>NW_020868725.1:236686-247157 GCF_003789085.1 Penaeus vannamei
CCTTCCTCCTCCTCTTCTCGTCTCTCTCTGTTCAGTCTCTCTCTCTCTCTTTTTCTTTTTTTCTTTTTTTCGTCCTGTCGCGGGGATGGCGATCTGCGAATTCCTTGTCGACTTCAAGCCGCTCTTTTGATGTAAACATTGTGTGTCCGAATGCTCTCCCTGGGCTTCGACTGCAATATGACACGTCGGTTTTTTTTCTTCTTCTTCTTCCCGAAATGTTTTGTGAGTGTGTATGTTACATTTCTCTCGTGAAATGATTGCGCGGCGTTGGTCTTCGCTTTTGCCTTGCCCTTTCACCCTTGCCCGTCAGCCGTGTCACTTCGCAAGCCTTAAAAGCAAGACGGAACTCGGGTCGAACATTTTGTGTGTTCGTGTGTGTGTGTGTGTTGTGTGTGTGTGTGTGTGTGTGTTGTGTGTGGTGTGTGTGTGTGTGTGTGTGTGTGTGTGTGTGTGTGTGTGTGTGTGTGTGTGATTTTTTGAAAATAAAATCTTGTGTCTTTTCTTGTTATTTTTTGTTTAATTTACTAGTTATGGATGTTTTGTTATATAATGAAGAAAGGATGGTGGCTGTGTTTGCATAACATGAATTGGGAAAAAAATTACTAACAGATAAAGATGGAAATTAAACGTGTCTGCAAAAAAAAAATTGTTTTAAATTCATATTTCTGTTTATTCATGTTTTTTTCTTTCTTTCTCTTTTCCCATTTTACTCACTTTCTGCCCTCCTCTTTTTTCGCTTCACTTATCCTTTCTCCCCCTTCTTACCTCTTTTCTTTCCCCATCACCAAACTTTCCCCTTCCTTCCTCATTTTTTTCCCTTCCCTCACTTTCTCCCTTCTGTTCCTTTTTTTTTTCCCCTCACTCACTTTCTTTTTCCCCTCTCATCCCTCGTTTCCTCCGCTCACTTTCCTCCCCTTCCCTCTTCTTCCACTTTTTTCCCACCCTCACTTATTTTCCCCTCTCTGCCACTACTTTTTTCCCCACTCACTCTTTTCCTCCCTCTCTGCCCACTTTCTTTCCCTCCCTCTCTTACTTTTTTTCCCCATCACACTTTCTTTCCCCGCTCTCCTCCCACTTTTTTTTCCCCAGTCAACTCACTTTCCTCTCCCTCTCCCTCCCTCTTCCACTTTTCCCTCTCACTCACTTTCCCCTCTCTCTCTCTTACCCATTTTACCCCAATCACTACTTACTTTTTCTCACCCTTCTTTACCCTTTCCCCCCCCCCCGCAACACTCACTTCCCTTCCTCCCTCTCTTCCTCACTCCCCTCTCCCACCATTCCCTTTCCCTCTCTTCCATCCCCCCCCCTCCCTCCCTTTCCCCCCTCTCTTCCCCCTCCCCTTCACCCTTTCCTCCTCCTCTCTTCCCCCCCCAACTCCTTCCCTTTCCTCCCTCCTCTCTCTCCCACTCCCCCCCCTCCTCCTTCCTCCCTCTCTTTTCCCCCCCACTCACTCCCTCTCCTCCCTCTCCCATAAGTCTTCCAGCCTCCCCCAGGGTGAGTGTCGACTTCAGAGGAGGCAAAAGGCAGGTACTGTACCGGAGGGTCGAATTAACCCTTTTTTTTTACCTTAGGATCGACGTGTGTGTGTTGTGCCTTCTCGATCGTGAGACAAGGGGAAAAGTGAAAAAGATTGCGTTGTATTTTTTTTTTTTTTTTTAATTCCTCTTCCCTCTTCTCTTCCTCTCTTCTCCAAATCACCATCCTCTTCCACTTCCCCTACTCTTCCTCCATCACCATCACCCGCTCCTCCTCCCCTCCCCTTCCCATCACTCTCCCTTCCCCCCCCCCATTTCCCATCACCATCCCTCCTCCTCTTCCTCCCCCTACCCCCTTCAAACCCTTCCTCCCCTCACCATCACCACCACCCCTCCTTCTCCCCTCCCACTACCCTCTTCCTCATCACACCACCCTACTTCCCTCCCCTACTCCCCTCCCTATCCTCCCTACCGCATCACCCTCCTCTTTCCCTCCAATCCCTCCTCCCCCACTTCCATCCCTCCTCCTCCCCTCCCCCTACCCTCTTCCCCATCATCGCACACCTCCTCTTTCTCTCCCTCCCCTCCCCCATCCGCCCTCCTCGTCCCCTACCCTCTTCCCTCTTCCCCTTCCCTCCTCCTCCCCTCCCTCTTTCCCCATCATCACCACCCCTCCTCCCCTCCCCTACCCTCTCCCCATCACCCACCCTCCATCTTCCCCTACCCACTCCCCATCACCACCACTCTTCCTCCCCTTCCCCCTATCCCATCCCCCTCCCCCATCCCCCTCCTCCACCCTAACCCCTCCTCCTCCCCCTCCCCTACCCTCTTCCCCCTCCCCCTCCCCCCTCCTCCTCCTCCCTAACCCCACTGAACTGATGATGGATCTCATACCCATGTAGTTAAATGCGGAATAAACATGCAGACCTCGTATCGTGAGAAGTTGGATACGTTATAGACAGAAATCAGCGTCTCATTTCACCGTTCACAGCCGGAGGAGAAGAAATCGGAGGTTGTGCTTTATTGTGCTTTATTCTCTGGCCGAAATTGCGTGGGAAAAAGACGAAAAAGAACGAGAAAGAAAGGGGAAAGGAGGAGGAGGAAGAGAAAGAAGAATGAAGAAGATAGATAAGATGATGAATAGGAGGAGGAAAATAGAGGAAGAAAAAAGGAAAAGCTAGGAGGAGGAGGGAGAGAAGAATAAAAACGAAGGGGAGAAAAAATGGAAGAAATAGGAGAAGCAGAAGAAATCGGAGGTTGTGCTTTATTTATTCTCTGGCGAGATTGCGTGGGAAAAAAACGAAAAAGAAAGAGAAAGAAAGGGGAAAGGAGGAGGAGGAGGAGGAGGAAGAAGATAAATAAGAAGATGAATAGGAGGAGAAAAATAGGAGGAAGAAAAAGGAAAAGGTAGGAGGAGGAAGAGGAGAAGAATAAAGACGAAGGAGAAGAAAAATGGAAGAAATAGGAAGAGCAAAAGAAAAAAAAATGGAAGAAATAGGAGGAGCAGAAGAAAAAAGGAAGAAAAAGAAAAATGAAGATGAAAGAGAAGAAGAACCGCTCACTTTGGCGCATCAGGAAGAGCTCCTCAACCTTAAGCGCCGTTAAGAGCAATTCATTTCCAGCCAGTTCGCCCCGAGGAAGAAATTTTCAAAAGCTTGTTTGCCAGTCGTGTAATTGGCGAGAAACAACGAAGTATGGGAGAGATCATTTGTCTGACGTATTGCGACGGAGAAAGAAAACGTGTATTAAAATTTTACGTTTTTTTTTTTTTTTTTTTTTTTTTTGGAGGGTGGACTGAAAAAAAAAACGGCGATTTCTCTCGTGTTCAGTCTCTATGTACTATTTCATATGTGAGTTTTGTAAATAGTATGCAAGGTCTTCTTCACGTCAATGAATTTTAGAAAATTTCTTATCAATCAATCCATTTTTTTACAAAGAGTCGACGAAACTTTTACTGCAGGATTCGATTCCCTCAACAGCGCGCCATAAGCCACCGCCACACGCAGACCCTTCGAAAAAAAAACAAAAAACGATCTAGCGCGCAATATTTCTTCATCTCCTTCCCTCTCTCTCCTTCTCTCTCTCTCTCTCTCTCTCTCTCCCTTACACCCTTGTTGAACAAGTGTTGCACTGCTGTAATAACAGGGATAACGCGGATAAAAACGGATCTAGTAGCCTCGTAATAAGCGATTCCGCGGCTGATCCTCCTCGTACGATAACTTCCTCAGCATGTACGATCGACACGCCCCCTTCCCCGCCCACCACTTTGCCCTCTTATTATGTCGTCCAGATTTAGGGGTCTCGGGTGACTTATGGAATCGCCAGGTTAGTTTCGTGCGGGGAAAATGACCGGCTGGACGGCGGAATGCACGTTAGCAGCCTCTGGTGTGGTTTTTAGCGCGTAAAAGCCGTCGTTTTTTTCGCTAGAGAAGAATCGATTTTTTTCCCCGTTGTGGGATACGTGTGCAATATTTTTTTCTTCTTCTTCCTTCGTTGAGCGCGTGTGCGTTATGTAATGCAGGACCGACCGGTTTTAAGACTTTTATTATAATCTGTTTTGTGAAAATGTAAAAGAGCGGTCATTTTTAGCGCTTGAGGAATAGAACTTTATTTTTTCACTTTGTGGGATACGTGTGTAATATATATTCTTTTCATCTTTGCGCGTGTGTGGGATATGTAATGCTAGATTAACTGTTAATAAAAGCAATATTATAATATTTTGCTTTATAAAAATACAGCAAATAAATAGGAGAAAATGATGTATTTCCCCATACCCAAAAAAAATATTTTATAATCAAAATATAAATTCGATTTCGGTAAAATATTCCTGACCTTAAACCCCGAATACGTAAGAAGAATCTGATAAAGAAAAATGCGAGACAAATATCAAGAAGTCTCAAACTTGTCTCTCATTTTTCTTAATGGTTCTAGGTACATTTATTATCTACACGGTGCACAGTCGCTGCCTCAAGCGACGCTCAGGTTTAAGAACGGAACATATCGCAAGAAAGATGGCGTTAAAATCTCTCTCTCTCTCTCTCTCTCTCTCACACACACACACACACATAGATACATGTGTGTTTGTGTACATACGTATGTATAATATATATATATGTATATATATATATATATATATATATATATATATATATATATATATATATATATATATATTATATATAGGAAATCCATCGCTCGCCCAGAAATCCATTTCCCACCTCATCGTCCGTTACAGAAAGAAATAACTTCCAGACACGCCCCCCCCCCCCTCCTCCATGCCCCCGCCCCTTCCTCCCGCCCCTGGCCCCCCCCCCCCCGGTTCATGATCGATGGGGTCCATTATCCCAGGAGGACGGAGGGAGGGGGGGGGAGGGGACGCCGCCAGTGTGCAGGAGACAGCGGTCGAGGCGTCACGCCCGCACGCCCGATTTCCTCGGCAGCGCTTGGCGGGAAGCTGTAAAGGCTGCCGATTTCCATCCTATATGATATATATATATATATATATGATAGTACTTTTATTGTACATATATACTCTTTCTCTCTCTCTCTCTCTCTCTCTCTCTCTCTCTCTCTCTCTCTCTACTATATATATAATATATATATATATATATAATTATATATATATATATATATATATATATATATATTATATTATACATATACATATACATATACATATATCTATCTATCTATCTATCTATCTCTCTCCTCCCTCTCCCCCCCTTCTCCTCAACCCTTCTTCAAAGCCCAATGCCACCAAAGCTAAACTTGACTGACATTATTCCTGTTGGCATTTTGACGGAGTTCCTGCCAAGCGCCGTTAGCCAGAAGGAGGCAGCTCTCTGTGTCCTGCTTGGAAGAAAAAAGAAAAAAAGAAAAAAAAAAAAGGATTTTTTTTTTTTTTTTTTTTTTTTTTGCTTGTTGCATTTTGTTATCCTTTTTTTTTACTGGTTTCCTTCTCTTTCTTTTTTTTTTACTTTTCTTTTTTCTTCTTTATTCTTTTTTTCTTTATATTTTCTTGGCTTTCTCTTTTTTCTTCCCTTATTGTTTTTGTTATTTTTATTGTCGTTTTTGTTGTTATCATTATATCATCAACAATGAAAATAATGATAATGATGATATTGATAATAATAAAAGTAATAATGATAATGATGCTAATGATAATGATCATAATAACAATAATCAGGATAGCGATAACAATAATATGGATATAATAATGGATAATATAATAGTAATGACGACAATTATCATAATAATAAGGGAAGCAATTATGATCATAATAATAATAACAATAATGATGATATGAGCAATGATAATAATAACAACAAAAATAATAATGATAACAATAACAATACTAATAATGATAATGATATTAATGATAATAAGAATTATTATCATATTAACGATAAGGATAATGATAAGAGGTGATAACAAAGATGATAATTATCAATATTTTTCTATTACTATTATTATCATTGTTGGTACCAATGTTTTATTATCCATGTTGGTAACACTATCTTCTTACCAAGAATCTACAATGAAAAATATACCTCCATCAACATATCAAAAATCAGCTGATAAATAGATAAATGAATAACACATAAAATGAATAAGTTATATACAAAATCATATAAAACCGATGAGAAACGAAAGAAAAATAACCGAAACTAAAAAAAAAAAGGGAAAAAATATTGGAAAATCCTATTTTATCCTTTTTTTCTCTCTCTCTCTCTAAGTAGCTTTTTGGGGCGCAGCGGGAAGGACCTCTGGCGAAGGATGCAGGAGTGGAGAGCGGAGTCGAGCAGCAGGAGACCGGAGTCCTGTGGGGGGGTGGGGGGGGGGAGGGGGAAGGGGAGGGTGGGTGGGGTGGGGTGGGGTGGGGGGTAGAGAGAGGGGAGGGGGGAGGGAGGGTGGGAGGGGTGGGGAGAGAGGGGGGGTGGTGAGAGGAGGGGAGGGGAGGGGTGGGGGAGGGAGGAGGGGGGGATGGGGAAGGGAGGGGGGAGAGGAGGATCCCAGAAACAGGATTTGAACGAAAGTAGTTCCTTGGGGATGCTTAGTGTCGGGGGGGGGGGGGGGGTTGGGTTGTTTTTTTTCTTTTTTTTTTTTTTTTGGGGGGGGGGTTATGTTGTTCTTTTTTTTTTGGCATTTTTTCATTTCGTCGTGATCTCTGTTTATCTTACTCTGTCTTTTTTTCTCTAATCTCTTCCTTTTCTCTCTCTCTGCTCTCTTTCTCTCTTCTCTCTCCTCTCTCTCTCTCTCTTCTCTCTCTCTCTCTCTCTCTCTCTCTCTCTCTTCTCTCTATATATATCCTCTCTATATATATATATATATATACTATATATATATCATATATTATATATATATAATATATATAGTATTATATATACATATATACTACTATATAATATATATAATATATATATATATATATTATATATATTAATAATATCATACATACTATATATATATATATATATATAATATTATATATATATATATATATATATATATATATATATATATATATATATATATATATATATATATGTATGTATGTATGTATAAGTATATATATGTGTGTGTACAAAACACACGTCAAGGCAAATCATGAATTTAGTTCCAGAAGTTTCAGCATCACTTTCACCCGAGAATTTAAATCTTTTTTAGTGTCACTCTCTCCTCTTCCTCACTTTTATTTAAATAAAAATCTTGAGAACTTCATTTCTTCTTCCTCGTTGTCTTCTTTCTTTTTTCTTTTTTTTTTTAAGGAAGAAATTATTTATTTTTTTTTTTTACTTTCCTCCATTCTGCTTTTTTTTTTTTAACTTTCTTCCTCGTTTTCTTTTCTTTTTTTTTTCTTTTTTTAAGGGAGACAATTATTTTTTTTTAATAATTTCCTCCATTCTGCTTTTTTCTCTTTTTTTTAGCGAGACAAAGACATCTTCGTAAAGTTCTAATGCCATTTAAAGTGAATCTTTTGAGAAGGGGAATCTGCTTGTACGGTAATGCCTGAACTATAATTCCAGCCTGACCTCTCGTGACCCTTGATGACCTGATGTCACAGTGACAGACAAAACAAGCTCACGGAATCGCTGCTTTGCTGCGTGTGTCTGCTTTGGGGGGTTGGGAGGTTGGGGGGAAGGGGTCCATTTCTCTTGATTGTGAGTGATGTGGGGGGGGGGAGGGTGGGACGTATGTGAGTGTTGTGTGTGTGTGTGTGGGTGGGTTGGACGTGTGTGGGCGTGTGTGTGTGTGTGTGTGTGTTGTGCGTGTGTGTGTGTGTGTGTGTGTTGTGTGTGTATGCTGTCCCTAGCTACAACCTAAATACCTTACCAACCTGCATATCTACCCCTCCCCCCCCCGTTCTTTTTCTTCTATTCTACTAGCCTACCTCTTTCCTCCACCACCCGCCCACCTACCCCTCCTCACCCCACCCCCCACCCGCCCACCTGCACCCCCCCCCCCCTCTCAAGACGTCTCATTCACCGCCAAGACAAGTTACTAGCCAAAACCCCCGATCCGTCCGACGATACCCACATTAGACCACATACCCCCAACAGGCTCTTGAATCCCCTCAGCCGCCGTATCTTCGAAAAGGAATTCCAATTTTTTCCCCTCCCCTGTCTTATCTCTCATTTTCATCTTTCTCTCTTCCTTTTATTTACTATCATTTTTTTTTGGGCATAGCTGGCCCGCGGTCGCTACCAGCTGCTCGCCCCATACCCTTCGCTGCATGTGGTGGCCATTGTTGCTTACGTCACGCGGTTCTTGATGTGCGTGCCTGGCGTCGCGCCTTGGCGATGAGGTGCGCAATTGGACACAGTGTACATTGTTCAGATGCTATGCATCCAGTGTGTATATGTATGTATTCGTGTGTCTGATTTATTCATATAATCTATTATCAAATACGTACGTAGCCACGTATGCACATGTGTATGAGTATGTGTTACAGGCATAGAAACTTATGGATGAGCACCTGTACATTCAGTCACGCTCATGTTTATGTAAACATATGATGATATAACATCTTAGAACAAACTAAACTAACTCTTTCTTCTACTCTCTCTCTCTCTCTCTCTCTCTCTCTCTCTCTCTTCATCTTCTCATCTCTCTCTCTCTCTCTCTCTTCTCTCTCTCTCTCTTCTCTCTTTCTCCTTCTAAGTCTCTTCTCTCTTTTCGTCTCTCATCTCTCTCTTTCTCTCTCTCTCTCTCTCTACTCTCTCTCTCTCTTCTCTCTCTCTCTCTCTCTCTCTCTCTCTCTCAGTCTTCTCTCTCTCTCTCCTCTCTCTCTCTCTCTCTCTCTCTCGTCTCTCTCTTCTCTCTTTACTCTTTCTCCTTCTTCTTCTCTCTCTTCTCCTTTCTCTTCTCTCTCTCTCTCTCCTCGTCTCTCTCCCTCTTCTCTCTCTCTTACTCCCTCTCTCTCTCTCTCTCTCTCTCTCTCTCTCTCTCTCTCTCTCTCTCTCTCTCTCTCTCTCTCTCTCTCTTCCGTCTCTCCATCTCTCCCATCTTCTACTCTCTCTCTCTCCTCCCTCTCTCTCTCTCATCTCTCTCTCTCTCTCTGCTCTCTCTCTTTCTCCTCTAAGTCGCTTCCTCTCCCTGTCGTGCTACTTCCCTTCTCTCTCTCTCTTCTTCGTGCTGTCTCTCATCTCTCCTCTTCTCCTCTTTCCTCCCTTCTCTCATCTTCTCTCATCTCTCCTCTCTCTTTTCTCTCTTCTCTCTCTCTTCTCTCTCTCTCTCTCCTCTCTCTCTCTCTCTTCTGCTCTCTTCTCTCCTCCTCTCTCTCTTTCTCTCTCCTCTCTCTCATTCTCTCTCTCTACTCTCTACTCTCTCTCTCTCTCCTCTCTCGTCTCTCTCTCTCTCTCTCCTCTCTCTCTTTAAGTCTTTTTTTGCTCTTCTCTCTTTTGTTCTCTCTCTCTCCTCATTCTCTCTCTTCTCTCTCTCCTCTCTCTCTCCTCTCTTCTCTCTTCTCTCTCTCTCTCTCTCTCTCTCCTCTCTCTTTAAGTCTTTTCTCCTCTTCTCTCTATTTCTCTCTCTCTCTCTCTCTCTCTTCTCTCTCTCTCTCTCTCTCTCTCTCTCTCTCTGTCTCTCTCTCTCTTCTCTCTCTCTCTCTCTGCTCTCTCTCCTTAAGTCTCTTCTCTCTTCTCTCTCTTTCTCTCCTCTCTCTCTCTCTCTCTCTCTCTCTTCTCTCTCTCTCTCTCTCTTCTCTCTCTCTCTCTCTCTCTCTCTCTCTCTCTCTCTCTCTCTCTCTCTCTCTTAAGTCCTTTTCTCTCTTCTCTCTTCTCTCTCTCCTGCTCTCTCTCTCTCTCGTCTCTCATCTTCTCTTCTCTCTCCTCTCTCTCTCTTCTCTCTTCTCTCCTCTCTGCTCTCTCTCTCTCTCCTCGTCCTTCTTCCCTCCCGTCTCTATCTCTCCATCTATCCACCCCTTCCTTCTTTCGTTTCTTTTTATTCACCTCTCTTCTCTAATCCATCAATCCATTTTCCTTTATTCTCCCACATCCACCTACTTCAAGAAAAGTCATTCGCTTCGCACCAAACTTCGGCTACACTCCGATTTCGCGCGCTTCAGAACCCTATTAGAGATTCTCAACCAGTAGCTGTTTCCAAGTCAGCTGTCCCGCAATTAAGGCATCATCTATCCGTCTCCCTCGTCCTCTTCCCTCATCCTTTATTATCATACTTGTGAATGTTCTGTGTACGTTACTTCCCCTGCTAATTCATACAATAAACTTTCGCTCCGATCTGCCTGTTGATTTGCCACATAACCAAACTCCGGTCCTAAACTGTCCGATTGGGTACATACTGCGCCAGAATTTCCTTACCGTCCTAGAATGCGCTATTGCAGGACTTCTCGCGGTTTCGTCGGTTGGTTGCGGTTAAATGTTTCTTTCTGCTGGTATTCGGTGGCGCGGCAGCAGGAGGAATATGTTCCATGACATTATTTGGCCGTAGACAGCGGATTATATGACGAAGGGGTGTGTGTGTGTGTGTGTGTTCCC
>NW_020868725.1:258502-261002 GCF_003789085.1 Penaeus vannamei
TGCTGATCACTTCAGAGAGCTTTGATTGGTTCTTGAGGATATTACTTAGGTGCTTCACTTGCTGCTCGAGCTTCATTTTAGCTTCCCTGAGACTCTCATTCTCCCCTGCCAGTTGGTCACGTTCCCGGCTAACACTCTCCACTGTGCGCTCCAACTCTGCCAGCTGTGCCTTTTTCTGCTCCCTATTCCGTTTGGCGTTTATTGCATTGCGGCGACATCTTTCCATCTCTGGGTCTTCCAAGGGATCGAGTTCATAAGCCTTCCGCTTCATTCCGATGCTAGTTGATGCCTGAGATCCAACAGAAGATTCTGAATTGTTTCTCACTCGCAAGGACCTGAACGGCAGAGCTTCTTCTGCTGCTCCATTATCTGCCGATGCTGCTCCTGGTGTAACACACAACCTTTTTGGAGTTGGTTCAGAGGGATGCGGTGAACTGGTTGGAAGTATTTTGCGCACAGTCACTGGGACACGGGTAACTGTTGGTGATGCAGTTCCAAGGATACGAGTGCCTGTACCTGTTGGACCAAGCTTACCACCAGTACGGAGTGTCCTCAAGCGAGCCAGCTGGGTTGTCGACCCAGATTTAGGGATCCTGACAAGGTTGTGAGCCGGCTGGGGGAGCGACAATGGTGCCACCATCTCTCCTGTGTTCTTCTTGGTTTTCACAATGATACGTACTGGCTCCTGAGTTGGTGTGGCATTGGTCCCTGCACCGTCTCCCTTGCTTCCTTCTTCGACTGTAGTAGGGGAGTCAGGCACAGCAGGCGAGGAGCTGTTGTCTGGATTGGCAGTTGGAGAGATGGCGTGGAGTCGATGTGGAGAGTCCGCTGGAAGGGAAACTGGCATGAGAGTCTCGGGGTTGTGACTAGGTGATGCTGACTGAAGCTCGAGCAACTCATTCTGGTCAAAAGTATTGAGCAGAGGATCGCCCAGGATCAGGGCATTGCTGGAGTCCACAGCCAGCATGGCATCGTCGTCCATGAGGCCATGGCTCGGGATGCCAGCATTGATCTCTACGTCTTCATCTATCTCAAACAAATTGAACTTGATTCCTCCCTTACCGTCCACAAAGTTGCAAAGCTCGTCAATTTCTGAGAAATCGATAGCCGAGTAATCCGCCATCTTGTAGGAGCCTAGATACCCCGAGAGCCAACAAGGCGATCAAAAGTCAGTACTTAACAAGACTTTATAAGTTCTCTTCACCTCCCCATGTAGCTCTAAATATTCTCTGACACGGCTCTATTCACTTACATAATATGTTTGAAGATAGAATAGTTCCCGGAGAATAGAATATACCAAAATTTGACTACTCGTACCTGCTCCTTCAAACGTCTCCTCTAAAGTGTCGGCTCACGGCGGCTTCCAGCGGCGCATGCGTGAAGCGCTTCTTGCTGATTGGCTGCACCCAATGGGTGCTGCTGTATCCTCAGTACCGATTGGTCGAAAATGACGTCAAAATCTAAATATAGACGTGACGTAGGAAACGTTTTGTCAACGAATAGAAATAAGGAATACGAACTTAAAATATATATTTACCTTTTAATTTCCACAGATCGATAATTTTAATTTCTTCATTCTGTTTTGCTACAATTACCTAGGTGTACTTTCAGTAAAGAACAATTCCTAATTTTCCTATGCTATTGTTCTTCACATGATTATTTCATTGCCATACACTCTTATTTATCATTGCTAGCATTATTCCTTAGTAGTAGTGTTTTATTATTCTTATCATTATCGTCGCCATTACCATCATCATTACTATCATTATTAGTCATTATAATTATTCATACTATTATTATTGTTGTTATTTTATGTTGTTGCTGTTAGCCAGCAGCATTATTGTTAATTATTATTATTAGCAGTATTAGTATTATCATTATCATCATTATCGTTATCATTGTCATTATTTTTGTTATCATTGTCAATATTACGATAATTATTATTATCATTATCATTATCATTACCATCATCATCATTATTATTAATGCTATTCTTGTTGTTATTACTGTTATTATTATTATTATCATTATTGTTATTATTATTATTATTACTCTCATGCTATCATTACAGTTGTGGTTAACATCATCTTTATTTGTTTTCGATATTATTATTACTACCATTACCATTATCATCATTATCATTACCATCATTATCACTGTTATTATTATTGATATTGATCATTATTGTTACTATTATTATCATCATTAGAATCATTATTATTATTATCACTATCATTATCATTATCATCATTATCATTATCACCATTATCATTATCTTTATCATGATCATTATCATCATCATCATCATCGTCACGGGTGTGTTAAGAGATTTTCTTTATGCACAACCATCAGCAAACAAGGTTATTCCAGACGAATGAGTCACTGTCGAACAATATATCATAATTCACGTATAAATCAATATAAACAAGAAGCAAAATGCATGATACAAACTACATCGAAATAGTAAGAGTATAGAAAACGTCACACCGTTATAACTCTT
>NW_020868725.1:276513-279013 GCF_003789085.1 Penaeus vannamei
CGCCTTAATTTGTAAAGTGATACCATAGTATCAAGGTAGAGTGTTTCCCAATTGTTATATATGTAAATGTATGTGTCTGCGTCTACTTAGAGTTGTATAGCTTTTACGTGGATCACATCTAGGACAAGCTGCTTTATTTTTTTGCTCAAGGTATTACTCTCGCTATTTTCTATACGCAGTGGTAAGTGTCGCTTTTCAGTTTACGCGAGTTCTTTTTGTAAAAATATTATCTCTACTTTGTGAATTTTGTCATGGGAAAAAACACAAAAACGAGCGCAGACAGTTCGAGCCAAACTGGGAAAGTGATGATTCTGAAGGTTATGAAGGGGAATCACCACGTTTGGATAGTTCGGGAAAGGCTAGATAAGTAAGCAACTCGAGAAGGAGGTGTCATGGCGTCTGATTCCATTTTTCGAAAAAAAAGGTACATGGGGGTTTATTTTGATGGTCACGAGTTCCGGATGCTTTGTGAATATGGTCGATCATTTTGGTCAGTTCAGTTTTCAAAAAGGATGGAGAATAATGATTTTGATGCTTATATTTTCATTGAACAATCATCAAAACAGACGCCATGACACCTCCTCGAGTTGCTCCTGATCTAGCCTTCCCCGAGATAGTTCGGCCTAGTCTCCCAAGTCACAGGAAGACATCAGTTACTCTCAAAATGAGGTTGTGGCAATTTCAGGGAACTATTTGGATAGCGAGAGATGGAAATTGAGGGGAAAGGTGATAAGGAATCCAAAAATATCCTACCCACCTTAAAAAAGGGTTCTCAATTCCTTAGCATATGATACGTAAACGTCCAAAGGAATCAAAACTAAGGTCACGTATGGTCAAAAGGTCAGTCACCTCGCTCTCAACATACTGAAGGAGTTCTTTTTACTCAGGACGATAATTGCTGGACGAGCGGTCAACCACGCTAGCCATTAAAGATATTAGTAATCATTAAGAAAATAGAGAATGAAAATTAAAGATACATGTAATCACTATGAAAGAAATTTGAGAATAAAAAATAAAGATGTAAGTAATCATTGATCATTAAGTAACTACAGAAAGAAAATGCAGGTCCGAGCAGAAGTGCCATTGTACGTGGGAGAATGCTAGCAATGCTGTGCAATACTAGCTGTCTCGGCACTGCATCCATCAACATAAATAGCGCAAAATTAAACTCGTTGACTTCTCTGTTTCGCGAAGAATGATGAGGTTAAAGATGAAATCGTAAGAAATAGAATTAAATTTAGTGGATTAGAGTCAGAGATAATAGGCCTTTGCGTTATGAAAAAGAGACGCCGGATGCTGTAGACAGATTAACAAGAAACTTCAGAGATAAAAGATAGAAATTAAAAGCATATGTCGCAAACACATAAAGGGAAGCGGATGCCATTTGGACGGGCCAAACAAACACACTGGGACGAAACGTCAGAAGTAGAATAATATCGCGAGGACTCGAGCAGTCGACAGGAAAGGACGCAATTCCAAGAAATAGAGACACCCGGAGTGGTTAATACTGTCGCTTGAGAAAGTAAAGGCGTTTTAAGCAGGGAAAGGTCTTGCCTAAACTCTCAAGGCTTTTTTCTTGCCAACTCTAGAATTTTTCTTGCTTTCTCAAGCGACCCTTGTAGATGGCTAGACTTGCGCTTGCAAAGTGAAGTGGTGTACCATCACCATGGCTACAGCGTCATTAATGGTTACAGTGCCATTTGTTACACTTACTTTATTATGTAAATGCATTTGAATATTTTTACTATGAATTAGACCTTAATGGTTTTGAATGCCGGCGTTGGCCAAGAACCCCGCTTGATATTTATCAGATAAATCATTTTTTATGGCATCTGATTCTGTAATTTCCATAAGATTTAATTCAAAGAAATTGATATTAACTGAAAACGAAAGGAGACAAAGATCATGGGATTCTTTTTCTATAAAACGAACAATTTATCTCTTACTTTTAAACTCCTTGTCTCTCTAAATCGAGAATACGTGTGGTGTGTGTAAGTGTGTTTGAGAGTATGTGTGCATCCGTGTTAGGTTTTGTGTATACGCGCGTGTGCTTGTGCGTGCGTTTGTGCGCATGCATGTGTGTGTGTGTGTGTGTGTGTGTGTGTGTGTGTGTGTGTGTGTGTGTGTGTGTGTGTGTGTGTGCTTGTGCGTGTCTGTGTATTTTCAGTTCTCATAGTTTGTAAAGTGAAGTGGTGTACCATCACCATGGCTACAGCGTCATTAATGGTTACAGTGCCATTTGTTACACTTACTTTATTATGTAAATGCATTTGAATATTTTTACTATGAATTAGACCATAACCCATCATTATAAGTTGCTTTGTGATCTACCTCGTAATGTGGATGCATTCGTTTTTGTGTCCAAAAATAGTCTTCCTATTTCACAAAGATTGTAATAATGGAAGATGAAGAAGAAACGATTATCAATGCTTGTTTATTCCCTTATACACGAAAGCAGAAAAATCATCTGACGGAATTCTTACTCTAGCACAGCGACGAC
>NW_020868725.1:311513-314013 GCF_003789085.1 Penaeus vannamei
TATTATAGTCTTGATTATTATTATAAACGTATTGAAATCACTTCTAGTCGTTATTGTGAATAGATATTTTCATTAATAGAAGCCAGATCCTTCAATAACAGCCTATTGCAAATTCATGTCAGATCATGATTTTCAGTTCATCATGGAAGTTGAAAGGTATTAACATTCATCATATGCCATCATTCTAAAACCTATTGTATTAACTATACCTCATGAAAAGGCTCATTAAAACTTGGTTCTCTCATATACATTTTTTTTCTATAGAGAATGAGAACCGAGAAGAAAGACGGAGAAAGTGAAAAAGAAGGATAAATAAAGCTATGATCTCTTTTTTTTTCTTTTCATGAAGCATTTGATGATTTGGTCTGCAGTAAAAGACGCAAGAAGAAGGAAAGAGAGAAAAGGGAAATTAATGAAAGGGGCAGAAAGAAATAAAAAAGAAAGGCGAGTTTGTGAACTCTGTAGGAGAAAATCAAAAAGAAATTAGTAGAATTTAGAGAAACGTCTACGAAACCGTATTGCAATAGATTTAAAGAAACGAAACTGAGATGGTATTGATGATGACTAAGACTCTCAGAATCCAAAATATCTCATCAAAATTTACATCAAGGAAATCTAATAGACACACGCATATTTCCAACGATGTACAACCACATGAACTAAAACAGACCAACAGCAAATACGCATAAATAAGACGGTACAACAGGGTAATAATAAGTTCACGCAAAACACTAAAAAACAAATACGGAAGCAAACAGAAAACCCGAAAAGACAGATTGATGAAGAAAAAAAAAATCCAAAAGGAAACATAAACATATTCATAAACACTTGCAAAAAAAGGGAAAAGAAAAAGCACACACCCAAAAGGCAAATTAATTCACTCAAAATATTCCCGAAATGTCAATGGCGAGCCGGTTAGACGCACTATAAAAAGGTTCATTAGCGAACACTGGATTCTAGAACGACAAGGTTTATGTCTTTATAAAGGCGAAGTCAGGAGAAAGAGGAGGAGGAAGGGAAACAGATGAACTCGGGAGAAGGAAAACAAGGAGGAGGAAGTGGTGGAAAATGGGAGGGAGGAGGGAAGGGAGGAAATGAATTTAAAGAGAGAGGGAAGGCAGAAAAGAGAGAAAGATGGAGTGGGATAAGGAGAAAGGAGGAACTAAATGTGACCCAAATAGAGGAAAGAGAATGGGGAGGGAGAGAAAGGGAGAGTAAAGTAGGGAAAAAAGAAAATGAAAAAAAAAGGAAGAAAGAGAAGGATACAGCGAGAGAGAGAGAGAGAGAGAGAGAGAGAGAGAGATGGTGGTGGCGGGGGAGAGGAGGTATCCATGGCAAGGATTCCTCTTAGCAACATTCCCTGGCACTGCAACAGGGAACTTCAGTAGGGCGAGTCCGAGTTTCTCCTTTATCTGATATATGGAATTTTGTTGGTCGGTTCGGTTTTCGATTGGGGGCTTTCTCCGCGATTTTTTTTCGATGCCTCGGTCATGCCCCCCTTTCGCTTTCTG
The DNA here is from genome assembly GCF_003789085.1 of Penaeus vannamei. Taxonomy (NCBI): domain Eukaryota; kingdom Metazoa; phylum Arthropoda; class Malacostraca; order Decapoda; family Penaeidae; genus Penaeus; species Penaeus vannamei. Next base: position 313,025 of record NW_020868725.1, read on the forward strand.
TCTATCTATCTATTATACACACGTGCACACATACACATTCACATATACATACATACACATATACAGGTATATATATATATACATATATATATATATATATATTACATATATATATATACATATATATATATATATATATATATATATATATATATATATATATATATATATATATATATATATATATATATATTATATATATATATATATATATATATATATATATATATATATATATATATATATATATATATATATATATATATATATATATATATATATGTATATGACACACATTAATATTTGCATGTATGTATGTACATATCTGGGAATTCTTATGGACTATTTAACCATATACGTATATACGTATTTCAATCCCTCTATTTATGTATTATACAAATTTTAATCATCACTTTCTCTTTATATCAATCTCTCTATATAAGCGTTCGTTCTACGTATTCCAATCCCTCTATTCATGTATTATACACGTTTTAATCATCACTTTATATCAATCTCTCTATATAAGCGTTTGTTCGGATGGGCAAAGGCCTATGGTATGCAAGGAGAAGAAGCTCAGTACCTTGGAAAAAAAATACCATGGCAACGCAAGGAATTTCCCATGAGAAGAATCCACCTCGTTGGGCTGTGAAGACCTGAACGTCATCATGCGAAGTCATCCTTTCTGGGAAGCTCGATGGGGTTACTGGCCTTTGCCTCTCCTCCTCTCCCTCCTCTCTGACCCCCAGCTCCTCCGCTCCTCCTCCTCCTACCTCTTTTCTTTTTCTTCTTCGCTCTCTCTCTCTCTCTCTCTCTCTCTCTCTCTCTCTCTCTCCTCTCTCTCTCTCTCTCTCTCTCTCTCCTCTCTCTCTCTCTCTCTCTCTCTCTCTCTCTCTCTCTCTCAGTCTGTGCCTCTTTCTCCTCGCTGTAACATATCCATCTCTCTCCGCATCCCCTTTCCCTCCACTCGCTTCTACTTCTCCAATCTACCC
>NW_020868725.1:344440-356940 GCF_003789085.1 Penaeus vannamei
CACCCTTCCCCTTTCTTCTACCTCCTTCCTCATCTCCCTTCCATTTCCCCTTTCCACCTTTCGTCTTCCCTCCGCTTTCCCTCTCTTCTTTTCTCCTCCCTTTTTTTTCTCTCTACTTACCCTTCTCCCTCTTCCCCTTCTTGTCTTCTCTCCCCCCTCTTCCCCCTTCCTCCTCTCTGTTCCCCCTTCCTCTTCCACTTTCTTCATCCCCTATTCCTCTTCACTCCTTTTCACCTTTCCCCTTCCCACCTTCTCTGATCCTCTTCCTTTTACCCCCTTCCTCTTTCCACCCTTTTCTTTTCCCCATCCTCTTCCCCTTTCTTTTCCCTCCTCTTACCCTTTCGTCTTCCCTCCTGCTCCCCCCCCCTCCCTCAGCCGAGAAGCCGCTGCACGTCGCTGCCGAAGAAGGCCACGAAGAAGTAGCCAAGACGCTGATCTTGGGAGGAATCGATGTTAACGGCAAAAGGAAACGGTATGTTTATTTAGCAATAATGATGATGATAGGGATTACGCTGATGATAATGATGGTAGTAGCTGTACTAGTAGTATTAGTAATAACAGTAATAAGGATGATAATGATATTGATGATACAGATGAACTATAATAGGAGTTGTAGTAGAAATAGTAATAGCATTAAGATGATGATAACGATTATGATGATCATAATAATGCCGATGCCAATATTGTTGAAAATAACGTATGTAATTGATAATGATGATGTAGTAAAAATAGTTTTAATGATGATAATCATAATCATAATTATAGTACTAATTATGTGGTGTGAGCACAGTAATTATAACAGTGATAATTAATAATGGTGGTGATAATGATGACAATAACATTCATAATGATAGAAAAGATGATAATGATAATGGATGATAATGATAACAATAATAGTGATTATTATAAGTATAATAATAATGATAACAGTAATGATAGTGAAAAATTATAATAACAATAATGTAAATAATGATTAATATTAGGATATAATGATATCAATAATAATGATATTGATAATGATACTGATGGTGATAATAATGATAACAATGATAACGATGATTATAGACATAATGATGGAAATGATAATGGTAATGATTAGAGTACTGATTAATAAGTTATCATTATCTTAATGATAATAAAGAACTGTAACAATAATTAACGGTTGTCATCATTATCATCATTGACCTTAGTATTATCATTATCATTATTATCGTTATCATCCCATCCCCTTTATCGTCTTTATTTGTATTATTCATTCACATAACTTTCAATTATTATAAGAGAATTTAATTTCCAATCTACAGTTTACTTAGATATCATTATTATGCTTCTGACCAATTTTCTACGTTTGGTACTATGCGCATTTTCTTATCGATTTCATATTGATTTTCTACCTCGTTGATTTTCTATTCATTACAAATCATGCATCAACCCAATATACTTCATCCTTTATATGTATAGTGTATGTGCTTATTTCTTGCGTTTACATAATCGGGAATTGGCTTTATGGAAAGAAACCGTTTTTTATTTTTCTCAGGCTGGACTCCATTGCAATGAAAGCAGCCTATAGCGGTCACACATCGGTGGTGACGGCGCTTGTGACTCGAGGGGCGACTTGTGAACGGGAAACCTTGGATAGCCCTTTTTAAGTTGTTTAGATTATTAGAGATTTCAGGCGAGGATACAGAGTGGAGCTCGCTTTACAACAAATTTAGCTCCTGTGTGTGTGTTACAAACACACACACACATAAATGTGTATGTTATGTCTCAATATTTAACAGTATACATACTATTATCATGTATTCATGGCATATTTATTATACTACTCACATATATGTAACTCACACACTAGCAGTACAACACAACAGCACACTAGCACAGACAACACACACATACAACACGACGACACAGTATACTTAGTAACTCCTCCATCCACTAAATGTAGAGAGATATAATACCGATAACCACCCGTATGTAGTGAAGATAGTACCCCGTGCCCGTGTTAACTAGTGAATATTTGTGTGTGTGTGTATGTGGGGTGTGGTGGGTGTCCGCTGTGATCGTGCCCTCTCGCCTATGTTTGAACCTCGTGTGTGTATGTACTTGTGTGATGTTATGTATATATACTCAAATATATATCGTACGTACAGTTTGCGGACAGTGTGTTCTTTCCAGTACACTTACTGGGTACCACTCTTGTAACATCTACAGGAGGCATACATCAATTAGAAGACTATATTTAGAGAATATGTACTTTTTAGTTGTACCTATGAATAGGGGCTCGAAAATCCTATCCGGTAGTTTCTCGTAACAAAGTAGTGGTAGGTGATATGTGATTTTCTGTGAGTCAATGTGATAACACAATGTGTTAAATGCAAAATAAAATACACATAATTTAGTCTTACTATTCGTTATTTACTCCCATAAGCTTGTATTACAGAATTTAACCGGGGACATGGCACATACTAATGTATCGTTGAATTATGTCACAGTGTGTGAGTCTAGTCGATATTCTTCAGGTGCGTTAATCCTGGGACTTTATTTTATTTTCAAATGGCCAACACCTATGATGGATGAGGCTGCATTTCCTCCCTTTCTCCTCTTTCTCTCATACTACCATACTCTACGTCAAGTCATTCCATCTCTACATCCAGTCCTGGCTCATTATTTTTTGCATTCTCTCTCCTCCTTCTCTCTTCTCTCTCTCCTCTCTCTCTCCTCTCTCTCTCTCTCCCTCCTCCTCTCTCTCCTATACGTACCAATAGCGTTGACTATCGTTCTCCATCCTCATTTGTGTCATGGGAAATATCTATATCATATTTTAATATTCCTAATATTATAGATAAAATGTACTGGGACCTTTACTATACTCAATACTTATGAGTAGACCTCTCACTCTAGCTGCGGCCTAATCGAACGATTACATTTGATTGTTATTTATTTATTTATTTTTGTCAGAACTTATTGAATAAACAGAAACTGTTATATATCAACTTCTTCAATATAGAACATGAAGTAAACACAAAATTCACAGTGAGGCTACAGTGAATACATAGATCCGTTACCAGTGTGTGTGTGTGTGTGTGTGTGTGTGTGTGTGTGCAGCGTCTATGGAAATTCGAAGTCATACTAGGTTATGAGTTACGAGAGAGTATTATAATCAGCCATTATTAAGCCTCTTTGAGGAGTCGCATTCTGGTTCGAACAGCTCAGCGAGAAAAATACATGTTTGCTTGTTTCAATTGAAGCAACTACTAGCTGCGTGGTTCCAAGGAGGTGAATAGCAAAACTCCAAGAACCGACTCCCAATGCTGTTATATCTTGTTTCACTCTAAATGAAATTACTTTTTCATATCTGATTTTTGGTATTTTTAGGATGTAATGGTACCCATACAATGTATAATGCGTGAGTGTATGCATTGACTAGCCTTCATTTAACATACCAAACTCATTCACATCAAAATCATATTTCCTCTATATCATTATTCTCTAGCCAATCCTATCTAATCTCCCTTTTGACGTGTTTCGCTCCGATAACGCTCTCATCTTGTTTCGTCCCGCGTAACCTTTTGCCTTAGTCTGTCTTATCAAACATGCACGTGATTAAACTACCTTCCTTACACAATATCGCAATGATCAGGGACACAATCGTATATCTCTTATTCTCTCTTTCTTCTTGCCCATCCTGATGCTCTTGTTCGTCAATTCCTGAATATCATTTCGCAGGCTACTTCCTATCGTCATCTATCATCATCCGTCATCCGGTACTGACACTAATCTCTCTGCATATTTGTGTGCTTCTAACTACTCTCATAATGACCATAGGTATTCCTCCTCAAATGTCGTCGGGGTCACGAGACAGAGTTCGCTGCCAGCTGAGAGAATCTCCTTGTCTCTAGAGAGATAAAGACGCCTAGCTAAAGCTTGTAGAATCCGCGTCTTCAGCTCCGCTAATAGATCAGCTCGCTCATCGCGACCCCTTCCCTCCGAATTGGGCCGTAAGTAAATTTCTGGTAAGGAGGAAAAAAGCGCCGTAATAGTAATAAATAATAATACTAACATGCGACACATGAGTCGTATTGGACATCTCCTACTGCTGTGGACAGGATGGGTGTTTGTTATTACATATCGCTCAGATAGAAAAAAAAAGTAGGGAGAAGCCGAGGCACAACTCAAACGGAGACGTCTCTCTGCCTCCACCGCTGCAGACGTGAAGACTTATATAAAGACATAGAGCATTCCTGTGGTGTCACTGGCTCCCGCTCACTTAAATCGTGTATAGAGAACAGAAACTACATAACTACTGAATAGATCTTATGAATGCCTGATATACTAAATAAAGAACGTCATCATAGAGGTATTTACATGGGCTCCGTCAACATTTTCTGATATGCGTGACTCGACAGCGATAACGTCGCCTCCAGGTCGCCAGCAGTATGTGGATAGAAGTGGATCTTAGGCGGATGACAGCGTGCAGAGTAACTAGAGCTTTCTTATATGTCTCCAATTTAGTATATTTTTTATACATTTCTTTGTGGAAAATTGCTCGAAATAGCGCTCGCTGTCAGTTGTGCAGAAGCAAGAAGGTGTATTGAGGTATGACCTGATTTACACTCTCTTTTAATCCTAGCCTATTTTCTCACTCACAATATATTTCACGAGTTCCACAAATTTATGCTCCTCGTATAGTGATTACGGCTGATAATGGTAATAAATTGAGACCACGTGACTTAAGTGATATATTAGTGGTGGTGAATGTATATAGGTCTTTCCTGCTATGATGTTTGTCGAAACGGGAAATTGACACCTTTAGACAAAGTATTATATTACGTATATTGTGGTAGTAGATGTGGTGAGAGATGTAGGATCCTCCCATCAGCACGCTTGTATGTCCGTGCTGTCTCTTGTCCCAGAAACAATCCTATTTGTGCAGGATAACTGCCCTATACTCACGTCTAGGGCAGTTTAGGAAGTGGGTCCATGACAAAAAACCACCTGGAGGTCCTTCGATGGCCCAAGCCAAAGGATTGACTCAAACCCGACGAAAAAGTGTTTGGGAAACGACCAATGAAAAACCTCCCATCAGCTAATAGATCATGATAAGAGGGAATGGAAGCGTAAAGGAGGAAATCGAGACCGCTGCATGAACACGTCGCTCTGTCTCGGGATGGTAACGCGGATTGAATAAACAATACATTGTTCTTAGTTTATAAACATGGCCGGAGCCGCTCGTCGTGCGCGTTAATTAAATCATCGAAACACATACTTGTCTGTCTCTTCCTTATAATAAATACATGTATGAACTAACGACCATTATTCCTTTATGAGATAAGAATATACTACTCTAGAATAATACAGATATTCCCCATAAATTAATATTGATAGCAACAAATTGTGCCGCACAATTCATTCCTCTAAGCAATAGTAAATAACGGAATAAGATAGATTCATTATAATCATTTACCTACACAACAACTATCACACAGTACTACCATACGCACCTTCCGCCCGCACACACAGTCGCAAGCTGCGAGCATCGAACGAGAACCTCCGACACAGAACAGAGCTCAATTACCTTAATCTATCTAATTACATAATGTATATCTAATACATATTTACATTCATTCTACTATACAAGTTTATACTTCATATACACATTTTCATTGATATCCTCTGCTCGCGGAAACGTATTGTGGTGTGGTGGATATATTGAGAAGGCGTAATTTGGCAGTCAACATTATGATATGTATAACACTAGTAACGATTCTCACAAACCAGACGAGCTCGCTCCGTCTAAAACAATTGTGCGCAGCCTGCTTCACACACAACACACACACACACATCCAGAACAGTTCTTTGCGCTTGTCACCTCTCATTATTGTTGTAATGGATGCTCCGCATAGTTCTCGCGCACGACTGCTACGATGGCGCGAGAAGAACCATAAATTGTGGCTCGACGTTATTAGTTTCACAATTCATATGAACGAAGATTCGCGCATCGACTTTCGTTCGTTTCTAGGTAGAGTACATTCAGGAACAAGGGTAGATTACCATTTATTTATGATATATGTATATTATACTTTAATTATATATAGCTTATTAATATAGTAGTATATATTATATTATTAATCATATATATACATATAATACTTATTATTATATACTAGTATTACAGATAATGTAATATACATATATATTATAATATTTTACATATATATGCTATATGTGTACACACACACATAGAGCGTTAACAGACGTGTATTGGCAAAAAGGAAAAGGAAAAGCTGCATGAATGACAAAAGTAGAGAGCGAGGTTAACTGACTATCAGAACGATTTTTTTTTTTTTTTTTTTTTTTTTTTTTTTAATATCCGTTATCTTACAGCACATGTATTAAGAGTCAGTTCTTAGACTTTTGCTATTCACTCTCCTGGGAACCACCTAACTAATAGTTGCTTGAGTTGAAACAAGGAAGCATGTATTTTCTCGCTAAACTGCTCGAATTTGGATGCGTCTCCCTTTAGAAACGACAAGACTTAAGAAATAATAGCGGCGAAAACTATGATCAGATTTTAGCTTAAGATAAAAGACATTCAGAAGAACCGAAACGAATTATACATATTGTTTCATAACTCGCCACTAAGTATTAACTTCCATAGAAGCACACACACACACACACACACACACACACACACACACACACACACACACACACACACACAATGATGAAGCATCTTTACATTCTGTGATGAAGAATATAATGTAGCTTTTGTTCATTGAATAAGCGTTTGGTTCTGGCAAGGAGAAAAAAAAAAAATATATCACTTTGATAAATCGATTAGCCTGTACTAGATGGTGCAGCTACGGGAAGTATTTGCACAGGTCTTTTAATCTATTTTTTGTTTGATTGTGTTGCAATATAGAGGTGCTTAAAGCTTTTCAATATTTATATTTTGTTGTCTTGAAAGAAGCGGAAAATGCCACCTGACCGCTACAGGTGTTGCCTTTCGATAAACAAACCATTCCAGGATATCGTATTTGAAGAATAACACAATACAAATTCAACGACAACTAATATCACATATGCTGTTAGCAATTGTTTGAAGAAAATAAAAAATCAAAATTTACTTAGGTTAAAATAAATATCCACTTATACACTCACTGGTCATTTATATTCGAAATCATACTCTTTGTTACAAACTACCTAGGGTTTTAACCTCATTAAAAAAAATGCTAATTACGCTATATTTACTTCGATTTGTTGCCAAATGTGCATAGATACACATATATATAATATATATATGTATATATACATATATGATATATATATATATATATATATATTATATATTATATATATAATATATATATATATACATACATATTATATATACATATATATTATATATATGTATATATGAACACACACACGTATATATATGTGTGTGTGTATTAATATATATGTACATATGTATATATATACATATATATAAGCACACACACACACGCGCGCGCGCACACACACACACATATATATACTCACAAATTTGTCCCTTGATCATTATCTTCTCCTTTCAGGGTCTACTCCGTTACACTTCGCAGCCCAAGGTCACGAGGGGCGGCCGAGGAGCTCATCGTCAAGGGCGCCGATGTGAACGCAAAGGAAAGAATGGTGAGGCAATCTTAAGGAAGACAATTTCGATTTTATATATAAAAATTCAGGGACATATTAAAGGACTTAGATATCACCATTTCCATGATTATTTAATCAGTTTTACTTGCATGAATTACCATGTTATTGTAATAAATATTATCATTATTGATATCATATTATCATCAGTATATATATGTCATCATTATTATTACTAATATCGTTAAAGTAAAAACGCCATAGAGGAAAGATTTGGGAGAAGATATCTAAGGAGTGAAAGGAATTAAGACTATTATAAAGCAAAATCCATATTAAAAGCAAATTAGATACATAAATGAAAAATAAATAAAAAGATAAATAAATAAGACTGTTAGATGATAAAGAATGCCAAGGGTATTTTTTTATAAAATTAAAATCAAGACGGAAGGCATTTTGCTGGTGCTATTCATAGATGGTACGTGGCTTGAATACATTATCACAAGTATGACTCCCCGTACATGGCTTCAAGCATGACTCTCTGTAAATGGCCACAGAAATGGCTCTCGATAAATGACCTGAAGCATGACCCCATGCAATAGTACACTCAGCCTCCTTTCGGGATATCAGTGGGTCTGGATAGGTACTAATTTCAGCTGGTCATTCGGCACTTGTGCATCTAACAACTCCATTCACTTCATTCCTTTCATTCCTAGCCAGCCGTACATATGTATGTTCTCCTTTTCTCTTTTATTTTCATCGGGAAAAGGAATAAAAAAAAGTAAAGCGCATCTTTGCTGCACACTTCACTTGGCTGCTGGAAAAGGTCACAAGGCGATGGTGATGTTGATCGGCAAGGGATGAATAATGACGACAATAGTATCAGTAACTATAGCAATGGTTATAAAGTTAACAGGAGTAAGTGGAAAATGAATGACAGCAGCCATCTCCCTCGCGCACGTTTCAACTCATTTCCTGTTGTAGTATGATGGGCGTTATGACAGGCTCATAAAGTTCTCTGCTCCACGTTGTCATGTCACTGATTTCGACTCTCTTTCTGTCTCTCATTAATTTTATTATTATTCCTTTTGTACACATAAAAAGGTATGAAAAATCAAGAAATTTCAAGATAACGTTTGGTGACCGTTATCATCTACCCAATTTCTAGATTTATTCAGAGGTGACATGGCAACATGCGCATGCAAATACGCACACGTATATATATGTATAATATATACATTTATATATATATATATATAATATATATATATATATATATATATATATATATATATGCACACACACACACACACATGTGTGCACACACACACATATATGTGTATGCATGTATAATCATAATAATGTGAGAAATAATGTTTTATAGAGATTAAGAACGAGTGTGTTTTATGATACGAAATATAAAATGCAAAATGAAATGTGTGTCTTTTTTTTAGGCATTCGATCCACTACATTCGTCTCATTCCTAACCAACCGTTCGTATATATGCAATATCTTCATTTCTCGTTTATTTACCTTCGGGAAACGGAATAAAAATATAACGCATCTTCCTGTTTCAGGTTACACACCACTTCACTTGGCTGCTTTTAATGGTCACACGGCGATGGTGGAGATGTTGATAGGCAAGGGAGCCGAACCGAACGCAAAGGCAGATGGAGGTAAGCCAAATCCAGGCATGATTAAGACTCGACTCGCAAAGGTATCAGGAATCGGCGGTAGCAGCGACCTCGTAAAATTCTATCATTCTTATCAGGGAGGAGACACTCCTTGAGAATTCAAGAACTTCCTCCCATTCTTCCGTAGGTTTGGTTCGTTCATTCAGTATGTCAGAAGAGAAAATGAAGGAGACTCCACAAGAACGAAGACAATAACAGTATTAGTAATGCCAGAAATTAGTAAAGGAAATGATGGTAATCAGACATGAATAATGGTAGAAATGCATGTGGCACCAGTCACCTTCCTCACGTACATTTCAACTCATTGCAGTTATAAATTGATTTAATGTTCCCATTGATATGATCCTATTGTGCTATCACCGGGGTTACGCCAGGCTTAGAATGTTATCTGTTCTGCGTTATCAAGTCATTTTGATTTGTACTTGCTATTTTTCTGTCTTTTCTCATTTCATATATATATGTACATACATACATACATACACACACATACATATATATATATATATATATATATATATATATATATATATATATATATATATATATATATATATATAATTTGTATGCATGAAAAACTCACCATTTCGGGTGTGACAGATCCATGTGAATGAAAATGTCACCATTTTTCCCCGTTTCAGGGAAATCCAGTTAAAATTTCAAGATAACGTTTGGTGGCCGTTTTAACTTACCGGAATTTCCAGATTTATCCAGAGTTGGCATTAGGGCATGTTTCCCACACGTATTTTTATTATAACACATCACACACACAGACACACATAAGTGTGTTTGTGTGTGTGTATGGATACACACACGCACATACACATGTGTGTGTGTGCGTGTTCTGATAATAATACATGTGAGAAACATTTTTTTGTTGTAACAGATTGAGGAGGAAAAACAAGAAAGTAGTATTTATGAAACGAAATATGAAATAAGTGGCTCTTTTCTTTATTACTTTCTTCTGTACACCATCTTCATTCTGATCCATCTTGTCAGAGTGCACTGCCACAATCTCAGGAAATCGAGTCAGAGTCCGTAGCAAGTTTGTAAGCTGTTCCGTCCTTGAAATCGCTCCGTTTGTAATTCGTCAGTGCAGATCCCAGACACACAAATATACATATACATATAATATGTGCCTCTATTCCTTGATCATTATCTTCCGTTTTCAGGATGGACTCCGTTACACTTAGCAGCCCAAGGAGGTCACGAGGCGGCGGCCGAGGAGCTCATCGTCAAGGGCGCCGATGTGAACGCAAAGAACGAGTATGGTGAGGCAATCTTAAGGAAGACAATTTCGATTTTAAAGATAGTATTAAGGGGCATATTGAAGGACCTAGATATCACCATTTTCATGATTTTTTAATGAGTTTTACCATGTTATTGTAATAATTATTATCATTATTGATACTATCCATATTATCAGCAGTATTATTACTATTGCTATTTCTATTATCCTTTTTTTCATCGTTTTTACCATCATTATTACTAATATCGTAATAGTAAAAACGCCACAGAGGAAAGATTTGGGAGAAGATATTCTAAGGAGTGAAAGGAATTAAGACTATTATAAAGCAAAGGCCACATTAGAAGCAAATTAGATTAATAAATGAACCAAAAAATAAAAGGATAAATAAATAAACCTGTTAGATGATAAAGACTGCCAAATAATCTCAAGCATCAAGGGTGCCTTAAATAAAACCAAAATCAAGACGGAAGGCATTTTGCTGGTGCTATTCATAGATGGTACGTGGCTTGGATACTTCCAACTATGACTTCAAATATAGCTTCCCGTACGTGACTGCAATCAAGGCTCCCGGCAAATGGCCACAGGCATTGCTTTCTGTAAATGGCCACAGGCATGACTCTTTGTAAATGGCACAGGCATGGCTCTCATGGCCTTGTAAATGGGCATCTCTTGTAAATGGCCACAGGCAGTAAATGGCCAAAGATATGGCTCTCTGTAACTGGCATGAAGCATGACCACTCAGCCTCCTTTATGGATATCAGTGGGTCTGGTTTAGTACTACTATCAGCTGGTCATTTGGCACATGTACAAACTAACAACTCCATTCATTTCATTCCTAGACAGCCGTACATATGTATGAATTGTTACCTTTTCTCGTTTATTTATCTTTGTGAAAAGGAATTAAAAAGTAAAGCGCATCTTCTTGTTGCGCACTTCACTTGGCTGCTGGAAAAGGTCACAAGGCGATGGAGGTAAGCCAAATCCAGGCAGGATTAAGACTCGACTCGCAAAGGTATCAGGAATCAGCTGTAGCAATGATCTCGTAAAATTCTAATATTATCAGGGAAGAGAGACAAACAGGGAATTCCGTCCGTCGATCGGGTCTGCTCATTCGGTATATATCAGAAGAGAGAATGGAGGAGACTCCATAATAATGAAGCAATAGTTATTAGTAATGATANCTCTCTCTCTCCCTCTCTCTCTCTCCTCTCTCTCTCTCTCTCTCTCTCTCTCTCTCTCTCTCTCTCTCTCTCTCTCTCTCTCTCTCTCTCTCTCTCTCTCTCTCTATATATATAATATATATATATATATATATATATTATATATGTATATTATATAATATAAATATATATATATATTATATATATATTTATATATATATTATATATATATATTATTTATATATATATATAATATTATATATATACACATATACACATACATATATGTATAATTACACACACACACACAAACTAATAATGTAATAATAAGAAAGATAAAAAATTACAATAACTTAAAGTGATATAATAATAAAAGTAAAAAAAAACGATAGTGATAATAACGTGATAATAATGGTAATGATCATGATAATAGCAGTGATAAAATAACAATAATAATAACAATAATAATCATAATAATAATAATCGTAATAATAACAATAATGAAATCACAATAATAATAATAACAATCCTAACATTAATAATAACAAAAAAAAAAACAAAAAAAACAATATCCACGATAAAGAACAACAACAACAGCATAACAAACAACAGTAAATAATGGTATAAATATAATGATAGCAATAGGAATGAAAAAAAAACACAGTATTTCCTTCGAATTAAACAATTTCTGTAGAGAAATATATGTAAATAATTCCAAATCCTTGATCACTGCTGCTAACAACAATGAAATGCAATAACAAAAAAAACATCTAG
>NW_020868725.1:413116-418116 GCF_003789085.1 Penaeus vannamei
CTCGATCTACTATCCTATAAAATAAACATGACACTGTATGTGCATATATATATATATATTATATTATTATATTAATATATTAATAAATAAATTATAATAAATAATTATTATATATATTAATAAAACAGCATGCACACATTTCCAACATTTCTGCATTAACCGTCCCTCCCCCCTCCCCTGCCCAACCCCAGATCAAAGGTGAAAATACGATAAACAAAACAAACGCCGCCGAAACGCGCTCCGAATGCGGTTTGTGAAAGCGCTCACCGGGCATGCAAATGACCGGAAACGAGAGCCAAAGTGTTTTAGTTGTTTTTTTTTTCTTTGTGTGTGTGGTTTTTTTTTTTGAGATAGAGGGATAGAGGGGAGGGAGGGAGGGGAAGGGAGGGGAAGGGGGGAAGGATGGAAGGATGGAAGGAGAGAGGAGGAGGATGGAGAGAGAGAGAGAGAGAGAGAGAGAGAGAGAGAGAGAGAGAGAGAGAGAGAGAGAGAGAGAGAGAGAGAGAGAGAGAGAGAGAGAAAAATTGAATGAAAGCAATTTTCCGGGTGAAGAGAGCAAATAAGAAAAATGATCAAGTACAGAGGAAACAGATACAAAAGACAGAGAATAGAAAAGGAAAGAAAAAAGGCAAAAGAAAGTACCGAAATAAAAGAGAGAAATATAAATAAACGAGACAAAAATCGATAACATGTCAAAAAGAATGAAAGAGAGAGAGAGAGAGAGAGAGAGAGAGAGAGAGAGAGAGAGCGAGAGAGAGAGAGAGAGAGAGAGAGAGAGAGAGAGAGAGAGAGAGAGAGAGAGAGACAAACAAACAAAGAAATAAAGAAAAAACTCGAAATCTAGGAGGAGAAGACGCGACAATATAAGCTGTATATAAACCGCTACAATCCAAAAGTCTGAAAGAGCGCTATGTTCACTATCAGACAGATAGCACACTTCGCTACACACGGGGGAGCGTTTCCGATGAAGTGGCTCCTTTCGTAAGAGCAAGAAAGGGAGAGGGGGAGAAGGGAGGAGGGAGAGAGGAAGAAGGGGGGAAGGGAGGGAGGGGAGGAAGAGAGAGAGTGAGGGAGAAGGGGGAGGAAGGGAGGAAGGGGGAGGAGGGAAGGAGGGAGAGGGGAGAAGGGAAGGGAGGGAGAGAGGGGAAGAGGGAATAGGGAGGGAGAGAAGAAGAAGGGGGGTGGGAGGGAGAAGGGAGGGGAGGGAGAGAGGGAGAAGGGGGGAGGGAGGGAGTTGAGAAGGGGCGGGAGGAGGGAATGGGAAGATGGGAAGGGAGGAGAAAGAGAGTGGGGGAGAAAGGGGAAGGAAGGGAGGCAGATATGAAGGGTAGGTGGAAGTGGGGGAGGAAGGAAGGAGAAGATAAGAAAGGGGATGGTGGGCGGGAAGATGGGGCGAAGGGTGGGGGGAGAAGGGGGAGAGTGGGAGGAGTAAGAAGATGGGAGGCTGGGAGGGAGAGAGGGGGAGGGAAGGGAAGGGGGGAAAGAAGTGGGAGGGGGGGAGGCGGGAGGGAGGATGGGAAGAAGGGTGAATGGGAGGATGGTATGGCGGTAGGGAGGAACAGAAGGGAGGGAGGGGAGGGGAGAGGGAGGAAAGGAGCGAAGGAAGATAAAATAGAGAGAGGGAAATGAAGGAGAAAGATAAAGAGCCGGCGATCAAGGGAGCAAGGGAGCGAAGAGAAATGTAGGGAGGGTAGGAGAAGGAGAGAGAAGGAAGAGAAGGAGAGAGAAAGGGGAGAAGGTATAAAAGAATAATAAAATAACAGGGTGGTAAAAAAGGAGAGACGTAGAGAAAAGTAATAGAAAGAGAGAGGAAGGGAGAAACTGAGGGAGGTGAGTGGAGGAAGAGTAGGAGAGACCAAAGGGAAGAAGAAGTGAGAAAGGTGATAAGACGGGGAAGGAAGGGAGGATGAGGGAGAGGAAGGGTGAAGGAAGAAAGAGAGTGAGGGCGAGATAATGGAAAGGTCGACAGAGATAGATAGATAGATAAAAAAAGACAGATAGAATAAAAAAAGAAAGGCAATAGAAAGATAGAAATAGATAGAGAAATAGATAGAAAAGAAAGAAAGAGATAGAGAAATAGATAGATAGATAGAGAAAGAGATAGACAGATAAATAGATAAATAGAGAAAGAGCTAGATAGATAGAAAGAAAATAGACAGATAGATAGAGAATAAAAGAGGACGATGGTAGGTTTTTTCTTTACTTTATTTTCATTTGTCTACTTCAGGCGACAGAGTCATTAGCACTTGATATAAGCTGGAATTAACTTTCACGAGCAGTCACAGCCTTAATTTCCCTTTACAGCTTTAATCTTTCGAAATATATCTGAGAAAAGTGATATAATGTTTAATAATAATGTGTGTTTCAGGCGCTTGCATGTGTCAGGGTATGTGTGTGCGTGTGTGTGTGACTTACGTGGGGTTTGTATGAATGCTTGTATGTTTATGCACACACGCACACATACACATAAAGCACACGCACACACATACAATACACATACATACACATGCACATACATAAACACACAACACACACACATAAACACACACACACACGCACATACATGCACACATGCACACACACAACAACACATACACACACACACACACGTACACACCACACAGCACACACACACACATACACACACATACACACACACACACACACACACACACAACACAGACAGACAGGAGAGAGAGAGAGAGAGAGAGAGAGAGAGAGAGAGAGAGAGAGAGAGAGAGAGAGAGAGAGAACTAAACAATGAGGAATAAAAAAGCGAAAATCCATTTGCGCGCAAACAAGGCCATTTAAAAGGCAAAGGAAATAATTCTACGCTCGTTTGCTTCTCTAAAAAAAAGTCAAGATACTCCAGATTTCCCTAAATAATTAGTTTTACAAAAGAAAATTCCAATTTCATTTAGCGTAGATAGGGTGTTGTGCCCCCCCCCAAATGATTATATGAAAAAATCTCACCATAAAAAGTTCCCAAAATAATGTAAATATGAATTGTACAATACTTTCGTAATGTTCTTAGATATTGCTCATTTACACACGTTGATTTTAATATTTTTTCTTTTTTATTGATTGATTGATTTATTATTCATTATTAGTTTTAAAGACATTTAGTTAACACTATTTTTTTGTTCTAATAAATAACTCCCAATGCCTGGTTCACAAATCAGTATCAATATTTTTATATAGTGCACAAAATGGACACTTTCGTAAAAATGAGTAATTAATGAAGGGAATGTCTGAAGCGACAGTAGAAGAGTAAATAAAAAAAAAAAAAAAAAAAAAAAAAAAAAAAAAAAAAAAAAAAAAAAAAACAGCAAGAGATAATAAAGGAAGTTGCACTTGAATTAGGTATTAAAATTCTTCCGGTAGAAAACTTAACACCATCTAAAGAAAGAACGAAAGAAAAGAAAAGAAAAAAAAAAAAACACAGGGCTTGACAATAACGTCAGATAAAGGGAATTTAGTAGGACTAATAAAGAAAATGTATGAAAGAAATATGATATGAAGATGCGTACATTTAACATACAAAAATGAATTACTTCAATAGAACTGATTAAAGAATATGCATATTGAAAATAAAACGCGTAAATTCAACATACTAAAATGAATGATTTCAGTAGAACTTATAAAGAATATGCATGATAAAGATTTAAAAATGTGTAAATTTAACATACAATCCATACGATTTCAGGGGGAAAATTAAGTCGACAAACAAGAACAGAATCAAAGCAATAATGAGGATTTCTACAGCAATGATAACCGACCACCTATAAAATAAATAAAAAAATCAAGAGTTTAATCTTACCCAACCATCACAACAAAAAAACTAAACTCGCAAAAAAAAAAAAAAAGAAAAAAAGAAAAAAAAAAAAAAGAAGAAAGAAAGAAAAAAAAACGCCAAAGGAAATGCAACAAAGACTTTCCTTTAACAAATAAACCGAACGATGCAAAAAATCTCTGAAAGCTCGGAAAGTGCAGTGCCAATTTTGGAACACGAAAAAAAGGAGAATATAAAGGATCTGTAGAATAAACGACCCATAAACCTGCAGCCAGTTATCTCCACTACAGTCGCCTCAACTCAGGATAAAGAACAGGAAGAAGGAGAAATGGGGAAGAAAGAGGGGAGAGAAAAAGGAAGTAAATGGGAAATGGGGAAGATGGGGGGGAGGGGAGAAATTGGAAGGAGGAGGGAGAAAGAAATGAAAAAGGGGAGAGAAAAAGGAGAAATGGGAAATGGAGGAGGGAGAAGGAGAAATGGGGAAGAAAGAGGGGAGAGAAAAAGGAGAAATGGGAAATGGGAAGGGAGGAGGGGCGAGAAGGAGAAATGGGGAAGAGAAATGGGGAAGAAGAGGGAGAGAAAAAGAAAGAATGGGAAATGGAGGAGGGAGAAGGAGAAATGGGGAAGAAAGAGGGGAGAGAAAAAGGAGAAATGGGAAATGGAGGAGGGAGAAGGAGAAATGGGGAAAAAAGAGGGGAGAGAAAAAGGAGAAATGGAAATGGAGGAGGGGAGAAGGAGAAAATGGGGAAGAATAAGGGGAGAGAAAAGGAGAAATGGGAAATGGAGGAAGGAGAAGGAGAAATGGGGAGAAGAGGAGGAGAAAAAGGAGAAATGGAAATGGAGGGGAGAAGGATAAATGGGAAGAAAGAGGAGAGAGAAAAAGGAGAAAATGGGAAATGGAGGGAGAGAAGAGAAATGGTGAAGAAGAGGAGAGAGAAAGGGAGATGGGGAAATGGAGGAAGGAGAGGAGAAATGGGGAAAAAGAGGGGAGAGAAAACGGAGAAATGGGATGGAGGAGGGAGGAAAAGGAGAAATGGGGGAAGAAAGAGGTAGAGAGAAAAAGGAGAAATGGGAAATGGGAGGAGGGAGAAGGAGAAATGGGAAAAAAGAGGGGAGAGAAAAGGGAGAATGGGAAATGGAGGAGGGAGAAGGAGAATGGGGAAAAAAAAGAGGGAGAGAAAAGGAGGACTTGGGAAATGGAGGGGGA
>NW_020868725.1:427987-430487 GCF_003789085.1 Penaeus vannamei
ATATATGTGAATGAATATGCATTTTCTTTCTTTCTTTTTTGTGTATAATCAGAAAAAAAAGTATTTGGATGTATACATGCTTATCAAGAAAATAACATTAAAACACTTGAAAAATACCCAAACATCCCACTCACCTTTTCTGACTTTATATTTACCACCTTACTTTCTTACTATACAAACAATGGAAATGGTAAATAACTAACCGTTGGCAGTAACAAGACTTCCTTCTGATGGTAGTTCCCGGACAACAGTGCCAGTAGGGTTGACCTGGCTATGTTCTTCTACTTTGTGGTATAGTGTCGCAATGGTGGCTGTGCACTAGATTCGGAAAG
Source organism: Penaeus vannamei (assembly GCF_003789085.1). Taxonomy (NCBI): domain Eukaryota; kingdom Metazoa; phylum Arthropoda; class Malacostraca; order Decapoda; family Penaeidae; genus Penaeus; species Penaeus vannamei. The sequence continues at coordinate 428,320 of NW_020868725.1, forward strand.
AAATAGAGTGGTATGGTTAAATCTGCATTTAGTGTACATACTATATCAACAATTTCTTGCAATATAACAGTAAATCATAAATTAAGCCACAGATGGTTATAAAAATGTATCTTTTTCACAGTAAGGGGAATACATATATTTCGGTAATAAGATAGATGTTTAAATAACGATCCATTAAAAAACAAATTTGAATATATTGTTTATTCTTCACCTTCAGCTTCAGTTTCCTTGCTTGAAGTGTCCTTTGGTAAGTTTAAAATTAAGTCCCAAGGTAGAACGTAGAGTCCATCTGCAGTCTTCACGTGACTATAGTGTCGCAGGTCATCTTTAGGAGCCTAAACAAGGAGTAAAATGGTTTTTCAAAAATTAAACATAGCATCCAAAAATGTTCTATATTCTAAAAGATGGTCACACATCATGGATAGGAGTTTAGTTATAATCAAGAAATAATATTGTAATCAAGCTTGAGTTACAAGCTAGATGGTATTTGTAATAATATACAGAAAATTGAAAATGGTAGTCTGTGCTTATGTGTAAAAAAGTGTAATGAAAATTTAACTGGATATAAATAAAAGCCTGCTTCAAGCCACCATAAATTTGCAACGAGAATAGACTACAGGTGAACGTTATGAAATCTAGACAACCAAGATGATATCCCTTGTGAATAGAACAGCAAATATGCCACTTTTAGTGACCACAAAACCAAACTGCATAAACAGCATGCTTAGGCAATTAATATCATTTAATGAAGTAACAACTTCATGTACAAATGAACTGCCCCATAATACTAACAGCAGCATCGTTGATATACCAGAGCAGAGTGGCAGCTGGCATGGAAGGAGCTGCTGTGCAATTAAGATTAACAAGGTCATCCACACGAAAGTGACCATCAACAACACCTTCAATCCTGGGTCGTCGCTCATTGGGTATCACTGGAGAGAGAAAATATTCATGTTTATTGAGTCTTCCTGTGATATATGGAGAAATTTATGGATAAACACACACACACACACACACCACACACACACACACACACACACACACACACACACACACACGCACACGCACACACGCACGCACACACACACACGCACACGCACGCACGCACACACACACACACACGCACGCACACGCAAACACAGCACGCACACTCACACACACACTCACACACACAAAACAAACAAAAAAAAAAATAATAATATAATTAATATTTTCCATAAAAAGGTTAGAACATTAAGTCTTCTGAACTTTAGCTAACTGCTTTTTAATTATAGTTGTCATATATAAACTAAAGAAAGCTACACACACATTTCAATATTTAGTCTAAATGTACAACTACATTTCATAAGATCATCATCCCAACAATGTGCAACTAAAATGTGATAAAATTATTTAACAAATTATTCTTTTAAAGTACATGGGGGAATGTTGGTAACCAGAAATTTGGGGTAATGTTGGCAACCAGAAATTTGTATATACATATTTGTCTAACAGGAACTAACAAGCCGAATATCCATTTAAAACTGCCTTTCCTAATCATTTGAATTATACATATATTAATCCTCATTAAAACACCTGAAAGAAAATATTTCAAAATAAAAGCAACAGATATATATTGTTAAAAAAATTGGCCCCACAAAATACTGACACAGAGAACAGTGTGCTATGCCTGCATGCATTTTTATGTAATTAATTTTATTACTCAATACGTGCATAAACAGAGGGAAAGCAGCATTTCAGTGTGTCAAAAACTGCATACAATAATACATGAGATTTAAACATGAACACTTAGACACGACACCACCACTTGCTTCAAAGCTCAGTGAGAGAAAAACACATCTCCTTTCCCTCATATTTCATGAGTAACATAAGTTGATCTATTAACTCACCAACAACTGTCATGTTGGCTGTCTTGTCATCAAATGTGAAATCTGGCCAGTCCCTGCCCACTTCACACTTGTACTGTCCGGTTGCAGTCAGGTCCACTTCACGGAGCACCACCTTGTTCTCCTGTGACTCTTCCATCTGCAATACATTCCAGGTCTGAACTTCAAAGCCTTTTTTACATTCAAGTTGCATATCAAAAACATGATGTTATGTACAGTAAGTATCAATGAATCAATACTGAACAAGAAACTAAAAGTGAAGAAAATCATTGCAAATCATCA
>NW_020868725.1:432987-435487 GCF_003789085.1 Penaeus vannamei
AACTTGTACAAAGGAAGAACCGCTGTTAGATGAGGTGAGAGGAATGGTACCTTATACCTTGTACCTTGTACACAGAATAAAAAATGTGTACATGTGTGTTTGTGTGTGTGTGTGTGTGTGTGTGTGTATGTGTGTGCGTGTGTGTGTGTGTGTGTGTGGTGTGTGTGCGTGTGTGTGTATGTGTGCGTGTGTCCGTTTGTGTGTGCGTGTGTGTGTGTGTGAGCTTTATAAAAGTTCTGCCATTCTCTTAATCATAAGAAATATTAGTTATAAGACATGAATATCAGATTGTTCTTAATTTCAGTGGTTGATATTCTTTTATATCAACTTTTCTTTTTTTCTTTAATCTCTGTGTTGTTATATTCTTTGTCTTAAATAACTTTTCATTATCTATTCGTATACAACATTGTAACGATTCGAACGCTATAGTTTTCAATAAGTTTGTCCATTATGATTTTCCCATCATCACCATCATAATTATTATCATTATTATTTTTCTTAGTAGTAGTACCATTATCATTAATATTGGTATTGTCGTTATTACTGTTATTACTATTATCATCATTATTGTTACCTTTATCAAATAATAATAATTATTATGATTATTATAATGATAATCTTTATTATTATCATTATCTTTCTTATTACTATTATCATTATCATCTTTATTATTATCTTTGTTATTACTATTATTATTATAATTATTATCGTTATTATTATCATTGCTATTACTATCAGTACCATTACTGTTATTGTCACTATTATTATCATCATTATCTTTACAGTATTGTAAAGATAATGATTATCAATATCATGATTTTCACCATTATTATGATTGTTATTATTATGATTATTGTCATTCCAAATATTGTTATTATTATTATGATTATCATTATCGCTTTCTACCCGTAATTGAAACAACCCCCCTCCCCCCCCTCACCCTATCCTACAATCGTTCGACTCCCTTTTCCCTTCCCTCTCCTTCTCTTTTTTTAACCCATTTTTCTACCCCCCTCTGTCCCTATCCATTGCCTGCACTCCTCCCCGCTTATCCCCTCCCTCCCCTCTCCCCAACCATATGCCTCCCTTACCGCCCCCTCTCTCAAATCCACCTCTCCTCCTCCTTTTCCTCCTCATCTTCCTTCTTCTCCTCTACCTCCTCCTTCTCCTCTTCCTCTTCTCTTCTCCTCCCTCCTCTCCTTCTTCCTCCACCTCTTCCCCAACTCTTCCTCTTCCTCCTTCTCCTCACTCCTCTTCCTCCCTCTCCTCTCCTCCTCCACCTCCTCCTCTCTTTCTTCTCCTCCACCTCCTCCTCTTTCCTCTTCCTCCTCTTCCTCTCCTCCCACTTCTTCTTTCTCCTCTCCTCTCCTCCTCCTCTCCCTTCTACCTCCATCCTCCTCCCACCTCCTCCTCCTCCTCTTCCTCTCTCCTTCACCTCCTCTTCCTCCTCCTCCTCCTCTCTTGCCCCGCTTTAACACCTTCCCCACCAAACACCCGAGAGAGAATCATATAACCAATTCCCGTTCTTTTTGTCTTCTTCCAGGTAAGATCCCTCGGCTGGAAAAGAGATCGAACTCGCAATTAAAAGTCTCCAGGTAAAGTATTTTCTCGATTACTTGACCCGTATTTACTCTGTCGATCCCAGGTAAAGTTTTTCTCGATTACTTGACCCGTATTTACTCTGTCGTTTCCAGGTAAAGTATTTTCTCGATTACTTGACCCGTATTTAACTCTGTCGATCCCAGGTAAAGTATTTTTGATTACTTGACCCGTTATTACTCTGTCTTCTGTAAAGTCGAGACCGTATTTACTCTGTCGCATTTTCTCGATTACTTGACCGTATTTATTCTGTCGATCCCAGGTAAAGTATATTCTTGATTCTTGACCTGTATTTATCCTGTCGATCCCAGAATAAAAATATTCTCGATTACTGACCCGCTTTACCCCGTCGTTTCCAGGTAAAGTATTTTCTCGATTACCTTGACCCGTATTTACTCTGTCGATCCCAGGTAAAGTATTTTCTCGATTACTTGACCTCGTATTTACTCTGTCGTTTCCAGGTAAAGTATATTCTCGATTAACTTGTTATCACCCAGTATTCCTCGATTACTTGCCCGTATTTACTCTGTCGTTTAAAGGTCTATTAAGCGTTACTTACCCGTATTTACCGGTCGTTTCGCGTACCAAATTCATTCTATTGCTCGACTTGCTTATTTGTTTGTTTGTTTAGTATCCTTGTTATTGTTGTTATTAGTGTATGATTTGTTATCTTCCTGATTGTTATTGTTATTGTATTTATTACTCTTATGATGATAATGGTAATAACTATGATAATGATAATGATATTATCTGTTATTATTTTTGTTATTGCTATAATCATTATCAATATCATTATTGTCATTATCATTATCTGATTATTATCCAATTATTATTACGAATATCCATGCTAATTGTATTATCATCACTGTTACTATCAACCATTACAGTCATTATCATTGCA
>NW_020868725.1:445487-447987 GCF_003789085.1 Penaeus vannamei
CAATCGCTCTCTCTCTCTCTCTCCTCTCTCTCTCCCTCTCTCTCTTTCTTTCTCTTTCTCTCTCTCTCTCTCTCTCTCTCTCTCTCTCTCATCCTCTCTCTCCTCTCCTCCTCATCTCTCTCTCTCTTCTCTCAGTCTCTCTCATCTCTCTTCTCTTTCCTCTATATCCCCCACAATCGCTCTCTTCTCTCTCTCCCTATTTAATCTGTATATTTTTCCTACCTACCTACCTACTCTCTCCTAGGCAGCCTGTCAAGTTTTATCTGCCTACCAATCTCTTTTTATAATTTACTCCCCTTTTTTCTCATCTTTCTCTTGTCCAATCTATCTACTACATCATATCCATATCAATCTCAATCTTTCCTCCTCTTCCCTGCATCATCTATCCCTTATCTCTCTCCTTATCCTCATCTCTCTTGATCCTATCTCTCCTCANAGGATCAAGAAGAGGGAGGACATATGGGAAGGAGAGAAGAGATTGATGATGAGATAGAGGAGAGAGGAGAGGAACAGCGAGAGGACAGAGGAGAGAGAGGAGAGTAGGGAGAGAAAAGGGTAAGGAGGAGAGAAAGGAAGACAAGAGAAACGGGGAAATAGAGGGGAAAAGAAAAGATGAGAAGCGGGAGGAGTAGAGGAGACGAGAGGGGAGGGAGGGGATGGAGGGAGAGTAGAGAGAAGAGAGAGAGAAGATCAGCTCCGAAGTGTGGACCATGCAGTTGTTGTGGAGAGAGAGAGAGAGAGAGAGAGAGACGAGAGATAAGGAGGAGAGAAGATGAGAGAGAGAGAGAGAGAGAGAGAGAGAGAGAGAGAGAGAGAGAGAAGAGAGAGAGAGAGAGAGAGAGAGAGAGAGAGAGAAGAGAGAGAGAGAGAGAGAGAGAGAGAGAGAGATGAGAGAGAGAGAGAGGGAGAGAGAGAGAGAGAGAGAGAGAGGAGAAGAGAAGAGAGAGAGAGGAGAATGAGAGAGAGAGAGAGAGAGAGAGAGAGAGGAAAGAGAGAGAGAGAAGAGTGAAGAGTGGAGAGAGAGAAGAGAGAGAGAGAGAGAGAGAGAGAGAGAGGAGAGAGAGGAGATGAGGAGAGAGAGAGAGAGAGAGAGAGAGAGAGAGAGAGAGAGAGAGAGAGAGAGAGAGAGATAGAGAGAGGAGGAGAGAGAGAAGAGAGAGAGAGAGAGAGAAAAGAGAGAGAGAGGAGAGGAGCAAGGGATCAAGAGAGGGAACGTGTGGTGTTTACGCGTGTATATAAGATCTTGTGCATATTATCTATGATAATTTTATAATTAATTGACTCGGTTTTCTGTTCTCTCTCTGCTCTCTTCCTCCCTCATTCATTTTCTTTTTTCTCTCCCTTCCTCCTTCTCTCTTTTCATTTCTTACTCCCTCCCTTGCTTCCTCCTTCATTCCCCTCTCTGCCTCTTCCCATTTTTCGTTTATTGTCTCCTTTTCCCTTTTCGCTGTCCTTCCCTCTCCCTTTTTCTCCAAGTCATCCTACTTTCTCTTTCCCTCCTTCTTCCCTCCCTGCTTTGCCTCCTTCCCTTCCTCATTGTCTCCCTCTTCCTTCTTCCTGCTTTCCTTCCTTCCTTCCCACCTCCTTTCCCCTTCCTACTTTCCTCCTTCTATCCCATATTTCTTTCTCCATCTGTCCTTTTCCCTCCCTTTTCAGCCTCTCCTTCCTTTACCTGCCTTTCTCTTCCTCTCTCCTCTCTCTCCCTTCCTTTTTCGTGCTGATGGAGGAGGGAGGGAGAGGAGGAAGTTGAAGATTGAGGGAAGGAGGAGGCAGAGGGAAGGAGGGAAAGAATAGAAGAGGGAAAGAAGGAGAGAGGAGCAGAGGGAGAGAGTTGGCGGACGGACGGAGGGGAGAGCAAAAAAGAGAGGAGAAAAGGAAGGGAGATACAGAGAAAGGAAGAAAGGAAATAGAGAGAGAGAAGGAGGAAGAGAGTAAAAAGAAACGGACCGGTGGCAGCGGAGGGAGGGAGGCGGAGGGGTCGAGAGACGGGGAGGGACGGGGGGAGGGAGGGGGGGGGGTGAGGAAGCGGCCGGGATCTGCATAATTGCCCTTAATTTTCTCCAAGGAAAAGTAGCCCCTTCTGAGATACGTCGCTCGCACGTCACAAGAGGCCGTGCGCGACCCACAGGACAGAGCAGGGACAGGACAGGCCAGATCAGGGAAGACAGAAAGACAGACCGATGGACAGACAAAAACAGATACAGTACAGACAGAGATAGACAAGACAGACAACAGGCAGGACAGAACAAGACAGACAACAGACGATAGACAGACAATACAAGACAGACAGAACAGACAAGACGATAGACAGGACAGACAGACAGACAGATCCAGACAAGGACGCACTCAGACAGACCAGCAGAACCGGTAGATAGACAGACAGACAACAGGACAGACCGATACGACAGGACAGACAGACCAGACAAGGGACAGACAGAACAGATAGACAGACCAGCGGACAGACAGACAGACAGACAGAACAGGACCGACTAGACGAGAC
>NW_020868725.1:452987-455487 GCF_003789085.1 Penaeus vannamei
CTCCTTATCCCTTATCCTTATCCATCCATAAGCGAAAAAAAAACGAACTGATGGCGCCCTCCTTATCACAAGCCGCTTGTCCGATTCCCCGCCTTCCCGACTTCGTCTTGATCGCGCGATTATTTGCCTTCGTGTGACGTCCGGGCGAGGATACGGACGCCGCCTGAGCGTGCGTTGACTTGGCCATTAGGTCGAGATTGCAGCAGGAGATTGCGGGAGAATGGGACTTATGCCACGCTTGATTCTCAGAGACACGTTGGAGATGAGGGAAGGGAGGAGGAAGGAGGGGGAAAAGAGGGGGGAGGGGAGAGGAAGGAGGAGAGGGAAGATGTGAAGGAGAGGAGGGAGAAGGAGGGGGGGAGGAAGGAGGGAGAAGAGGTGGCTGAGGAGGAGGAGAGGGGGCAGGTCAGGAGAAGGGGGGACAAGGAGACGAAGAGGCAGAGGGAGGGGAAGGGGGCGGGAGAGGGGAGCAAGGAAGGAAGGGAGGGGCAAAGGAAGGAGAGGGAGAGGGAGAGAGAACGGGGGTAAGGAAGGGAAGCGCTCGTTGTTCCTTAAGAAAGCTTACAAGAACGCCCCGGCCCGGCGTGTGACGTGGCTCCCTCTTTGGCTCCATGTTTAGAGGAAATTAAGTGTGACTCGCGCATACATCTCAAACCGGGCGAGGCATAAGCACCGGCGTCCACAAGATCGTAGCGTCCACATATATACGGCTCGAGGAGGAGGAGGAGGCGCGTCTACAAGATCGTCGCGTCCACATATATACGGCTCAGGAGGAGGAGGCGGACGTACAATAGCGTCCCATATATACGGCTCGAGGAGGAGGAGGAGGAGGCGGACGTACAAGATCGTAGCGTCCACATATATACGGCTCGAGGAGGAGGAGGAGGCGGACGTACAAGATCGTAGCGTCCACATATATACGGCTCGAGGAGGAGGAGGCGGACGTACAAGATCGTAGCGTCCACATATATACGGCTCGAGGAGGAGGAGGAGGCGGACGTACAAGATCGTAGCGTCCACATTATATACGGCACGAGGAGGGAGGAGGAGGAGGCGGACGTACAAAATCGTAGCGTCCACATATATACGGCTCGAGGAGGAGGAGGAGGAGGACGTACAAGATCGTAGCGTCCACATATATACAAGACGTACAAGATCGTAGCGTCCACATATATACGGCTCGAGGAGGAGGAGGGGAGGCGGACGTACAAGATCGTAGCGTCCCACATATATACGGCTCGAGGAGGAGGAGAGGCGGACGTACAAGATCGTAGCGTCCACATATATACGGCCGAGGAGGAGAGAGAGGACGTACAGATCGTAGCGTCCACATATATACGGCTCGAGGAGGAGGAGGAGATGCGGAACGTACAACGATCGTAGCGTCCACATATATACGGCTCGAGGAGGAGGAGGAGGAGGCGGACGTACAAGATCGTAGCGTCCACATAATATCGGCTCGAGGAGGAGGAGCGGACGTACAAGATCGTAGCGTCCACATATATACGGCTCGAGGAGGAGGGAGGAGGCGAGACGTACAAGATCGTAGCGTCCACATATCATACGGCTCGAGGAAGGAGAGGAGGAGGCGGACCGTACAAATCGTAGCGTCCACAATTATATTACGGCTCGAGGAGGAGGAGGCGGCGGGCGAGCGTCGTTCCCGTTCCGCTGGACGTTCCCTTCGCGCTGGCTCCCCGGACTCTAATTCTTATGGAGGTTCCCGCCGCGGCCGATCGGGTAGCCGCCGGGACTCCGAGGGACGCTGAGGCTGGTGGCCGGACTCAGGACCTCCGGAGGGGGTGGGATAAGGGTAGAGGGGCGGAGCCGGTGGGGGGCGAAGGACAGGGCTCTTGAGATTTTTTCGGGAAGTCTTTTTGAGTTGTTGGAGGTTGTTTTTTTTTCTGTTGTTTGGGCGAGGAATACGATTTATATGTATACGATTATTATATATATATAATATACTATATATATATATATACTGATATATATATACCACTACTCCCTACACCTACCCTTCCTACCCATTACCTACCTACTATTATACTATCAACCCCACTCTTTCTTCTCTTCTCTTCTTCTCTCTCTCCCTCTTTCTCAATCGCCTTGTCCGCAGTCTGCCATGAGCAAAACGGAAACGCCCCCGGTCCTCTAAGTGGCGGCACCAAACCACCACCTTTTTGAGCTTTATTTCCCGGCGAAAGCTCCAGCTCTTCGATTACGATGAGTTTGTCTTCATTTGTTGTCGTGTGTTGTGTGATATCATTCTTATTTTTCTGCCGCCCCCCCCGCCCCGCCGACGCGCTTTTTGAGCTATTTTCGGGGAAACGCCCTCTTTTGATTGCGGGAGGTTTCTTTGTCTCTTGATATTTCCTTGCTTTTACATTCCTGTAAAGAGCGCTTTATTTCGATCTTCTTGCGCGCCTTCATCATTTCGTTGGATTTCGCCTGAGCCTGCTTCGAAAAATGAAGACCCCGAATGCTCCCTTTCCTTGGAAGT
>NW_020868725.1:465487-467987 GCF_003789085.1 Penaeus vannamei
CCTGTTGTAGATTCAGAGGACTTACCCCTGGCTTGGCTTATTGGCTATGGATAACTGTAATTAAGATGAGGAAAAGAGTGGAGGAGAGAGGGAAAGGAAGAGAGGGAGAGAGAGAGGATGAGAAGGGGAATGGTAGAGAGTATGAGAAGGGGAAAGAGAGAGAGAGAGAGAGGATGAGGGAGGGAGAGAGAGAGAGAGATAGATAGATAGAGAGAGGGAGAGGAGAGGAGGGAGAGAGAGGAGAGAGAGAGGAAGTAATTGAGAGGGAAGAGGAGAGGTAAGGAAAGGAGGTGAGGAAGAGAACGAGAGAGTTAGACAGACAGACAGACAGACATGCAGTAGGTGGCAGGGATGAGAAACAGACATAGATAGCCAGATAGACTGACAGGCTCACATCAGACAGACAGACAGACAGACAAACAGACAGATAGACTGACAGACATACAAATAATTAGACAGACAGGCTAACAGACTGACAGGTTCACAGACAGACAAGCAGGCAGACTGACAGACAAACAGAAATAGCAAACACACAGACAGATAGACAGTCTGACAGGCTAACAGACAGACAGACACCGAGGACAGCTCATCCGAATGCAAAACGACCTTCCAATCAAATGAAAATCCATTTTTTTCCTTAATCTACAATGAACTCCCAATCTCGCTGTAATTAACTTTATACCCCTCCCCCTCCTCCTCTGCCTTTTCCCCTCTTCTCCTTCTTCATCTTTCCTCTTATTCCTTCTTTACTTCTCCTCTTCCTCTTTCCTCTTTTTGTTTTCTAATTTGTCACTTTTTTTTCTCTTTTCTTCTTTCTTCTCTCTAATTTTGAATTTCGCTTTTTTCTCTTCTTCTCTATTCCTTCTCCCCTTATTCTATCCGCTTGCGTTTCCTCCCTTCCTCTTCTAATTCTTATCTTCTCCCTTCACTTTTTTCATTCCTTCTTTCCCTCCTTCTCTTTCTCCCTTCCTCTCCCTCCTTCCTTCTTAGTCTCATCGCTCTTCTTCTTCTTCAACTCTTACCTCTTCTTCTCTCTCTCCATCTTCCTCCATTCCTTCCTTCCTTCTCTTTCACCCCCCCGCCCTTACTCTTTCTCTCTCATCTTCTTTTTCTTTTCCTCTCTCTTCCCTCTCCCCCTTCTCTTCATCCATCGCCCTCCTCTTTTCTCCCATCTTCCATCCTCCTTCTCCTTTCTCTTTCGCCGCTCCCTCTTCTCCTTCTCCTCACACATTCCCTCCCCCCTCTCCCTCTCCTCACCCTCACACATCCCCTCTCCCTCCCCTCTCTCCTCACACATCCCCTCTTTTTCTCCCTCCTCTCCCCCCCTCCCCTCCACATCCCCTCTCCCTCTCCCTCTCCCTCACACATCCCCCCTTCCCCCCCCTCCCCTCTCCCCCTCTCCCCTCTCCCCTCTCCCCTCTCGCCCCTCTCCCCTCCCCTCTCCCCCTCCCCTCTCCCTCCCCTCTCTCCCCTCTCCCCTCTCCCCTCCCCCTCCCCCTCTCTTCCCTCCCCTCCCCTCTCCCCTCTCCCCCCTCCCTTCTCCCCTCCTCCCCTCTCCCTTCCCCCCTCCCCTCCCCTCCCTCCTCTCCCTTCTCCCTCTCCTCTCTCCCCCCTCTCCTTCTCTCCTCTCTCCCCTCCCTCCCCTCCCCCCTCTCCCTCTCCCTCTCTCCTTCCCCTCACTTGATCCCAACTTAAGAACCTCCTCTCCGGATCCTTCGATTCTGCGCCGAAGGATCCCCAAGACAATCCTGAAGACAATTCAAGACAATTCCTTTCATCTCGTCAAGGAGGCCAAGGAGGGATTAATGTCTTGGGTTCCTTTCTTTTTCTTCTCTGTTTTTTTTTTTCTTATAATTTTTCTGATCAATCTCTCTCTTTCTTTTTTTTTTTTTTTTTTGTTTTTTTGTCTTTTATTTTTTTCCTGACCGTTTTTTTCTTTTTTTTTCCTTCTCATTTTTTTTTTATTATATTCTCTCTTTTTCTTTTTTTTTTTTTTGTCTTTATTTTTATTTTCCTGGCTTTTTTTTTTTTTTCCTTTTTATTTTTTTTTTCACTTTTTTTCTTTTTTTTCTTTTTTTCTTTCTTTTTTGTCTTCTGTGTGATTTCTCTAATTTCATTTGTTTTTTCTTATTCTCATTTTTTTTTTCTTCTTCTTTTGTGTAGTTCCCTAATTTTTTTTTTCTTGTTCTCTCTTTCTTATTATCTTCATCTTTGGTGTAATTCCGTAATTTCATATTCGTTCCCCTCTTATTTATTCTTTATTTTTTTCTTGTTTTTTTTTATCTTCTTTTGTGTAATTCCCTGATTTGCTTTTAATTTTTTATTCTTTCGTCGTTCCAGTTATTTAATTCTTTTTCCTATTTCTATCTTTCGTTGTGTGATTCCCCTTCTTTTCTTCCTTATCATTTTTCATTCATTCTTCTTTTTATCATAAATTCCCTTTCATTTCTTCTTCTCTTGTTCCTTATCCTATATCTATTAAAAAAGAAGATAAGATAAA
>NW_020868725.1:517933-520433 GCF_003789085.1 Penaeus vannamei
TTCGTGTCTGTATCAACACAGTAGAGTGTTTTTCTATTCATATATATATATATATATATATATATATATATATATATATATATATATATATATATATATATATATATATATATATATATATATATATATATGGATGGATGGATGTGTGTGTGTGTGTGTGTGTGTAAAATTGTATGTATGTGAGTGTTTATGTGAAGATTATTTACAGGTTGACCATGACCAGTTCCATATTCACTTTTTAGTTCTGAATCATGCAGTCTAATGGCCTTATTGTATTTTTGATCCTCACAAGTGTTCTAATTAAACATACTCATCATTTTACCATTTTCAGGTATTGTGAAACTAACGTAATTCCCAGGTAGGAAAGTAAGTTCGTAAATAGAATTGTGCTGCAATCGCGCCAGGGGGAATATTTTACCCGATCATCTTATACTTTGTGGCTTGCAACGTTCGGATTCTTGTGTGAAACTGTTAGAATTAATAGTAATGTTTAATTTCATGTTCACAAGAAAATATGAATTGCATATCATGTTGACACTGTGGCTAAAACAAATTACCCAACTTTCTTGATGGCACTTGTTGACTGAGACACATAGCAACGCTTGCTGCGTCATCATCAAACAGAGATAATAATCACCGTGAAATCTCTTGTATTTGCCAGCAGCATTAGGGTATTAAAAATCTTTTCGCCTTTAAAGAACAACATAATGAAGTGCCTTGTATGCAGACGGGCAAAGGGGACTGTCGTGTTTGCCAAGGTCTTTGTGCCGTTACCCCTGAGCTAACCAATTTTATTTGTTTTCATAGAAATCTCCTTTGTTTCATTAGCTAGCGTGCAACTGTGCAAGATGAGACCCAGGGAAGGATGGCGTGATAAATCAAACACTGGGCTTGTTATGGCGGGAGCGGAGCGCCTCCTCCAGCGCGGAGTGGCGCTCGAGTCCCGCTCGGTCACTTACTCGAGCGCTTCAAGGGTCGCGCCGCATTGTCTCCGGGCGGAGGCAAATAAACAGGCCGAGTGGGAAGGCGAGCAACGCGAAGGCGGCGGCGTCGTGACCAATGCTCTCCCACGAAAGCGGCCGCTGTTGGCCAGACAAACACTCAGGGACCGCGCAGTGAACTCAGGGTGACCACGCACGGAATCCTTAACCACATACAGCACATACCTGCTTAGAACACCCGCGAATACAAATGATTGTTGTTGCAGGTGCAATACAAAGCGGAACTTGCATTCAGGGTGTAGAGAGGAAGAAGAAGAATCGTGATATAGCGTGAGAGATGCTTGGAAGATCCCCCAGGAAACGTCAGAAAACACCATCAGAGATTGTTGCAGCGTATTCACCCCTAGTAATGTATGATGCAAATGAAAACAATATGATCTTTTACAGAATGATAAAAAGCGAAGTAATGACATTTTTTAAATTGATATGGTATTAATAGAACTTAATAATTTTTGTACTTTTCGAAAAGGATACTTCATCATTATAACAGAAATTTAGCAAGACAAGACATATTACTAATGGCGGGCATTTTGTCATGTCACTGTTGTGTCATAAAATATCTGCGAAGTATTAATGCCTTTGATCACAACTTGCCTGCCGGTCGTCCCTGTCACCGTCACGCTCCTTCCAGCCTAAGGCCGAGACTGCTCCCCTCCAACTAATCCTGTCTCGGGAGCTCTCCCCCCTCCCGCTCCCCTTCCCCTCCCCCTCTGCCTCCGTCCTGTATCCGTTCTCCCGCGAATTTTTCCGGTTCATCGGAACATTTCACTCCGAACTTTTTCTATTAGATAGTCCAGGACGGCCAGAAGCGGAGGCGTTTCGTGCGTGAAGCAAAGCCTGTTACTAAAGCTTTGCAGGCAGCTCATCAGCACACGGACCTGCTGTGTTTAATGTCCTTGTGTTTCTGAGAATACGTTGTTGACAGGCACATTCTGCGAGTAAACCCTGGATAAAAGCATTCGACCAACCCTTTAACTAAGATTTCACGTTTTCGGCAACAACTTGGAGCAGAAAGTCCCCCCGTGTCATCAGCTGGGGAAAGGCCGATCGGGGAGGTGGGGGGGGGGGGTAGTTCACGTGAATATCTCATAGGTTGGGAAAAAGGCACAGAAGCCTCAGGTCTTGTCTCTCTCTCTCTCTCTCTCTCTCTCTCTCTCTCTCTCTCTCTCTCTCTCTCTCTCTCTCTCTCTCTCTCTCTCTCTCTCTCTCTCTCTCTCTCTTCTCGCCTTATTCCCTCTTTTCCTTCCTCCCTCCTCTACCATCCATCTATCCTTTCCTTCCTTCTTTCCTTCCTCGCGTCTTCTCTCCTACTGTCTCCCACTCTTTTATCTTTCTGCCTCGCCCGATCTGTCTCTTCTCTCTCTCTCTCTCTCTCTCTCTCTCTCTCTCTCTCCTTCTCTCTCTCTCTCTCTCTCTCTCTCTCTCTCTCTCTACTCTCATCTCCCTCTCCTCCCTCCCTCCCTCCTCCCTCCCTCCCTCCTCCTCCCTCCCTCCTCCCT
>NW_020868725.1:525433-527933 GCF_003789085.1 Penaeus vannamei
GACTCACCTTCAGAGGCCTGTAACTATGTTGCAGGAGTGTCAATTCCTATTGCCAGAACCATATAACTGCATTCATTAGATCAGTTGTTGATTACTTGTGTCCTGCACCAGTCAAAAAAACAAAAAATCAAAACCAGGTATTTAGACTCATCTTAAACTGTTGTATTTGAGGATTGTCAATATGCAACAAGAACTCCGTCTTCCGCCACTTGCTGATAGAATATACTCCAGTGTTACATACTATTGCTCCAAATGTTTTTGCATTACCCTCACCTGTCTGTCCATTGTACTCACTTCATTAGGACCTCACTAAATGAGGATGCACCTCGTCCTCTCCTCTCTAGTAGCTTTACACTTGTCAGGAACTTTTGCTCAAGCATTCAGATTCTGAACTTCAACATTATGGTGGAGAATGTGGACCTTGGTCTCCCACCCTGATAGATGCCCATACCACCAATCTCCTACACCTCATTTTCCAAGACTGACCTTCTTCAGCTCCAAAAAAATATAGAGCCCTCGAAACCATTGTAGAGCTGTTGTCATCTCTCAGTATAGCCCACTGCCTCTACAATGATGGATCCTTGCAGGGAAATAGTGCTGGATGCGCTGAGTGTTCCCCTAGCAAGGAACCACCAGAAGAGGGTTGGCCGTTGACTCCCCAACTCAACAAGTTCAACATACTGTGAGTTAAATGGACTTCTGGATGCTTTAATGTTACTGTCACGAACCATCACGGCTTGATAGTATGTGACTCACAATCTGCACTCCACACCCTCTCTTCTTCTAAGTCTTGCACACAAATCTTCCGTCAACTGGCAACAGTCCTCCTGAATTCGTAAGTGGTGCAGTTTCTGTGGATCTCCCCCTCCCACATATGGCTTCTTGCCAAAGACACCACTTCCATGCTACAAGAAAATGGTATACCAATCTGTATTTTCCTCGACTCGCCACCGTAGCATTGCTAATAAAGCTTCTAGTGTCACCAATGAATACTATGAACATTTTCTTCCACAAAAGTACCGGCGCAAAGGACTTATGGTTCGCCGACTTTATATAATGCAGGGAGCGCTAGAGACGAGTCAAGCAGAAGAGTCGCCTCCGTCCTTACCGGGATGGCTCCTCACCTTGGGACCTCTGCTGGGACACCTTCTTCGTCGGCGTGACGAGGTGTCCATCGTCTTCTCTCCCGGGATTCTTGCTAGTGCTGCATCACCGTGGTGCGACGTCGGAGTGGGGCTATTTGCTGCGCCCTCTTCGCCTCTGCCACGGGCCCTACAGCCCACTTTAACAGTAGCTGCCTCGGTTGGCCTCAGTGGAAGAACACCGGAGCGCGCCTACCGATGGGAGAAGAGGAGGACGTCAGTGAGGGGCTTCACGACTTCGAATCGGCGTGGACGGGCGGTTCCTGGCGGCCATCTCGGGCGGCTAGGGGGACCGGCTTCTGGGAAGAGGATGTTTCCGCCTTCAATCGTCGGCGATGGGCGACTTCTGCCCGACGTCCTGGGACAGTTATCTACGGTTGGGGAGTGTGACTCCCACAAAGGCCGAACTTTCGGCCAAAAAATTACCAACCCCATAAGAGACGAAGCTTACATGCTTCGTTGCATTAATTAATAAAGTTCATTCCCTTCACACACAAAAAGACATCACTGAGATTAACTGATCAGTTAAACGGGTGGCTTCTGCGAAACCCGTGCCACCCCCAGTGGGTGGTAAAAAAAAAAAAAAAAAAATCGCCTTAGGCTCAAGAGCGGTACCGATGAGTGTGACGATTGGGGTAGGTGAGCGACGCCCCACAATACTTCTCGTGTAAGTTGTGTGGCACCCCGAACGTCAACCCTCTTCAACATTACTGCCTAGAGTGTCCTACGGTTGCACACTTAATACCTCATAGATAATCGGTATTAGAAGTCAGTAAATATTTGCTAATAAACGACATCTAGATAGAATTATGATGCAAAACCAACCCTTTAGAGGGTGCTAAGTTATAAAAGCCTTTTTTTCTTCGTTTTGATTCAGAGTGTGCCCTGTGCGTCGCAAGTTCTTTGTAACTAAATACCTTTTGTGTTTGGTCTGTCGCTCTCAGCGTAATGAATACATGAAAAAATAATTACCCTCCTCATTGTTTCTGTTAATGTAATTAGTGATTTCATTATTGCTATTGCTGTTATCAATACTATTCTTACAATAATATTGGTAATTATAACTCATAGCATAACATGTCTTGTGTTTTATCATCATTATCGTCGTCATTTATACAATCGTTATTAACGCCAAAAGACTCATCACCATTATCATAATTACCCCTCTCATTATTTTGATGCTGCGACTTCCTGTATTAATTTCCCTCGCTGCAGGTCAGATCTTCCAGGCCAGCGGCTTCGATTTCCAGCAAGAGTTCCAGGGGACCGGCAAGACCTTTCCAGGGCTTCGAGAGTCATCCACTCCCTCTCCTGCAGCCGGGCGAGGGGACACCATAAAAAGGAGATCGTCTGAGTTT
>NW_020868725.1:545433-547933 GCF_003789085.1 Penaeus vannamei
TATTAAAAGTAAGCCTGCCTATTAGTCAACTGCCTTTTGCCTCCTTACCCCCGACCTTACATATGGATTGCCTTCTTTATCAACGAAAACATGTTACCCTGTGACAAAATTTCTCTCTGGCAATTATTGTTTTACAAACAAACGAGGTCATACACCCTCACCTCATGCCTCATTCCCCTGTCTAAAACACTTTTGATTAGTATAATATTGTTATTCGTTATTTTTTCAAGTCATTATTGTTTCCTCACATCGCACAATTTAGTATATCATATTTTTAAGAGCAATTAATTATATACCAATTCAATTATTGCTATGTTCGGTTAGTCCTGTGTATAATATTCATATTTACTGTTTACGAATTTATAGAATCATATATTCTTCCTCTTTATATTGTATGCCAATTAATAGTTACTTCGTTCCCACTCGTACCTTCATTTTAGTATTAAATACATATGTTGTTGCATTTTTTCTGTAATATCAATATTTTATTATATGCTCCGCGCTAACCGTTCATTTATTCACTCATACATGTCCAATACCTGTTTCACCCCTTAATCCACCTATTTGTCACCTCACCTCTACAAAGAATTCACTCAAGGATTATGAACTGTACTAAGTGCCATTCACTTGACTTACAACTGAACCTCACCCGCCTTCATGAAGTCATCTCGAAGCTCGAAATCTTGTCCTCGGATTTTATATTGGAATTTATGGTTCTTTAGCTTTAAGGTAGTGGTGAGTATGTAAAATGTAAATTGCTGATGGAGTCCACTGTATTGCAAATAACGCACCAGAAGTTAATTCTAAGCCCAGCTCATGACCGTAAACGACAAAATCTTGTACGCGCTGAAGTTACACCCTTTGCATACACGATACTTGATTGACACACAATTAGAATTAAGTTCAGGCCCAGCCACCTCTATGCGTCCAAAGCATAAATATTGGTTCCTGACACTTTGCTCCTCTTTTGACAGATTGTCCTTTTAAATTTTCATTTTTCCTAGTACCTTCGTAAGGTGATTCACAAGTGTATCCTCGTGCTCCTCAGCCCTTTTACTGGCCTGGTACACTTCTTTTCAGACACCATGCTTCATGTAGGCTTACTTAGTTATTGTCACCGGAAATTACTTTTGAGCCCAGTTCATGGCTGTAAACAACAGAATCTTGTGCCCGCTGCACAAAGATTGCACACACACTTTGCATACACGACGGTTAGGATTGACGCTAAATTAACTTTGGCCCAGCTATCTCTGTGTCCAAAACAAAAATACTTGCCTCCTCATGTGACGCGTTGCCCCTCTTCTGACAGATTGTTCTTATAACTTCAGTTTACCTAGCATCTTCATAAGGTGATTCCCAGATGTATTATCCTCCTCCTCCTCCTCAGCCCTTTTACTGGCCTGGTACTCAGCCTCTGAAGTGTGACTCTCCTTGCTACCGAATGTTGCACCTCACTCCGAAACCGTCACACCCAGTACTCTTGCATGTTATTACCTTAGTGACCATTGGATCACCAAGAACCACCTACAGATACGCCATCAGTACTTAAGATGTTCTACAAATCTGTCCCTGGCTGAGACAAAGGTACCTTTCTATTGAACTTTTCCTAAGTCTACATCATCACAGGAAGCAGCTGCTTTGCACCTTCTACACCTGAACCCAGTTGACCCAATGTGAATGATTTTTCGACGACCTACATCGACCTGAATTCACCCCCTTAGCTATGTATATATATATATATATATATATATTATATATATATATACACACACACACACACACACACACACACACACACACACACACACACACACACACACACACACACACATATATATATATATATATACATACATATATACATATATATATATATATTTATATATATATATATATATATATATATATATATATAATATATTATATATATATATACATTACCTATCCATCTATCTATCTATCTATCTATCTATCTATCTATATATATATATATATATATATATATACATATATATATATATATACATACATATATATATATATATATATATATATATAATATATATATATATGTACACACACATAGGCGACATGGCGTTTTCTAGCCATGAATTAGGGCTTGAAACTGCAGTCGAAGCATATGCATTACGAATTCATGGATGGATAGATGGATAGATAGATAGATAGATGGACGGATATATTGAGAGACTGATGAATGGATGGATGGATGGATAGATAAATGGGTGGAAGGATGGATGGATGGGTGGACAGATGGATAAATGGAGGGATGGATGGTTAGAAAGATGGATGGATGGATGGATGTACGGATGAATGGATGGATGGACGGATGGATGAATGGACGGACAGACAGAAAGACAGGTGCATATGAACAGGTAACAATGACAGGTATTGGAGATAGACCAGTGCAGCAGTAATGAAGCCATTATAATAACAATAATACTAAAGGAAGCATTAGAAGTTAACAAGCTAACTAAAAAAT
>NW_020868725.1:552933-555433 GCF_003789085.1 Penaeus vannamei
ATCATCGCTTTCGCCTTCACCTCTATCTTCATCTTCTTCATTATTAACGTTATCATTTTCATCATCATCATCATTAGTTAATAGTCATTAGTAGCTATTAAAAATTGGAAAAACGGTAAGCAGAATAATGAAGAAACTGACGTAACAAAAATGGTATACAAATAGTGAAACTAATTATTTTATATGCAAAATGTGGACGAAGAATAAAGAGAGAGTGAAAATAAGAACAACATTGACACGGAACTCGAAAAACGCGTATTCGCCCAATCTTGTTTATTTGCCATTTCTTCTTCTATCGTCTTTTCATTTTCTGTAGCCTTTACTCTGGCCTTTGAAGCATTGCGCCCTCACGCACACAAAGTCGATCACGTGGGCGGGTCGCGTGCTATTGGGTTTAACTGCTCCGTCCGTGGAGGCGGCTGCTCCGGCTGGGCGCCCGCCCACTGCGTCCCTTCACTGAGCTGGTGCAGGAAGCTGCGTTTTACAGCGGTTCTACGATTATTGTCGTTTATACATAAAAGCAGACAGATATCCATACACGCATACTCACTTGCAATCAGGCATGAACGCGCGCACGCACTCTCACACACACACGCACACACACACACACACACACACACACACACACACACACACAACACACGCGCGCGCGCGCGCGCGCGCACGTACGCAATCACGACCACACACTCACACTCACAGAATGGCAGAAATATGTGTGATCTATTTCGAGGAGTACCACCCGTAGCCTTTTATAGAACAAAATAATAACAGATATTTGTAATGTTATTTTCTTCTGTAACGCTTCATAATATCTAATAAACTAGTGGATATTGCAAGGCTCGATCTCAAAATTTCACTCCTCGAAAACAAGTGCAAATTGAGACATAATAATTCAGAAAATGCTATAATACACAATACCTTGCGTGCATGTAACGAAAAAAATAATAGCCTGAAAATCTGAAATTTTTCGAAAATAGTATGCAGATTTGGAGTGCGTATATATGGTACATGTTTTCTCCGTTTTTTTTTTCTTTATTCTAACAAATTACGTAAAATATATATATATATATATATATTATATATATATATATATATATATATATATATATAGATATATATATATATACACGCGCGCGCGCGCGCGCGCACACACAAATATATATATATATATATATATATATATATATATATATATATATATAGAGAGAGAGAGAGAAGAGAGAGAGAGAGAGAGAGAGAGAGACACACACACACACACACATACACATACACACACACACACACACACACCACACACACACACACACACACACACACACACACACACACACACACACACACACACACACACACACACACACACACACACACACATATATATATATGATATCCTGTAGGCTCCAGCCCTCGGTGGTAGAGGTCACTCCAGTCGATTAGCGTAAAATGTTTGTAAACTCGATGTGAAAGAGATGTTCTACGCCAAACTTGCATATGTAACAGACAGTTGTTCCCGGCGAGATATTCTGGGTGTTGTTCTGGGTGACTTCAATGCAGTATCTGGCTGCGATCGAGCTGGGTATGAGATGTCTGTCAGTCCTCATGGATACCGGCAGCGAGAATTCCCTCCTTTTTCCGGGATTTTGCGAGATCCCAGAAATTGAAAATTTCTGTCTCCTGGTACCAGCACCCAGACCCACATCGTTGGACATGGTACAGCGATGCGGGTAATGCTGCCAAGATCGACCACATTCTCGTTAGCACTCGTTGGAGGATCCTCCAGAACTGCAGGGTGTATAGGAGTGCCGAGTTCTGTGGTACTGACCATATATTGGTCGTGGCTACCCTCTTGGTTCATTTCAAAACTCCCCAGCGGCCCAATGACCACCCTAGGGTGTTTCATTTGGACAGGCTGAAGGAGAGGGAGTGTGTTCGGGGGTTTGCTGAGACAATCTCTGATCGCTTCACAGTGCTCGACAATCTGACAGGCTTATGTGGGACACCTTCAAGCGCGAAACGCTTGATTCAGCCCAAGATTCGATTGGAGAACGCCTGAGGGCAAGATAGAATTTAATCTCTCAGGAGACACTCGAAGCCACAGATGCTTGCCGTACGGCTCGTCTGGCAGGGGATCGGGATTTGCACCATTCTCAGGTGCGCAGAACTCGGTCTCTGTTAAGAAGGGACAAGGAACACTTTATTAGGAATCTTGCTGAGGAGGTCGAAGGCCGTTTCTTAGTAAATGACCTTCGTCCTGCATACCAAGCCCTGAGAAAATTGAATTCCAAGCCCTCTTCACAGGTGACTGCAGTTCGCTTAGTAGGTGGCCAGATCGTCTCAGATCCTGTTGCGGTGCGGGAACGTATTTTGAGCAGTTGTATCAGGTTGACCCTTCAACAGTTAACTTGGATAAGGGTAGTGCCGTGATTCCGGTGCCGGACCCACCCATTAGCGAGGACCCACCCTCCCTAACTGAAGTTGGGGAGGCGATCTCCAAGCTGAA
>NW_020868725.1:583824-586324 GCF_003789085.1 Penaeus vannamei
ATGGCTGTAATAGGATAACAATAACCAAAGTCAGTTGATAGTAACGTGCACGATAATCATAATACCAAATTACCACTTCTGGTATTTACGTCGGTAAGAAGATGATAACAGCTGAAATAACAAAAATATCAGCATCGTAAAACCTAACCCCGAATTCTACGAGTATTTACGCAGCGCTGTTTATACGTAAAACATACGAACACATAATTATGATGATCACTCTCCCACCGTGTTCGGACGCGCGATGCTTGAACCCAAGCCAGAGCCACGGCATGGGATTGAGACACTGTATGCGGGCTGCCTTCTATAACGTCGTTGATACGAGGGAAGAAGGGGAGATGCGAGGGGAATGAGAGGAAGAGGAGAGGGTGAAGAGGACTGAAGGAGAAGGAAAACGGGCGATAAGGAGCCAGAATGAGGGGGGTGGAGAGGATGGAGGGTTTAAAGAGTGAGAGACGGTTGTTGAAATTCGAGTGTGATTGTGAGGCGGTGGGTGTGTCCGATTCGGTAGGATAGAGGCGTCGCATCGGGGATCTCGAGGGTGGCTTGGGCTTGGGCTCTTGTCCTGTATGTGTATCTGTTTGATCCTCTCTCTTCTCCTTCCTCCCCTCTCTCTCTCTCCCTCCTCTTTGAATATCCCTTCTCTTATCTCTTTCCTCGCCCCCTCTCTCACTCTCTCTCCCTCCCTTCTTTGAATATCTCTCCTCTGCTCTCTTCCTCATCCCCCCCACTCTCTCTCCCTCTTTTCTAACCTGTTATGCATGTCTATATATGTATTGTTTGATACCTCTCCCTTCCTCGTCCTCCATCCCTCCCTCTCTCCCCTCCCCTTCCTCCCTTCTTTCTAAAACCCTGTATATGTATGTCTATATATGTATTTGTTTGATATCTCTCTCTCTCTCTTCCTCCCACTCCCTCCCTCTTTCTAACCAGTATATGTATGTATGTTCTGTTATTAAACCAATACAAGACCACAATATATCCCTGTATGAATTCTCTCTTCCTTCTCTCTCTCTCTCCCCCCCCTCTCTCTCTCTCTTTTCCTTCTCTCTCTTCTCCTCCCCTCCCTTCCCTCCTCCTCTCTCCTCCCCTCCCCTCCTCCCTCCTCCCCCCCTCCGCTCTCACCCTCTCTCCCTCCCTCCCCCTCCTGTTGCGTTGCATGGTTAAATGGTGGTGTGAATGTTGGAGTGAGCATGGCTTATCCGCTCATGTGAACTGGCCTTGGGAAATTCCTCTTTTTGCCACGGCCCTTTACAATGGCGCTTATTATCACCAAAGACTGTTCTTCTAATGCTGATGTTAACATGCCATACACCTTTGCTTCTTCATGGGCGCGAATCTATAACTATCTATAATCTATAAATCTATTAAAAAAAAAAAAAATAAAGGCATCTAATTGAAGGTAATGGTAAAACGTTTAATGTAAAGCCATGGAAAAAAATGAATAGCGATTTGTATCTGACTTTGCATGTTCTTACTGCGATCAATGATAGATTTTTCCCAAGGGAAGTGGAAGAGAAGAGAGAGAGAGAGAGGGAGAGGGAGAGGAGGAAGGGAGAGGCGAGAGGGAGGGGAAGAGAGAGAGGAGAAGGGAGAGGGAAGAGGGAGAGGGAGA
Organism: Penaeus vannamei; assembly: GCF_003789085.1. Classification (NCBI taxonomy): domain Eukaryota; kingdom Metazoa; phylum Arthropoda; class Malacostraca; order Decapoda; family Penaeidae; genus Penaeus; species Penaeus vannamei. The sequence continues at coordinate 585,440 of NW_020868725.1, forward strand.
GGGAGAGGGAGAGGGAGAGAGAGAGAGAGAGAGAGAGAGAGAGAGAGAGAGAGAGAGAGAGAAGAGAGAAGAGAGAGAGAGAGGAGGGAGGGAGGGAGGGAGAGAGAAGGGAGATGGAGAGGGAGAGAGAGGGAGAGGGAGAGAGTAGAGGCAGGGGCCAGAGGCAGAGGGAGAGGGAGAGGGAGAGGGAGAGGGAGAGGGAGAGGGAGAGAAGAGAGAGAGAGAGAGAGAGAGAGAGGAGAGAGAGAGGAGAGAGAGAGAGAAGAGAGAGAGAGAGAAGAGAGGGAGAGAAGAGGAAAGCAAGAGAGAGAGAGAAAGAAAGAAAGAAAGAAAGAAGAAAGAGAGAGAGAGAGGAAGAGAAGAGAGAGAGAGAGAGAAGAGAAGGAGAAGAGAGAGAAAGAAAGAAAGAAAAAAGAAAGAAAGAAAGAGAGAGAAGAGAGAGAGAGAAAGAGAGAGAGAGGAAGAGAGAGAGAGAGAGAGAGAGAGTAGAGAGAAGAGAAGAAGAAAGAAAGAAAGAAGAAAGAAAGAAAGAAAGAAAGAAAGAAAGAAAGAAAGAAAGAAGAGAGGGAGAGAGTGAGAGAGAGGTTATACAAGCAGTGAAAGATTCCCTGATCCCAGTGCTTTGGCTTCAAACGGCCTCATAAAGGAGAACAAGGGACTTTTATAATAAACTGAAACTTAGTGAGAAACTGAACAAGATTTCATGACTGCAGATTGAAACGGTACGAACCCTATAGGAATCATATATATATATATATATATATATATATATATATATATATATTATTATATATTATAAAGAATAATTCCACATATATCAAATGCACCACCTGAATATTATTTATCTCTGTGATAAAAAAAAAACTAGATGAGCTGCCTCTGTGG
>NW_020868725.1:591324-593824 GCF_003789085.1 Penaeus vannamei
ACACACACACACACACACGCACACACACACACACACAGAGCTTATAAGGGACAAGGTGATTAATAATGATAATAATAATAATAATAATAATAATAATAATAATAATAATAATAATAATAATAATAATAATAATAATAATAATAATAATAATAATAATAAACATTACAAATTTAATTATCCTTCCTAAAACAAGTGTTTATGAAGACTAACTGACCTGCTTCTTCTGACAGTGTTGTCATAACCTGCAGTTCTCCGTGAATAAGTCAAGAAATACATATACGGGAAGTTCTGAAAAAGGAGTTTGTTTGGGAGGTTGATGAGCTGGCACTAATGAAGCCATCTGGAGGTGCCATGGCGTCTGGACCTACTTCTGAGACACATCTGCTGCCTTAATACCTTTCAAGCCAAGCAACGTGGTGTTCGATCTTTCATTTAGTCATCCCTGCGTCCATTTTCAGTGACATAACATATCGTTTATTTCGTGGGATGGTGATCATTTTTTAAAAATTTGTTGAACTGTGAGATTGCTGTTGTTTCTTTCGTTCTTTATTCATTTATTATCATTGTTTTCTTAAAAGCTGGTTAGACTTTTGTGCAAGTTGATTTCCTCAATCTGGCCAGTGTGGTCCCAATTTCCAAGGGGTCACCAACTCCTCTTACTATAAGTGGAGGCCTATTTTTTGTCTTCCACACGAACTCCTAAAAGTGGAGGCCTATTTTTTTCTTCCACACTAACTCCTAAAAGTAGAGGCCTATTTTTTTGTCTTCCACACGAACTCCTAAAAGTGGAGGCCTATTTTTTTTTTCTTCCACACGAACTCCTAAAAGGGGAGGCCTATTTTTTTCTTCCACACGAACTCCTAAAAGTGGAGGCCTATTTTTTTTTCTTCCACACGAACTCCTAAAAGTGGAGGCCTATTTTTTTGTCTTCCACACGAACTCCTAAAAGTGGAGGCCTATTTTTTTTGAACTCCTAAAAGTTTTTTTTGGTCTTCCATTCTGTAAAAGGGTATGTGTTCAAATAAGGATTTTTTAACCACTTGTAACCCCTCCCCCCCCCCCCACGTACCCTTCTCCAGTAAGAAACGTAAAAATGCAATGACGCTCGAAAGTGTATATTATTATTATTGTTTTTATTGTGGAGCAGCGGAAGCCATACATGCATATACCATTACAGCGTTTTTTCTTTCTTTCTATCTGCTGTCTGTTTGTTTGTCTATCTGCGTCTGTCTGTCTGTTTCTTTCTTTCTCTTCCTCAATTTTCCCCTTATAAGCATTTTATTTATTGATTCCTTTTACTTCTCTTTTTCCTCTTTATTTCTATTCTATTCTTCCCTTTTCTCTTTTTGTTCCTCCTCCTTCTCTTTCTCTCAATCCTTCCCATTACTACTAGTACTAGTACTATCATTATTATCATCATTATTATCATCATTATTATTATCATTGTCATTATCATCATTATTATCATCATTGTCATTATCATCATTATTATCATCATTGTCATTATCATCATTATTACTATTACCATTATTATTACTGATATCATTGGTATCATAATACTAATGTTAATACTAGTACTAATGCGAATACTAATTATCCTTACTTGTCAGTAAGCATGTGATTAAATATATTGACTCACAGGAGATTCTAAGTGTAAAGTTTGGTGTAAAGTTGATATTTAAAGTTCATGTTAAGTAATTGATCAATGTTGCAAAGTGGAAACTAGGATCTTTACAAAACTTATTTAATAATGTTGGGTTTTTGCAGATTCTATTATTTCTGCAACATGATTGATCTTATATCATCTCCTTGGAAGAGTATTGCTTACCTTTGCGGGGATCAGCTGTTGATAGAGAGAAAAAGAGAGAGAGAGAGAGAGAGAGAGAGAGAGAGAGAGAGAGAGAGAGAGAGAGAGAGAGAGAGAGAGAGAGAGAGGAGAGAGAGAGAGAGAGAGAGAGAGAGAGGAGAGAGAGAGAGAGAGAGAGAGAGAGAGGAGAGAGAGAGAGAGAGAGAGAGAGAGAGAGAGAGAGAGAGAGAGAGAGAGAGAGAGAGAGAGAGAGAGAGAGAGAGAGAGAGAGAGAGAGAGATAGATAGATAGATAGATAGATAGATAGATAGATAGATAGATAGATAGATAGAGAAAGAGAGAGAGAGAAACAGCCAGAGTGACACAGAAACTAAACATCTAATTTTACTAGATAGTATTGCCAGATTGACGGGGGAACTGCGGGAAGATTTGGACTTTGGTCAATGAAAGCGAATTTGTCACGTAATAATTTTACAAAGAAATAGATAAATTAATGGCATTGTTATTATCATTATTAATGTTTGAAATATTTCATAAAATGAAATTGATTTTATCCAGAACTTACTAATTTTGCTATTATCCTGGCCTGGTATCATCCCATGTTCTTTCAGATTTGTATAATGCCGAGCGGAAAAAAAAACAAATAAACAAACAAACAAACAAAAAAAAACATTCCAAAATTATCATTCTAAT
>NW_020868725.1:598824-601324 GCF_003789085.1 Penaeus vannamei
ATCATCATTATAGTCATTATAATTCTTATCATCATTCTGATCAGGTGAGTATCTCGCTATCATCATCATTATAGTCATTATAATTCGTATCATCATTCTGATCAGGTGAGTATCTCGCTATCATCATCATTATAGTCATTATAATTCTTATCATTCTGATCAGGTGAGTATCTCGCTATCATCGTTAGCATTATAATCTTTATAATTCTTATCATCATTCTATTCAGGTGAGCATCTCGCTATCATCGTTATTGTCATTATAATTCTTATCATTCTGATCAGGTGAGTATCTCGCTGTCATCGTTATCATTATAATCATCACAATTCTTATCATCATTTTGATCAGGTGAGTATCTCGCTATCATCATCATCATTATAGTCATCATAACTCTTATCCTCATTCTGATCATTATTATCATTGTCGTTCTTGTCATGACTATTGATACGATCATGTGGAAGTGAGTGACCAGCTGACATTCTCGTCCATTTTCGAGGCTGAGAAATGTCCGTGCAGGGAAAGTGTTCCTTATTTGGAAACGTCAAACCTCTGTCAGATTTGGTTACCTGTCATTACGTAAGCATTTTTTAAGAACCTATTTATTACTTATGAAAGCATTTTTTAAGAACCTATTTATTACTTACGAAAGCATTTTTTAAGAACCTATTTATTACTTACGAAAGCATTTTTTTAAGAAAGCCCTATTTATTACTTACGAAAGCATTTTTAAGAACCTATTTATTACGAAAGCATTTTTATCTTACGAAAGCATTTTTGAACGAACGAAATTTGAAAGTTTTTAAAATAAATACATTTTGTTCTTATATTCTGAAACCGCGTATTCTAAATGATTACTATTCTACAAAATAGATTTTATTTTGATAGATTTAGATTTAAAATAGATTTAGATTTTGAACCTAATTTAAACCTAACCTCGATTACTATTCTACAAGACCATACAGAGAGATAATTATTTTTGTAAGGAGTACTATTACTAACAAAATATTCGTCTCAGAAACAGTGATATAAAAAAAAGAAAAAAAAAAGGTAATAAAACTGCTGGATAGAAGACATATTTTTTGGTTCTTTTCGTGTCTTTGTTATTTTAAAGACAATGCAAAGAAGAAAAACAGTTTTTTCCTTATTATTTATCGGTGAATGGATATTAAAGATACCATAAGAATATTATAATATTTGAAAATGAAAATTGAAAGCACTTTTTAAAATATTTAGACCCGTCAGGTTTTTGTGAAAAAAAACAATAACTAATTCTTATGAAAAGTTAAGAAGCTAAGATAATATTATTACTTAGACTACTTGTGCTATTTTACTAATTATATCATGTATGCGGGTTATCAGTTCATCAATATAATTATAATTGTGGAAATATAATAACTAGAACTACCGTTAAAACTGACGTTACTTACTTATTCTTCAAATTATTTAAGGTAAATTTGACATATGAATAAACGTTTTTATTCTAAAGTCATATACCATTGACGGTGTAAAGTTTGATATACTAGATTTGTCATCAATCAATTAATATAATGAAACGCAACTCCGATAAATTCCAAATACATAATTTGTTTTAATCTTAACCAAACTTTTAGTAGTTTAAATATCTTGATATTATGCTTGTTTTTTGACTGGATTTCAACAGAAAAACTATGGTCCTTCATTATTATAATAAAGATAACGATATCAACAAAAAAATGAAAAAAATAAATAAGAAAATAAAAGATAAGAAGATTAATCCGAAATTGCGAGAAATTAATATCAGTAATAATAAAGGAAACATGTATTTATAGGAGTGTAAAAAATAATGATAACAAATAAATAAATAAAAAATAAGAAGATTAATCCGAAATTGCGGGAAATTAATATCAGTAATAATAAAGGAAACATGCATTTCTAAGAGTGAAGAGGAAAATCACCTGAATTTGTGATCGTTGAGAGAAGTAGATGTCACTCCATCGGATCGAATGGATCAACCCCATAAGAAGTCCCCCCCCTTTTTCTTTTTTGAAAAAGGGGTCAGAAAAAGCAAGTAAAAAATGCCAAAGTAACTGGAAGAATTAATGAATTACTACCTAAGAATAGCGGTTGTGACAGGGACCAAAAATGTCAACCTAACCTAACCTAACAAACCTAAACCAAACCAACCCAAACCTAACCTAAACCAAACCAAACTTAACCTTACCTCACCTGAACCTGACCTACTCTCACCTCACCTACCTAACAAAAATATCAACCTAACCTAACCTCACCTCACCTAAACCTAACCTCACCTTACCTCACCTCACCTAACAAAAATATCAACCTAACCTAATCTCACCTAACCTAACCTCACCTAAACCTAACCTAACCTAACCTAACCTTACCTAACCTAACCTCACCTCACCTCCTTTAAGTCTCGCATATTTGAACATGAAATATGATGTAAATTTTATACAAAAGCATGATTAAATTCTTAATAACCATTTTCACTGTTCAGCATTTGAA
>NW_020868725.1:606324-627736 GCF_003789085.1 Penaeus vannamei
AGGAGTTATGAGTATGAGACTTAGGGTTATGAGTTTGGCACTTAGGGTTATTGTATGGCACTTAGGGTTATGAGTATGAGACAGGGTTATGAGTATGGCACTTAGGGTTAGGAGTTTGGCACCTAGGGTTATTGTATGGCACTTAGGGTTATGAGTATGGCACTTAGGGTTATGAGTATGGCACTTAGGGTTATTGGGCACTTAGGCACTTAGGGTTATGAGTATGAGACTTAGGGTTATGAGTATGAGACTTAGGGTTATGAGTATGGCACTTAGGGTTATTGTATGGCACTTAGGGTTATGAGTATGGCACTTAGGGTTATTGTATGGCACTTAGGTTTATGAGTATGAGACTTAAGGTTATGAGTATGAGACTTAGGGTTATGAGTATGAGACAGGGTTATTGTATGGCACTTAGGGTTATGAGTATGGCACTTAGGGTTATTGTATGGCACTTAGGGTTAGGAGTTTGGCGCTTAGGGCTATGGGTATGACAGAGCTATGAACATGGCTAGGTATGAGTATGAGACTTAGAGCTATGAGTATGACACTTAGAGCTATGAGTATGACACTTGGAGCTGTGAGTATGGCACTTAGAGCTGTGAGTATGACACAGAACTATGACTCTGACACAGAACTATGAGTAATACACTTAGAACTATGCATATATCCCTCAGAGCTATAAGTATGGCACATAGAGTTATAAGTTCGTTATAAGTTGGAACTATGAATACGCCAAAGTTAGACCTACTGCGCGCACGACACAGGAAACCAAAAACAAAACAAAAACAAAACAAAAACCCCACACCATACTATAACACGACAATAAAAGCCCTATAGCTTCCTCAAATGATCAGGTGGCATCCCTTACCCTCCACCAGAAGGAAGAAGCCCTTGCTGTCTCTCTGGAGGACCTCGATGGCAGCTCGGGTCATCTCAGGGAGGCTCGGGTCCATGGAGGAATCTCGCTCCACCAGGTAGTCCATGTGGCTGTAGGCGAAGAGTCCTGCGGGAGAAGGGAAAAAGGGTTATGTACGGAGGGAGGAGAGGGAGGGAGGAGAGGGAGTGAGAGTGGAGGAACAGCGAAGAGAAGTGAAAGAAGTGGGTTTGTGAGAAAAAGGAGGGAAGGAAGTAAAGGAGGAGAAGGGGGAAGAGGGGGTGGTGGAGGTGCTGGTGGTGGGGGTGGAGAGGAGGAGGAGGAGGAGGAGGAGGAGGAGGAGGAGGATGAGGAAGAAGAGGATGAGGAGGGTGGAGGAGGAAGAGGAGGACGGGGAAGGAGGAGGAGAAGGAGGAAGAAAAAGCAGAAAAAAGAGGAAGAGAAAAGAAGAATTGATACAAGAAAAAGAAGAAAGAAGAAAGAAGAAAGAAAGAAAAGGACGAAGAGAAAACATACCATCAAAAGTATAAACCAAAAAAGAAAAAAAACACACACAAGAAAAACCACTCACAAAATACCATCACCACTTAAAAACCTCTCTCTCTCTCTCTCTCTCTCTCTCTCTCTCTCTCTCTCTCTCTCTCTCTCTCTCTCTCTCTCTCTCTCTCTCTCTCTCTCTCTCCCACACACACCAGAAGCCCACCGCCACTCGAAACCCACCCAGCAGGTAGTCGGTTGTTCGTGTTGTTCGTGTTGGTGGCCAGGAGGTCCTCCCGGTTCCACACGTAGGCGGCGCTGCTCCCACGCCCTCTCTTGTCCTCCAGCCACGAGTTTATGAGGTTCTTCCCGTCCCTTCGGTAGCCGTAGCGAGACTCTTCGACATCCAAGACATCGTTGGCGTGAAGAAGACTCGCCGCCCGCCGCCATGATCACCTGCGGGAGGAAGAAGGCGTTGGAGGTTGGGGGGGGAGGTATGGGGGGTTGTGTGTGTGTGGGGTGTGTGTGTTTGTGTTTGTGTGTGTGTGTTTGTTTGTTTGTGCCGTGTCTGTTTGTGCCGTGTGTGTGTGTGTGTGTAACAGAAACAAATATTATAAAAGACAACCCTATATATTAAGAGAGAATAGCATACAATATAGACGAACCATTGTTCAAGTATTGGTCTTCACAAACTGTTGCACGGAACCAACCAAAATCTATAAGAAAAAAATATGGCCGTTTTCATTTGCAAACATACACTATATATATATATATATATATATATATATATATATATATATATATATATATATATATTGTGCTCGAATTATAACTTCATAATTAACCACTTGTAGCTTTCAGTGCCATAAGGCCGATATCAGAGACGATAAACGTGAAATAACAACTTAATATGCTCACCACCTCATTGACTTAACTGATACGACCTTCCTTGCTTATTAACCCGCAATGCAAGATACAATAACGTCAATTGCTTTATTGGACGACGATAAATGTAGGTTTTCATAAGAACGTAGGAAAACGTAGCACTTTTTTCAAGAATGATCAACACCTAGTCGCCTAATTTCAGGGAAAAAACAGAAACCGACAACTCACACAAGAACATTCCGATTTTCCGTCTCTTTTTTATTAAAATCAGCTGTCATTAAATTCTTTTGTTTTCATGTCCATATTTAGAATATAAACAGTACTTTATCTATCTATATATTAGTGTTTTTTTGCCTTTAACATCAATATATATATTGATTTCTTATAAAAGGCGGACGAATTGGAGTCCTCCAGAGTACGGAATGAGTTGCCAGTGTTTGTTTTTCTGAGGCTGGGTGGTGTATAGCCTAGTTGTTGAGACTAAGATTCTGGAGTAAGGTGTAAATGTGCAAGAAATTTCATTGACGCGTTTCTACTGTCTAAATTAGCGATAAAATAACGAATTTCGGTTGTCCTCGTCATAATTACATTTCTTTCTGATGAAAATTTGATGGGAACGCATTAAATACAATCTTGCGCTCTGGAGTCATTCATTATCATTTATGACACTTTTTTCGTTTGTCACAATGGAGTCATTTCGAGTTACTAGACGCAAAACACACACACACACACACACACACACACACACACACACACACACACACACACACACAACACAACAACACACACACACACACAACACACACACACACACACCACACACACACGCTCGTCAATCGTCAAAGAACAATCGACATCAAATGAAGACTTAAAGTGAGAATAATATTTATTAATTTACAACTCCTTTGTCGAAAAAAATCTAACTCTTCTCTGTTAATTATATAAATGTTTGAAATATAACCTACACTCTTTTTATTCTTATTTCTCCATTTGTTTTTATTAATGATGTGTTTTCCCTTTTCTAACAGTATTTAGTTTCGGGAAGATTATATTTACATTGAAGAGAGTGTCATTGAAAATGGGAAACGGGGAGAGGGAGGGATGACTAGGAGAAACTTCGGAGAAAAATTTTGGAAATGAGTTAACAGGATTCAGACAAAGGGAAGGAAAGAAGGGGGAGGGAGAGAGAGAGAACCCAGGGAATGGAGATGAAAAAGGTGAAAATTGGGGGAAGAAGGGAGATACGAAGATTGAAAGAAAAAGAGGGGGATAGAAAGAATGGAAGGGGAAGGGGGAGATACAAAGAATGGAAGAAAAAAGGGAGAACGTGAGAAGATAGATAATAAAGATGAAAAGAGAAAATAAACAAAAAGATGTCAAATAAAGACCAAAAAGAATGCTAAAACGAAGGGAAGAAAATGATAAATCGGGGAATAAGAGAAATGGCGAAAAATGAAGAAAGAAAGAAAAATAAGAAGAGCAAGTGAATTATAAGAAAAAGGAAGAAAAGGAAGTGACACGAAAACGATGATAAGGAGGGAAGAGAAAGAGAGAAAATAGGGACTGACAAGGATGATAAAAAGCAAGAAAGTGATAAATAAGAGAAACTGGGAACGAGAGAACGGATAAAAAGAAATAAAAAAGATGAGGAAATAAGGAACAATAAACATGATAAGAGAAATAAGGAAATGAGAGACGAGAATAATAAAAACATAAAGGAAGAAAAGAAGAAAGAAGAGAGAGAAAGAGAAACGTACGATGAAAAGAGACAAGAAAATGATGGGAAAATATTATGGCAAGGATTAAGGAAGAAGAAATGAGAAAGGAGGAAATAGACGAGGAATGGAAAATGAAGAATGATCATAAAAGAAATAAAAAGAAGGTAAACCCAATAATGAAAAAAATACAAAATGAAAAAAAATATAATGAAACATCAACGTGAATCGATAAAATTAGAAAGAAAAAAAGGAAAAATAACGAAATAATTAGAGCATTTCACAATACTTAATGACAATGAAATGAAAAAAAATATGAAACAAAAATTTGCGAATATAGAGGAATGATAACAGAAGAAAAGTGGAAAAATAATAATAAAAAAAAAAATAAAGAAAAAATATATATACGTAAATCATAAATGAGCTGAAATAAAACGTTGAAAAATATAACACTAATGAACAAATCTTTACAACAAAAACAAAGAAAAAAAAGAGAAGAAAAAGAGATAGAGAGAGAAAAAAGTAAAACAAATACACAAAGCACAATCAAAGACAAGAACAAAGAGAAGAAAAAAAGAGACAAAAAATAAAAAAAGGAAAAAAAAAAAAGACAAAGACAAATCAAAAACAATAAAAAAAATGATTGATTTTTTTTAAAGTAAAGCAACACACAAAGAACAATCATGGAAGCAAAACAAGAGGAGTTTTCCCAGTCGTTGCAAAACAGCAATAACGAGACTTCTCCGGCAAGATGTTGCATAACGCCTGCCTTTCCACGAGAGGGGTTGCAGAGCAAGAAAATATCCCAGAATCTGACTCCCTCAAAGACAAAAAGGGAGAGGGGGAGGGAGAGGGAGGGAGAAAGAGGGGGAGCGAGGGAGAGGGAGGGAGAAAGGAGGGAGAGGGGGAGGGAGGGAGAGGGAGGGAGGGAGAGAGGGAGGGAGGGAAGGGAGGGAGGGAGGGAGAGAGGGAGGGGGAGGGAGGAAGAGAGAGAGGGGAGGAGGGAGGAGAAGAGGGGGGGGAGGGAGAGAGGGAGAGAGAGGGGGGAGAGGGAGAGAGGAGAGAGGGGAGAGAGAGAGAGAGAGAGAGAGAGAGAGAGAGAGAGAGAAAGAGAGAGAGGCAGGGATTTCTGTTCACACTAACTTTTTGAACTCTTTGAACTAACGAACACGTGGGAAAGCGAAACGATCTGCGTCGTGTGAGTGTCATTAGAGAGAGTGACTGCCAGTTCAGCGTGACAGGGAGCGCCATCAACGAAAGTGGTTCGGCGAAGCTTCAGAACACTCAACAAATAAAACGTATTTTTCTTTCTAGTCATTGCAATTAAATCGACGAAGAATGACGTTGACAGCAATGACATGATCCTTACTGATATTTGATTATGACGCATGGAAATAACAGCGAAGAGAGAGCTTGTCAAGTGATAATAACTCAACGAGACATGACACCCCATCAACGAAACTGGTTCGCCGGAACTCCGAGACACTCTACGAATCAAAACATTTTCTAGCCATTTCCAAACAGCATTTCGCGGCAATCCCATGCCCCTCCTCCTGATATTTGGGTATAAATGATGGAAATAACAGGGAAAAGGAGACGCAAGTGATGGTAATTGCAGCCATGAAGAGATCCAACACGTTTAAAACCTGTTTAGACAAAGGCAGAGCGTGATAAGGTTCCACGTAATTGGTGGTGCCATCGGAGGTTCCCCGGATAATGGCTCATTAGCATTGTAAAAGAAGAGAAAGAAAGAAAAAAATAAAAGAGGATGCGGAGAAGGTGGAAGGGCCTTTGAAGGAAGCGACGGCGGTAAGGAAGAAAGGGAAGGGGTGAGGGAAGAGGAGGGAAGGAGGGAGAGGAGATGGAAGGATGGGAGAGGATGGGGGGGGGGAGGCGGGATGAAAGGGAGGGGAGAAAAATGCGGGGAAGGGGAGAAATGGATGGAAGGAAGGAAAGAAGGAAGGATGGCGAGAACAAACGAGGGAAAAGGGGCAGGGAGGGAAGAATGGAGAGGGGCAAAAGGGAAGAGAGAATAAGGTAAGAATAAAAGGGGAGGGAAGAAGGAAGGAAGGATAACGGGAGCAAAGGAGGGAAAAGAGGCAGGGAAGGAAGGGTGGAGAGTGGGAGAGGGACAGGGACAAAAGTATGGAAGCATGGTAAAAAAAAAAAGAAGAGAGAGAATAGAAGGAGGAAAGAAAAGAGAAAAAAAAACAAAGAGAGAAGAGAAAAGAGAGAGGAATAGAAGGAAAACAAAGGAAAATAAAAGGTGAGAAGAAGAGCGAGGGAGAAAGGGAAAGAAAAAGGAGAGAGGAAGAGAGGAAACAGCCTTGCATGAGTCAAAATGGACTGACTGCTTGGCGCCTCACGACAGTGGGCTGACTAGCAACTCCTCTGCCACACACGAACATCAATCACAAACCCGCGCTTATTATGGCGTGCGACTGAACACATTCTATGTTTTCAAGTCAAGGCACAGGTATAATGTACACGCGTAACATATAACGCTAATATAGGTTAACTAAGAGAGAAAGAGAGGGGAGGGGAGGAGAGAGGGAGGGAGGGTGAGAGGGAGAGAGGATGAGGGGGGAAGGAGGGAGAGGGAGAAGGAGAGGAGAGGGAGAGGGAGAGGGAGAGAAGGGAGAAGGAGAGGGAGAGGGAAAGGGAGAGTGAGTGAGTGAGAGTGAGAGTGAGAGTGAGAGTGAGAGTGAGAGTGAGAGTGGGAGTGTGGGGTGGGGAGTGGAGAAGGAGAGGGAGAGGAAAGGAGAAGGGAGAAGGAGAAGGAGAAGAAGGGAAGAAGGAGAAGGAGAAGGAGAGAGAAGAAGAGAGAGAAGAAGAGAAGAGAGAGAGAGAGAGAGAGAGAGAGGAGAAGAAGAGAGAGAGAGAGAGAGAGAGGAGAGAGAGAGAGAGAGAGAGAGAGAGAGAGAGAGAGAGAAGACAAAGAGAGAGAGAGAGAGAGAGATAGAGATAGAGAGAGAGATAGAGAGAAGAGAGAGAGAGAGAGAGAGAGAGAGAGAGAGAGAGAGAGAGAGAGAGAGAGAGAGAGAGAGAGAGAGAGAGAACTAGGTCTTGAAGAATGTTGACGGAGGATAATTCCAGGTGTTTTCGGCGCTCAACCTTCCCTCCCGCCCACCTAGAAAGGTCAAACAGCGCCCTCATACTCCCGCCAAATCGAGAAATGCAGGAAAACAGGACACACACAAACTCCGAATTTCCTTTTAGATGCAATTTCCATTTGGCAAAGAAAAAGAAGACAATATCAAAAGGGAAAAACAAATTCTGGCTGTCATTATATCCGGTTTGAGCTGCACGTGTTTCCCAACTAAACCTGTGTCACGGTTTTTGAAGAACTGTGTGAGGTTTGATGCACTCAATATCTTCCTATTTGCTAGTGCATGACGGTAAGAGGTCCGCCGGTCATGACTTCTTTATTCTCTTGCCTGCATGACTGACGCTGATCGGTTATTCATGTCGGATAATTCAAGGAAGTTCGTGGTATTTTTTCCCCTTCTGTCTCTGTCTCTCTCTCTCTGTTTGTCTCTGTCTGTCTGTCTGTCTGCCTGCCTGCTTCTCTTCTGTCTCTCTATCCTTTCTCTCCCCCCTCTCTCTCTCTCTCTCTCTCTCTTCTCTCTCTCTCTCTCTCTCTCTCTCTCTCTCTCTCTCTCTCTCTCTTCGTGTGTATTTGGGGCAAATTTCCTTTGTTTTTCGACGGTGTGAAGATTTCATATCGGATTATTATTATTTTTTTGTATTTTAATGATTTCTGATTACTGGTAGATGGTTGAGTGTAATATTTTTCCGCGCGAATTTAGTCCCAATGATCGATTTGATAAATAGAATGGATAGATGAAAATAAATAAGTGGAAATCTCGAAGGAGGACTGTGGATGGAACAGGATACAACAGTATGCCTTAACGCACGCCCATCTTACCATATAAGGTTTGTGGCTGATAATGTAACCTCGGAACATTTCATCAAAGAGCGACCTTATCTTTTAGAGTCCATTTTCCAAGCCTAATGTTCTTCTTCACATATCTCTGCTTAAACATTTCCATCAGGCCGCCATTTTCGGCATTTAACCTTTGCCCGACGCGCTACACTAGCTATTTCGTATCCGACACATCTCCACGCAAATATCCACCCACACAAGCAAATAATTCGCAGCTACAACCCATTTTACATCCATCACAGCTCCAGTAATGAATACTTTCATGTTTAGCGAAGTCTGGGATGGTGTCGAAAATTCCTGTCAAAGAAAACGGGCCATGGCGGACAGGTTTTTTTTTTCTTTTTCGTTTTTTTTTTTTTTTTTTGAACGAATCATCCTCACTTTTACTGCCTGGCGCGGAACTTGTTTTTATGAGTAAGACGATTATAACTATAATTTATTTTCCCGTATTGTCTTGCGGGGTGATATGCAGCTGTTTAATTTAACTTATTACCGCCATCATTAAAAAGGTGTTATGATATTCTTTCGATAATTTGACGTTAGTGGTTTTTAAATTAGTTTCGTATGACCTTATGGCGCTCTTGAGATTCATAAACAGTCAACCCCTTTTTTGTTCTGACTTTCGTATGAATGAGTCTTCCTTTAAGGTTAAGGTTAAAATGAGTCTTCTTTTAAAAATGAAGTCTTCTTTTGAGGTTAAAATGAGTCTTCTTTTAAGGTATAAAAAGGAACTTGATGTATATTTTTATTCGTTTGTTTTCTTCGTGGGTGTAGTATGCTGATTTTTTTTTTTTATTTTTTTTTTTTTTTAAGCGTGGGAGTGTGTAAAAATAATAATTGTTTCGAGTGTTCCGGAGTTACGCAATCCTCAGATGTACATGGGAAGAGAGAGAGAGAGAAGGAGAGAGAGAGAGAGAGAGAGAGAGAGAGAGAGAGAGAGAGAGAGAGAGAGAGAGAGAGAGATGGATAGATAGATGGATAGCGGGTTTTTGTGTTGGGGGAGGGGTAGGGAAGGGAGGAGGGGGGAGAGAACTTGATGGATGGATAGAAAGATGAATAGAGGGAGAGAGATGGATAGATGGAGAAAGAAAGATGGAGAGATAGATAGAGGGAGAAAGAGAGATGGATAGAGGGAGGGGGGGAGGTAGGATGGATGGATGGGATGGAAAGAAGAGAGAGAGAGAGAGAGAGAGAGAGAGAGAGAGAGAGAAGAGAGGAGAGAGAGAGAGAGAGAGAGAGAGAGAGAGAGAGAGAGAGGAGAGAGATGGATAGATAGATGGATAGCGGACTTTCTTGTGTTGGGGGGAGGGGTAGGGAGGGAGGGGGGGAGAGAATTCAGATGGATGATAGATAGAGGGAGAGAGATGGATAGAGGGAGAGAGATGGATAGATGGAGAAAGAGAGATGGATAGATAGATAGAGGGAGAAAAGAGATGGATAGAGGGAGGGGGGGAGGTAGGATGGATGGATGGGATGTAAGAGAGAGAGAGAGAGAGAGAGAGAGAGAGAGAGAGAGAGAGAGAGAGAGAGAGAGAGAGAGAGAGAGAGAGAGAGAGAGAGAGAGAGAGAGAGAAACAGAAAAACAAAGAGAAAAAGAAAATACACACACCTCATCAGTATATAACTCTGACGCTCGCCCCCCCTCCCCTCCCCCCCCTCAAACCACAAGAAAACCCGCCCTCAAGTCGTGAGATGCCCGGATGAACACCTTGCAAGATTAGGCGATGTGCATTCGTGTCTGCATAAATGAAAACCCTACCCTCAAAAATACGTTTATTCTCGAATTCTGTCGTTAGATTGGTGCGAAGATAGGTTTTGAAGATACGGTTTCCTTCACAATGAAAACTCTCTCCCCAAAAATACGTTTATTTTCGAATTCTGTCGTTAGATTGGCGCGAATATGTTTTGAAGATACGGTTTTTCATGAAAACTCTCTCCCAAAATACGTTTATTTCGAATTTTGTCGTTAGATTGGCGCGAAGATAGGTTTTGAAGATACGGTTTCCTTCACAATGAAAACTCTCTCCCCAAAATACGTTTATTTTCGAATTCTGTCGTTAGATTGGCGCGAAGATAGGTTTTGAAGATACGGTTTCCTTCACAATGAAAACTCTCTCCCCAAAATACGTTTATTTTCGAATTCTGTCGTTAGATTGGCGGGAAGATAGGTTTTGAAGATACGATTTCCTTCACATACGGTATTATCGTGAAGTATTTGATGTGAAGGAAATGTGTCGGTTAATAATAATGTTCATAATAATAACAATGGTAATAATGATAACAATGACAACAATATTACTAAGAATGATGATAATTATGTTGATAATCATAATAATAGTGATACTAACAATAACAATAATACTGATTATAATAAAAATTATGACAAAACTATTTATAATTACTAGCATGATAACTTCAATCAAACCATTGACCAACCACAACAACAACAAGAAATATAAATATCGACAAACGAACAAAGAACAAACCAAAAAAGTAAATAAGATAAGTTATTAATCTTCGAAATTTCCAGCACGAAGCACCTATGACGTCACACAGCGGCTTCACGAGCTGAGTCGAAGCGCTTCGGTCTATGTCAGTGTCCGCCATTTTTCTTTTTTTGGAATTTTCTCATTTTCTCTCCCGTCTGTTGGTTTGTGGGTGGCTTTTTATGTTTATTGGTTTTGTTTTTTTCTTTTTTTACTTTGTCTTTGTTTGGTTGGTTGGGTTTGTGTGTTGGACAGTCGGTTTCTCCTTTTCTCTCTCTTTCTCTCTTTCTCTCTCTCTCTCTCTCTCTCTCTCTCTCTCTCTCTCTCTCTCTCTCTCTCTCTCTCTCTCTCTCTCTCTCTCTCTCTCCTCTCTCCCTCCCTTCCTCCTTTCCTTTCTCTTTCCCTCTTTCTTTCTTTCGCACTTTCTCCCATAACTTTTCCTCTTACTTCCCTCCCATTCACCAACCGTTACAAGGGATTCTTCAACACAAAGACTCAGGACCTGCAGCCGTGTGTTGTGTGTGTGTGTGTGTGTGGTGTGTGTGTGTGTGTGTGTCTGTGTGTGTGTGGTGTGTGTGTGAAGGAAATAAGCATGGAGAGAGAGAGAGAGAGAGAGAGAGAGAGAGAGAGAGAGAGAGAGAGAGAGAGAGAGAGAGAGAGAGAGAGAGAGAGAGAGGAGAGAGAGTGTGTGAGTGAGTGAGAGAAAGAGAAAGAGACAGAAAGAAAGAGAGAGACAGAGAGACAGAGTGAGTGAGTGAGAGAAAGAGAAAGAGACAGAAAGAAAGAGAGAGACAGAAAGACAGAGTGAGTAAGTGAGAGAAAGAGAAAGAGACAGAAAGAAAGAGACACACAGACAGATACACATACACAGACAGAAACAGAGAGAGAGAAAACAGAAAAAAAACTACAAACACACAGCCACAGAATAAACATTTCCCCCTATCCATCCCATCCCAACACTACCGCATCCCTCTATCCAGACACCCACACCAACCCTACACGACGCATTACGCACACGAGAAAGTACACACACAACGCACGCACGACACTAACAAGCACGAATTCCCCATAGCCTCCCTATCAGCTCCATCCAGCTGAGTAAACCACACGAAAATGCGTGACAACTCTTGCCAGCCATTCGTGACAGGGTCTGAACCGAGAACCATAAGTTTATGCTTTCTGTCCCCTGTTTTTTTTTTTTTTATTTTTTTATTTTTTTCTACCATCTGTTGTGTTTATTTTGGTGTTTTAATGGTTTTTAATGGGAAATTGCCTATTAAAACATGCTCGAAAGTAATTTTTCCCCATCTGCTATGTTTACCTTGTTACTTTTAATGGTTTTAAGGGTAAATTGCCTATTAAAACATACTCGAACGCAGTTTTTCCCATCTGCTATATTTACCTTGTTTTTTTTATAATGGTTTTAAGGGTAAACTGCCTATTAAAACATGCTCGAACGTAATTTTTTCCCCATCTACTATGTTTACCTTGTTTTTTTTAATGGTTTTAATGGTAAATTGCCTATTAAAACTGCTCTAACGCCAAGACCTTTGGGATTGTGACATTTAAGTGAGGGAAAGGTAAAAAAAAAAAAATATATAGCCTGTAGTCGAGGTGAAGTCCTGCAGTGTTGCCAAGGAAAAGGGATTGCTTTGTGAGTGTTCCCAAGGACGGTGGGAATGCTAGCAGTGTTGCCACATACCGGCTGGGAGGAGGAGGAGGATGAGGAGGAGGAGGAGGAGAGGAGGAGGAGGAGGAAGAGGAGGGAGGAGGAGGGGAAGGAGGAGGAGGAGGAGGAGGGGAAGGAGGGGGAGGAGGAGGAGGAGGAGGAGAGGAGGAGGAGGAGGAGGAGGGGGAGGAGGAGGAGGAGGAGGAGGAGGAGGGAGGAGGGAGGAGGAGGAGGAGGAGAGGAGGAGGAGGAGGAGGAGGAGGAGGAGGAGGAGGAGAGGAGGGGAGGAAGGGGAAGGAGAAGGAGGAGGAGGAGGACGAGGAAGAGGAGGAGGAGAAGGAGGAGGGGAGGAAGGGGAGGAGAAGGTGGAAGAGGAAGAGGAGGAGGAGAAGGAGGAAGGGGGAGGAAGGGGAAGGAGAGGGTGGAGGAAGACGAGGAAAGAGGAGGAGGAGAAGGAGGAAGGGGGGGGTTGCGCCACTGGGTGCTAGGGTGGCAATTCATTATGAGCGGGGGGAGGGGGGGAGGGGGGGGAGGGTGAGAGTGGGGGAGATGTAGCAGAGAGAAGGACTGGAAGGCAGAAAAAAAGGAAAAGAAGGGGAGGAGAGGAGCGAAATAAGATGGAGAGGGAAATGAGAAGGATTGTACATAAATGAATAAATAAATATATATACATATATGCACACACACACATACACACGCTTACAAACACACAAACACACACACACACACACACACACACCATATCTATCTATCTATCTATATGTGCACACACACATACACACACACACCACACACACACACACACACACACACACACACAACATCTATCTATATGTGCACACACACACACACACACACACATACATGTATGTGTACATATATACATACACATATTTCATTACGTAGGAATGAAAACGGAAAAGATTAAAAATACAGTTAAAAACATGCAGAACAGAATTATGGAATACCACAAACTAACAAACAAACATCAAATTGCCAGGAAAAGAGGGAATGACTCTGAATTTAGAAGAGATGCGAAGAGGGAGACGAAGAGGAGAGAGAGAGAAAGGCAAAACCCGTGAGAAAAGCAGGTTCATCAGGTGGGTATTCTGCGTTAACAGCTGATAAGATCTGAAAAACAGCTGATTTCACGAGCCGAAAAACAGCTGATTTCACGAGCCTGTTAAGATGTTACCTCAAGATACGCACATACGCAGCATATAAACACAAAGAGGCACACACACACACACACACACACACATGTAGACACACGCACACGTAGACACACACACACGTAGACACACACACACACTCACACTCACACACACGTAGACACACACACACACACACACACACACACACACACACACACACACACACACACACACACAACACACACACACACACACACACACACACACACACACACACACACACACACACACACGCACACACACACACACACACACACACACACGAAAAACACATAAAACAGGAAATACATATACACAAAAAAACACATAATAATTCTAACCACACATAGAAGACACATAAACAAACACATACACACACAAGCACACGCACATAACCACACAATGAATTTATACACATGAAAAAAACACCACAAATTCAAAACAGCGTTGCATCATAAACGCTAGCTTGAGAAAGGTGTTAGCAATGGAAGGAGGAGGCAGAGAGAGCAAATATGGAATTGAAGGGAAAGTGAAGAAGGGAGGCGGCAGGTTGCTGGAGAAAAAGAAGGAAGGGGGGGGGGAAAAGGCCTTTGAATGGGGAAAGGGGGAAGGGGCGGAGAAAAGGCAGCTTGCAGGGGAAAAGGGGGAAGGGGAAGGGGAAAATGCCAGTTTGCAGGGGAAAGAGGAAGAGGTGAGGTAGCAGCTTGCAGGGGAAAAGGGGGAAGGGCGGGGGAAAAGCCAGTTGCAGGGGAAAGGGGAAGGGAAGGGGAAAAGCCTAGTTGCAGGGGAAAAGGGGAAGGGGTGGAGGTAGCAACTTGCAGGGGAAAAGGAGAAGGGGGCGGGGGAAAAGACCATTTGCAGGGGGGGGGAGAGGGAATTAGGGGACAGCAGGTATTCGAGAAGGTGGAGAGGGGGCGGGGAAAAAGTCAAGGACAGGGGAAGGGAGAGAACGCGAAGGTAGCGGGTTGCAGAGGAAGGAGGAGGAGGAGGAGGGGGGGGGGGGGAAGGGGATATCAGGTGTTGGAGACGGGGGAGTAGGCGGAGTTAGAGAGGGAAAGGGGAAGGAGGACGAAGATGCGTGGGAAAGGAGACGGGGATAAAGAGAGAATGCGAGGAAAAGGGGATAACAAGATATCAGGAGAAGGAACAGAGACAGAACCGAAAAGGAGAGAGAGGATAAATAAATGTGAGGAAAAGGGGACAACAGAATAAGAGGAGGAGGAACAGAGACAGAGACGAAGAGGAGAGGGAGGATAAATAAATGTGAGGGAAAGGGGATAACAAGATAAGGGAAAGAGGAGCAGGGACATAGATAAAAGAAGACGAAAGATTAGTACTTGCAGGGGAGAAAGAGGTAGGCAGGGGAGAGGCAAGGAGCAGGGAAAGAGGGAAAAGGGAAGACAGGGAAAGAGGGAGAGGAGAGGGAGGACAGGGAAAGAGGGAGAAAGAGAAAGAGAAAGGCAGGGAAAGAGGGAGAAAGGGAGAAAGGGAGGACAGGGAAAGAGGGAGAAAGGGAGAAAGGGAGGACAGGGAAAGAGGAGAGGGAGAAAGGGAGGACAGGGAAGAGAGAGAAAGGGAGGACAGGGGAAGAGGGAGAAAGGGAGGACAGGGAAAGAGGGAGAAAGGGAGAAAGGGAGGACCAGGTGGCGGGGGAGGACAAAGGGAGAGAAACGCCAGACGTCGGGTAGCGGGCGGGCGAGGGAGGGAGAGGGGGGGGAGCATAAGATAGGGAGATGGGAGATTCCAGGGGGACTGGAGGGAGAGAGGAGGGGGAGGGAAGGGAGGAGGGGGTAGAGAAGTTGTAGGAGTTGTGTGTGACAGGTTGTTGAAGGGAGAACGAGAGGCAAAAACAGGGAGAAAGGGTCAAAAGAGAGGGAGAAAGGAGCAAGGGAGAAGACATAAAAGGGAGAAAGGACCAAGGGAGAGGACAAAAAAAGGGAGAAAGGGGCATGGGAGAAGACAAAACAGGGAGAAAGGAGCAAGGGAGAAAACAAAAACAAGACGAAAGGGTCAAAAGAGAAAACAAAAAGAGGGAGACAGGGGCAAGGGAGAAGACAAAAAAGGGAGAAAGGGTCAAAAGAGAGGGAGAAAGGAGCAAGGGAGAGACAAAAACAGGGAGAAAGTGGCAAGGAAGAGGACAAAAAATGGAGAAAGGGTCAAAAGAGAAGACAAAACAGGGAAAAAGTAGCAAGGGAGTAGACAAAACAGGGCGAAAGGGTCAAAAGAGAGGACAAAACAGGGAGAAAGAAGCAAAGGAGAAGGCAAAAACCGCCCAGGTTGAGAGGAAAAGTAGAAGAGAGAAACGGGGCGTGAAAGAGTGTGCGAGAGATTGTCCGATAACAAGGAAGATAAGAAGAAGGAAGAAATGGTGAAATGCAAGAATGAAAATGAAATGTGAGAGAGACAGAGAGAGAATGAGAGAGAGAAAGGGGGGGAAGGAGGTAGGAGAGAGAGAGAGAGAGAGAGAGAGAGAGAGAGAGAGAGAGAGAGAGAGAGAGAGAGAGAGAGAGAGAGAGAGAGAGAGAGAGAGAGAGAGAGAGAGAGAGAGAGACAGACAGACAGACAAAGAGAAAGAGAAAGAGAGAGAGAGAACACACGTAGCAAAAGGGATAAAAACAAAAAACAAAAGACAAACGGAAAAAAACAGAATGAAACAAAAAGAACAAAACAAACGAAGAAATAGATAAAAAAGAAAGAGAGGAATAAAAGAAAATAGCGATAAAGAGGAAGAGGCAATAAGATTGATAAATCGAACAGGAGAAATGAACAAGGAACAAGGAACGAACCGGTATGGGGGGGGGGAGGGGGCGGAATGAGGGCAGGAACCAAGAGAAGAACAGGAAAAGAAGATGAAGAACGAGTGGGTGAGAGAGAGAGAGACAGAGAAGGTGGGAGGGAGGATATATATATATATATATATATATATATATATATATATATATATATATATATATATATATATATATATATATATATATATATATATAAAGAGAGAGAGAGAAACAGAAAAAGGGAGAGAGAGAGAGAGAGAGAGAAGAGAGAGAGAGAGAGAGAGAGAGAGAGAGAAGAGAGAGAGAGAGAGAGCGAGTGAGCGAGAGAGCGAGAGAGCGAGAGAGCGAGAGAGCGAGAGAACGAGAGAACGAGAGAGCGAGAGAAAAAGAGAGAAAGAGAGAGAGAGAGAGAAAGAGGATAGTTAAATAGATAGATAGACAGAGCCAGAGAGAGAGAGAGAGACGAAAGGGGGTCAATGCAGAAGGGTCAAAGCAGACAAACAGCGGATACAAAAAAAAGGTCATAAAAAAAATTCCCTTCAAAAGCAAAGAGTCATTAACACATAAAAACGACAAAAGAAAAGAAAAGAAAAGAAAAGAAAAAAAAACGCGTCATTTACGCAGGAAAAGAAGTGAAAAGGAATAGAAGGAAAGAGAGAAGGGAGTAAAAAAAAAAGAGAAAAAGGAAATATGAAATGGAAAATAAAGAAACAGATAGAACGAAAAAAGAAGAAAAAAGTCTGTTAAAAAGAATAAATTGAATAAAAACGAAAAGGATAAAAAGAAAGAAAAATAAATAAAAAGAAAGAGCAAAACGAAAGATAAATAAATAGACTGATAAAAAAAATGAAAAAAGGCGCAAGGCAGAGATGAAAGAAAATAAAAGAGAAATCAAAAGAAGATAAAAAGAAAGAAACATAGAAGAAAAAAGGGAATAGAAAACAATGGAAAAAATAAAAGAAAATTAAAATAAGAATACAACACACAAAAAAGAGCGAGAGACAAGGATGGAAAAAAACACGATAGGAAGAGAGAGAGAGAGAGAGAGAGAGAGAGAACGAAAGAAAAAAAAACGTATTCGTTAAATATCCACAATAGAACAGAAAACAAACATAGAAGAACGAAGGAAGGAGGAGGGAAGAGAAGAAGAAGATGAAGAAGGGGAGGATGATAATGATGATGAGGAGGGAAGAGGATGATGATGATGATGAGGAGGAGGAGGAAGAGGAATAGGAGGGAAATGTAGGTTGTGGTAGAAGAGGAGGAGGTGTTGGTAGAGAGGAGAAAGAGAAGGAGGAGGAGGAGGAGGAGGAGGAAGACGAAGAAGAGATGAAAGAGGGAAGAATACGTGGTGGATGAGGAGGAAGAAGAAAAAGAAGAAGAAGAAGAAAAAGAACAAGAATAAGAACAAGAAGAAAAAGAAAAGAAAGGAAAAAGAATAAGAATAAGCAAAAGAAGAAACAGAAGAAGAAAGGAAGAGCAGGTGGGGCAGCAGCAGCAGGAGGAGGAGGGAGGAAAAGCACACATTATGCAAGAGCCACAAGAAGCGCAGATCTGGTCAAGGAGAGGAAAGGAGATTTCAGCGCAGAGAGAAATGGTCACGTGAGATTAGTGTTCATGATCGGCTGCCTCCGTCTGTCCCGTTTTCTTTGTCCGGAATGAAAATCGGAAGCCCGTTTTCTACAAGACCGCAATGGGAGACTTAAACGTTTTTTTTTATCTTCATCTCTTTAATATTAATAGGGCATGATGAATAGAAACCTATTTACTGCAAAACCGCAATGAGAGACTTAAACTTTTTTTTTTTAAATCTTTTCTTTAATATCAATACGACATGAAGAATGGAAATCCGTTTACTGCAAAACCGCAATGAGAGACAAACTTTTGAAAAATCTTTTCTTTAGTATTAACACGACATGAAGAATAGAAACCGCAATGGGAGACTTAAACTTTATTTATATCTTCCTTTCTTTAATATTAATACGACGTGATGAACAGAAATCCGTTTACTGCAAAACCGCAATGGAAGACAAACTTTTTTCTTTTTTTTATATCTTAATTTCTTTAATAAAATACATCAAGAACAGAAACACATTTACTACAAAACCGCAATGGGAGACTTAAACATTTTTTTCCTGATCTTCCTTTGTTTAATATTAATACGACATGGCTTTAAGCACCGTATCTCCTCACAAGGTTGAAGATTCAGGATATGTACACTCCGGAGATAATGTCTGCCGCAACATGAACCCTTTATCCTATCTACAAATTTACGTTTAGTCGAGTTCGTCTGAGAAGCACGACGAAAATCCCCAGTTCCTAAAATGGGAAGTTGATATTCCTTCATCGTGACTGATCTTTCATCTACGTCCCTTGCAATCCCGGACAGAAGCTGGCATCGAGAACCGGGAGGAGATAAGTTGCAAAGGGAGCTTGTGCAACCACCGCCGCGCGTGTGGGAAGGGCTTTGCAAATTTTCCCCGTCCGAAAAAGCGCCATTGTTGGTTGTATCCCTTCACCTGGCGTCGCTTAGTGTGGATTCTGGCCGCTAGATGGCGTCTAGACAACGTTTTCTGTTGAGGACGTTTTTACACTTCGGCTTTCCCTTCTTGAATACTTTTTTTGTGATACGGGGAAAACATAGAAGATGAAAGGAAGAAAAGGAAAAAAATGGTAAGAGAAAGAGAGAGAATGAGAAAATGAGAGAACAAGAGAACGAGAGACGGAGAGAGAACGAGAGAATGAGAGAACGAGAGAACGAGAGAACGAGATAGCGAGAGAGCGAGCGAGAGAGAAAGAAAGAAAGAATCAACAGACACAAAATATTAACCTATGTCCCTCTCTCCCACGATCCGCCTCAACAAAGTAAATGGAAAATATTCCTTTCTCTTCACCTGAAATATTTACCTGTATGACTCTGCAGGTGTAACCGACTTTTAAATTATATAACTTTAAGTGTCTTTCTCTTTAAATCCTTGGTGTAACGGCTTAAGTCATAGAGGCAGCAGGAGCAAATAGATAGTACTGATAGATAGGGAGATAGATAGACCCTATGATGGCTATATAGATAGACGGATAGATGGAAAGATTAGCACCCTGATAGATATATTTACAATTAGATAAGCTCAGTAATGAACAAATGAGGAGAAAGAGAAAGAAAAAGAGGAAGAGGAAGAGAAAGAGAAAGAGAAAGAGAAAGAGAAAGAGAAAGAAAAAGAAAAGAAAAAGAAAAAGAAAAAGAAAAAGAAAAAGAAAAGAAAAGAAAAAGAAAAAGAAAAAGAAAAAGAAAAAGAAAAAGAAAAAAGAAAAAGAAAAAAGAAAAAGAAAAAAGAAAAAGAAAAAGAAAAAGAAAAAGAAAAAGAAAAGAAAAGAAAAGAAAAAAGAAAAGAAAAAGAAAAAGAAAAAGAAAAAGAAAAGAAAAAGAAAAAAAGAAAAGAAAAAAGAAAAAGAAAAAGAAAAAAAAGAAAAAGAAAAAGAAAAAGAAAAAGAGAAATAGAAAGAAAGAAAGAAAGAAAAGAGAGAGAGACGAAAAAAACAAACAAACAGACAAACAAACCCAACAAACACTTTTCACGCATATCACCATTCATCTCGCCGAGCTTATCATTATCCCAATTAACCCGCTAATGAGGCAGAATCCACTTGTCTTGATCCTAATAGCAGATTTCCTTTCCCCTTCCACTCGCTGTGGCTGGAGGAGGGGGAGGAGGAGGGGTAGGGAGGAGGGGAGGGGAGGGTAGGGGAAGAGGGGGGGAGGAGGGGGAGGGGAGGAGGGGGAAAGGGGGATGATGGATCTTGGCCATTTCAGCGACTCTGTTTCTTTGTGCCTTTGTCTCTCTCTCTTTTTGTTTGTTTTTGTTTGGTTTTGGGTCTGTTTGTGTTTGTCTGTCTTTGTTTGTCTTTGTTTGTCTGTATGTCTGTCTTTGTCTGTGTTTGTTTGTTTGTCTGTCTGTCTTTGTCTGTCTGTCTGTCTTTGTTTGACTGTCTGTCTGTCTTTCTGTCTGTCTCTCTCTCTCCATATATATATATATATATATATATATATATATATATATATATATATATATATATATGTATTTATATACGTGTGTGTGTGAGTGTGTGTGTGTGTGTGCATGTGTGTGTGTAGGTGTGTGTGTGTGTGTGTGTGTGTTGTGTGTGTATTGTGTGTGTGTGTGTGTGTGTGTGTGTGTGTGTGTGTGTGTGTGTGTGTGTGTGTGTGTGTGTGTGTGTGTGTGTGTGTGTGTGTGTGTGTGTGTGTGTGTGTGTGTGTGTGTGTGTGTGTTGTGTGTGTGTGTGTGTGTGTGTGTGTGTGTGTGTGTGTGTGTGTGTGCCGCGCGCGCGTGGTGTGTGTGTACTTGTTTATCTCATTATCTCTCTATCTATCTATATCACACCTTTCACCAACTCTCCTTCTCTCACCTTGTATCTTTCCCTCTCCCTCCTCTCCCCTCCCCCCCCCCCCTCTTCCTTTTTTCCCTCATCTTCCCTCAAGCTCTTTTCACAACTACCCCCCCCCTCCCCACTCCCCCCCTTCCACCCCCCACCCCCTACTCCCCGTTGCGTAACACTGCAAACGACTTAATTAACCATTAAATCCTAAGGGGTCATTACCCCCCCCATTAATCCCCTTCGTTCTCGGGGCCGAATCCCACGTGTCCAAAGTTAGTTTTTTTTTTTAATCCCCCTCCTACTCCCCCTCATACACCCCCCCCACCCCTCCCACCCCAGCATCCTCTAAGATTTTAAAACTTTTTTTTATCTTTATCTTTATTTATTTTATTATTATCATTTTTTTAAGCGCATTTGGAAAAGGTGTTCACAGATGCTTCGGTATGGATAGGAATTGAAGTCGGACTTTATAATGATAATGAGGATGAGGATGAAAATGATATGAATAACAATGGTATTCATAATATCAACAACAATAATGATAATAATAAGTATCATCATCATCACCACTATCATCATTTTATTACAATTATCATTATCAGTATCATCTTTATTAATCATTATCATCATTGTTATCATGATTATCATTATCAATACCATCATGATTATCATTATCAATACCATCATTATCATCATTATTACCATCCCTGTCTATATTACATTATTACCAATATCATCATGATCATCATTATCATTACTGAGATTATCATCCTCATTATCATCATCATTCATAAACCCTTTTATCCTCAAATCCCCTCCCCCATCTCCCCCCTCCCCCCGTACACAGAGAAGTAAGATCTTAATTAAATTAAATTAAATGTGAAGTAACTGAAAATTATCATTATGAACGCACATCACAGATTGACTGATAAAATGAACAGTAATGTTTTTTTTTTTTTTTTTTTTTTTTTTTTTTGCTTGCAGTTGCAAACATGCTCGTT
>NW_020868726.1:5000-15000 GCF_003789085.1 Penaeus vannamei
GAATGAGAAAGTATTGGAAGTGGTGGTGGAAATAAGTGGAGTGAAAAGGAGTGATTTTAACAAGTGGAAAGACAATCGGTGTTGGAAGTGTTGGTAGCGGTAGTGGAAAGAAGTGGAGTGAAAATGAAAGTGATTTTGACAAGTGGAAAGACAATCGGTGTAGGAAGTGTTGGTAGCGGTAGTGGAAAGAAGTGGAGTGAAAATGAAAGTGATTTTGACAAGTGGAAAGACAGTCGAAGTGTTGGAAGTGTTGGTAGCGGTAGTGGAAAGAAGTGGAGTGAAAATGAAAGTGATTTTGACAAGTGGAAAGACAATCGGTGTTGGAAGTGTTGGTAGCGGTAGTGGAAAGAAGTGGCGTGAAAATGAAAGTGTTTTTGGCAGGTGGAAAGACAGTCGAAGTGTTGGAAGTGCTGGAAGTAGTGGTGGAAAGAAATGGAGTTAAAATGAGTGATTTTAACAAGTGGAAAGACAATCGGTGTTGGAAGTGTTGGTAGCGGTAGTGGAAAGAAGTGGAGTGAAAAGGAAAGTGATTTTAACAAGTGGAAAGACAATCGGTGTTGGAAGTGCTGGTAGCGGTAGTGGAAAGAAGTGGAGTGAAAAGGAAAGTGATTTTAACAAGTGGAAAGACAGTCGAAGTGTTGGAAGTGTTGGTAGCGGTAGTGGAAAGAAGTGGCGTGAAAATGAGTGATTTTAACAAGTGGAAAGACAATTGAAGTGTTGGAAGTGCTGGAAGTAGTGGTGGAAAGAAGTGGAGTGAAAATGAAAGTGATTTTGACAAGTGGAAAGAGAATTGAAGTGTTGGAAGCAGGTAGCAGGAGGATCGAGCTGTTGGTATCGAGTGGAATGAAAATGAAAGTGTTGGAAGTGGCGGCAGAGAGAAGTGGATGAAAGCGAAAGTGTTGGTAAGAAACGATGGAATGAAAATGAAAGTGTTGGTAGAAAGACGTGGGGTGAAAGTGCTGGTAGAAAAAGATGGAATAAAGTTGAAAATGTTGGTAGAAAAAATAAATGAAAGTGAGTGTTGGTAGGAAACGATGGAACGAAAGTGAGTGTTGGAAGCAGTGATAGAGATGGAATGATGAAAATGGTAGAAGAAGATGGAATAAAGTTGAAAATGTTGGTAGAAAAAGATGGAATAAAAATGAAAATAGTAGAAAAAAAGATGGAATAAGAATGAGAATGTTGGTAGAAAAAGATAAAGTAAAAATAATGGTAGAAAAAGATGAAATAAAAATGAAAATAATAGAAAAAGATAGAATGAAAATTAAAATGGTAGAAAAGGATAGAATAAACATGAAAATGTTTAAATGCAAGAACTACAGTACGAATCAAACCATGAAATGGCGATTGAAGAAGTAAACAAAAATAAAGGAAAATACATACAAAATAAAGGAAAAATACATACAAAAATAAAGGAAAAATACATACAAAAATAAAGGAAAAATACAAACAAAAATAAAGGAAAAAAAAGAAAAAAAGAAAAATATACACAAAAATAAAGGAAAAATATAAACTAAATTAAAGGAAACACATAAACAAAATTAAAGGAAACACATAAACAAAATTAAAGGAAACACATAAACAAAAACTAGAGGAAAAAAATGTAAACACAAATATAGGAAAAATGCCCCCCCCCCCAAAAAAAAAAAAAAAATCGATACCTAAAAAAAATCAGCCTAAAATCCAATCTATCTGAAGCGTAACAAAAGTAAAGCAAAAATATAAACACAAATAAAGGAAAAATGCAAATAGCAATCGGGAGCGAAGAAGAAGCGCCGGATTGGCCTCACTTTCGGGAATCGGCTTCGTTGCTTCACGCTCCGAGGGCGAGGATTTACGATTCGTTATATCCGGGTCGTGGTTCGTGCCCCCGGTGCGTGTTGCCGGGCGGTCGCCGTGTGAGTTCGGGGCGGGGGGAGGAGGGAGGAGGAGGAAGGAGGAAGGGGGGGAAGGGAGGAGGAGGAATGGGGGGGGGGAGGAGGGGGGGAAGGGGGATGGAGGAGGAAGGGGAGGAGGAGGAGGGGGAAGGGGGGATGGGGAGGAAGGGGGTAGGAGGGGATGGAGGAAGGAGGGGAGGAGGAGGAAGGGGGGAAGGGGGGAATGGGGGATGGGGGGGGGGGGAGGGGGGGGGGGGAAGGGGGGGAGGGAAGGGGGGAAGGAGGGGAGGAGAGGAGGGGGGGGGATGGGGGATGGGGGAGGAGGGGGGTAGGAGGAAGGAGGAAGGGGGATGGGGAGGAGGGGGGAGGAGGAAGGTGGATGGGGGAGGAAGGGGGGAAGGGGTGAAGGGGGATGGGGGATGGGGATGAGGAGGAAGGGGGAGGAGGAGGAAGGGGAAAGGGGGAGGAGGAAGAGGAAGGGAGGAGGAGGAAGGAGGATGGGGGGAGGGAAAGGGGGAAGGTTTGAAGGGGGGATGGGGAAGGGGGGATGGGAAAGGGGGATGGAGGAAGGGGGAAGGGGGGGATGGGGAATGGGGGGAAGGGGGAATGGGGAAGGGGGAGGGGAGGAGGAGGAAGGGGGGATGGGGGAGGAAGGAGGAGGGGGGATGGGGAAGGGGGTGGAGGAAGGGGAGGAGGAAGGGGGGAATTCATAGCTAAGATGGTGTAATATTGTGGGTCCGATATCTTCACTTATTCTCTAAAAACCAATTTTTTTATTATTATTGTTATTCTTTATTTATTCTCTAAAAACTATTCTTTTTTATTATTATTGTTTTTTTTTCATTTAATTTTTCCGTGTGGTGTTTCGTAATCTTGAACTGGCGATTAAAAATATTCTATTTTATTGTTATTGTTTTTTCTCATTTTACTTTTCCGTGTGGTTTCGTAATATTCTTGAACTGACAATTTACAACTCTAGATATTGATTCAATATTCCATTGGATACATTCACACTTACATTCATAAACAAACGCTCACTTGCCCGTGTTTTACATCCGAGCCATCAACATATACACACACGCACACTTAATACAATCAGACCCAAAAACAGACACAGACACACACCCACACGCACGCCACGTACACACATACTTACAAAATCACACACAGACTCTCCGTCTCTCTCTCTCTCTCTCTCTCTCTCTCTCTCTCTCTTCTCTCTCACGCACGCACGGAGTCTACGTTCTCCTTCCCTATAATTTCTCCATTAACTAAAAATCGTGAGAGTCTCCTAGCTAAATTGGCGCAGCGGCTTCGATACAATCAGATCAAGACGAGAAGGAGCCAAGCCATTGCGGTGACCTTTTCGAGAGGTAGGCTGGGTCAGTAGCAACTCGAGGTGGTGTCATGGGGTCTGTTTTGATGATTGTTCAGTGAAAATATGACCTATTTTTTTTAGATTTGGGTTATGTAATCTCCGTTTAAATGCTATGTTTTTTTTAGCTGTGCTTTTGAGGTGTCATATTTGGGGCTACATTTATATGCATGATTTTGCTGGTTTGTTAGTATTGAAGTTGGTGCATTTCACCTTTATCGTTATGAATAATAAAAAAAAAGTCGGATGGTTCCTAACCTCACCAAATTGTAGCTAATGTAACCTATCCTGGATTAAACTGATTTACGATCAAGTTTATGTGAGAAAACGAAATTTGGAGTCTCCTGGTCAGATTTGAGCCTAACCTAACCTAACCTAACCTAACATTAAGATCATTTATTTTCCATCCTTTTTGAAATTTGAAAAGAGCAAAATGATCGACCAGATTCACGAAGCATCCGTAACTTTTTGTGAAGTCATCAAAATAAACCCCCACGTGTTTTTTTTTTTTTTTTTTTTTTTTTTTTTTAAATAGAATCAGACGCCATGACACCTCCTCGAGTTGCAACTGACCTAGCTTCCCCATGACTTCGACCCAAGATTCCGTCGCTTTAGTTCCAGTCACCCAACGTCGATAACCACTCGTTGCCCAACCAGCAAGACGAACTTAATAGCAGATAATTTAAGGCACTAAAATTCATGAGACGAAGATACAGGAATAGAAATTGAGTTCAAGGCATGCAGTCATTTTACGGCAACGTTGCAATTAAAGCCAGCAATACGGACAAGGTCAAGGCAGGCGCAGCGAAGCCAGGTCATCGATGATACAGTGACCAAGATCTCATTCGCAGTTTAATTACCCTTTCCCCCCCCCCCCCCCCCCCCGGGCAGGTCTCAGGTGATCTCAGGTCACGATTTTCGGGAGAGGTTGAACTTATCTCTGGGAATAACAACAACCAGGTCACGGCCGCGGGGTTGCCCACTCGCGGAAAAGGTCACGGGGCGGTGTTGCTTCTTCACGGATTGCTAAATTCCACGTATTGAAATTCTACTCAGAGATCAGATGGAAATGTGACGTCTCGCTATTATTGCAAAAAAAGAAAAGATAAAAAAAAACTCGTATCTGTTTGGAGATAAAACGGGCGTTCTTTTTTTGCACTTCTTAGACAATAAAGATAAATTGAACGCCGTTGAGAACGTCTTTGAACCGTGTAAGAGATGTTTGGGTCAATTTTAATCTTCAGAGACAGGGTTGGGCGAGAGAGAAAGAGAAAGAGATAGACACAGAATCGATAAAGTGGGAATATGCAGAGGGAACGAATGAACGGACGAAACGAATGACGAACGAACGAGATGAATGGACGATCAATTGAACGAACGAAACGAGTGGTACGAAAAATAAAAGAAGAAAATAGGTTAAAAATATAAAACACAAAAGAAGAAGAAGGAGAAGAAAATAGAGATAAAATACATGAAACAAAAGAAGAAAAAGGAGAAGAAAAAACGAGATAAATTGAAGAAGAAGAAGAAAAACAAACAAACAAACGTAAGAGATAAATTGAAGAAGAAGAAGAAAAACAAACAAACAAACGTAAAACAGAAGGAGAAGAAAAAAAGAGAAAAAAAAATAAAATACAAAAGAAAAAGAAGAAGAAGAAGAAGAAAAAAAAACATTTCAACACCAAAATAACGCAATGCTTCCGTCTCTCTTTTTTACTTATTTTTCTTTCCCTTTTCCATCTTCGCACAAGTCACGATGTGCAACAGCGCTCGAAGTACCACATGAACCGTGCCAAAAAAAACAAAAAAACAACAACATCTTTAGCAATTTTTCACGGCGTGCCAAAAACAACAAAAACAACAACAACATCTTTGGCAATTTTTCACGGCGTGCCAAAAACAACAACAACAACAACAACAACAACAACAACATCTTTAGCAATTTTTCACGGCGTGCCAAAAACAACAAAAACAACAACAACATCTTTAGCAATTTTTCACGGCGTGCCAAAAACAACAACAACAACAACAACAACATCTTTAGCAATTTTTCACGGCGTGCCAAAAACAACAACATCTTTAGCAACTTTTCACGGCGTGCCAAAAACAACAACAACATCTTTAGCAATTTTTCACGGCGTGCCAAAAACAACAACAACACAACAAATTTTTCACGGCGTGCCAAAACAACAACAACAACATCTTTTAGCAATTTTTCACGGCGTGCAAAAACAACAACAACAACAACTTTTAGCAATTTTTCACGGCGTGCCAAAAACAACAACAACAACAACAACAACAACAACATCTTTAGCAATTTTTCACGGCGTGCCAAAAACAACAACAACAACAACAACAACAACAACATCTTTAGCAATTTTTCACGGGTGCCAAAAAACAACAAACAACAACAACATCTTTGGCAATTTTTCACGGCGAAAAAACAACAACAACAACAACAACATCTTTAGCAATTTTTCACGGCGTGCCAAAAACAACAACAAAAACAACAACATCTTTAGCAATTTTTCACGGCGTGCCAAAAACAACAACAACATCTTTAGCAATTTTTCACGGCGTGCCAAAACAACAACAACAACAGCAATTTTTCACGGCGTGCCAAAAACAACAACAACAACAACATCTTTAGCAATTTTTCACGGCGCGTGCCAAAAACAACAACAACAACAACATCTTTGGCAATTTTTCACGGCGTGCCAAAAACAACAACAACAACAACATCTTTGGCAATTTTTCACGGCGTGCCAAAAACAACAACAACAACATCTTTAGCAATTTTTCACGGCGTGCCAAAAACAACAACAACAACAACATCTTTAGCAATTTTTCACGGCGTGCCAAAAACAACAACAACAACAACATCTTTAGCAATTTTTCACGGCGTGCCAAAAACAACAACAACAACAACATCTTTGGCAATTTTTCACGGCGTGCCAAAAACAACAACAACAACAACATCTTTGGCAATTTTCACGGCGTGCCAAAACAACAACAACATCTTTGGCAATTTTTCACGGCGTGCCAAAAACAACAACAACAACATCTTTGCAATTTTCACGGCGTGCCAAAAACAACAACAACAACATCTTTGGCAATTTTTCACGGCGTGCCAAAAACAACAACAACAACATCTTTGGCAATTTTTCACGGCGTGCCAAAAACAACAACAACAACAACAACAACAACATTTTTAGCAATTTTTCACGGCGTGCCAAAAACAACAACAACAACAACAACAACAACAACATCTTTAGCAATTTTTCACGGCGTGCCAAAAACAACAACACAACGCAATTTTTCAAAAAACAACAACAACAACAACAACAACAACATCTTTAGCAATTTTTCACGGCGTGCCAAAAACAACAACAACAACATCTTTAGCAATTTTTCAATCTTTAGGCTTGCCAAAAACAACAACAACATCTTTAGCAATTTTTCACTTCGTGCCAAAAACAACAACAACATCTTTAACAATTTTTCACGGCGTGCCAAAAACAACAACAACATCTTTAACAATTTTTCACGGCGTGCCAAAAACAACAACAACAACAACATCTTTAGCAATTTTTCACGGCGTGCCAAAAACAACAATAACAACATCTTTAGCAATTTTTCACGGCGTGCCAAAAACAACAACAACAACAACAACAACATCTTTAGCAATTTTTCACGGTCAGTGGTCGTCTTCGGACTCGACCTTGCAATATTCTCGCTTTGCAACATTCGCAAGTGATTCGTACACATCCATAAATAATTGAGTGAAAAATCTGCATCAATTCTTCTCCATTTCATTTATTTTCTTATATTATTGTGAAGTGTGTGAAATCACGAGTGGGATTTTTAATCATAAGGATTTTTAATTATATAAATATATAAAGTGGAATGGGTGGTTTATTAGGATTTTTAATTATAATGATTTTTAATTATCTAAATATATAAAGTGGAATGGGCGGTTCATTAGCAATTTCCTTAATTGATGGTTTTATGTTTTCTTTTCATTTTTATTGTTTGTATATGATATGAATTTACTTTCCTATTAAATGCATTAATGTTGTGATGGTAAAGATGGTAATAATGATGATTGTAATAATAATCATAATAATAACAACAACAAGAATAAGAATAACAGTGATAATAATGATAATAATAACAATAATGATAATGATAAATAATAACGATAATAACATCAATAATCATAATAATATTAATAATCAAATTATCACAATTTGAATGATAATAAAATGATAATAATGACAATAATAATAATAATAATAATGATGATGATAAAGACAATATCGTTATTCTAATCATCATCATAATTTTCACGAAAATCATAATTGTTACCACAGTCACCACTATAATGATAATAGTAATTGTTGAGATAGAAAAAAAGAGAGAAAGAAAAAATATTACTATCATGTACAGAAGAAATAACCCACATATATATATATATATATATATATATATATATATATATATATATTATATATATATATATATATATATATATATATATGCATGCATTTTAGACCATGTCAAATTTAAAATTAGCATACTACTATCATCATCCTTATCATCGTTATTATTAGCATCTAACCTTTTATTACATTCACACACATCTATAAATATACCAGTATATCTACATCTATCTAATTACATATATGGAGCTTCCTCCCACTCTCTCTCTCATACTCATAATATATGTATTGTACATAAGGTATATATTACATAAATTTGAATATATAAATGCATAAACACACATGCACAAACACACACACAACACACACACACACACACACACATATATATATATATATTATATATATATATATATATATATATGTATGTATTATATATATATATATATATATATATATATATATATATATATATATATATATATATATTATATATATATATATATATATATATATATATATATATATTATATATCATATATATGTGTGTGTATATAATAAAGCTGAAAATCTTCCTTCGCCAAACCGCCAGCAATAAATTCCGAACCGCCCACGTGACTCGACAGAAGCGATGTTTACCCAGCGTCGAGCGCGGGAAAGTGGGCGGGGCCATAAAATATTTTTTTTCCCGCGCTCTCTAGGTCTTCGAGAGTGACATCTGTCGGCAGCTTTGGCAAACGATGACCTGGCTCTTTCCTCTGGCTTTGTTCCGTGGAATGGCTCTTGTAAAAAAGGGGCTCCTTCGATTTTCGGGTTTTCCTTTGTTTCTCTCTGTGGTTAATTAAGATCATCTGGAGTTAATTAATGCCTTTGTGTTTGAGATAATTGTTATCGGAGTGTTAAGGCGGACGAAGTGCAGTCAGGCGATAAGCACACGAGACTCAGCTGCCTCGGCAAACAGGTATCGGAGGAAAGGGAGAGCAGAGACAAAGGAGAATGTGTGAATATATATAATATATATATATATATATTATATATATATATATATATATATATAATATTATATATATTATATACATATATACACATATACATACATATGTACGTGCGTGTATATGTGTGTGTGTATGTATGTGTGTGTGTGTGTGTATGTACGTTCGTCCGTGTGTGTATGTATGTTTGTAAGTCTGTTTGCGTTCCTTTTTGCGTGCATGCGTGTGTGCATTCACCCCCCCCAACAATGGCCATCACACGCTCCCCATCACATCGACCTCGGGGAAGGCTAGATCAGTAGCAACTCGAGGAGGTGCCATGGCTTGTGTTTTGACGATTGTTCATTGAAAAAACAACCGTTAAAATCATTATTCTCCATCCTTTTTGAAAACTGAAAAGGCCAAAATGATCGACCATATCCACGAAGCATCCGTAACTTCCGTGACGTCATCAAAACAAACCCCCACGTGTTTCTTTTTTTTCCGGAAAATAGAATCAGGCGCCATGACACCTCCTCGTGTTGCTCCTGATCAAGCCTTCCCTCATCTCCACACCGTCTTCACAAGATCACTTCGAATTCTCTTTCCCTTATTCGTCTCTTATTATTCGTTGTGTCACGAGAAGCTTCGTTATACAGAACGGCTGTCACCTCCCTCCGCTAACGAATTTAGTGTTGCAATGTTGATGAGTTGCAGAGAGAAAGAAAAAGAAATTCATGGGTTATATAATAATCTTTTCTTGTATTGATATTACCTAGTGATGTCTTGGAAGATGTCGTGTTGATGTCTTCGAAATACCAGTTTCTTATATTATAATGTGTATGTGATGAAAGAAAATGGAGAGAGCAAAAGAAAAACATTTGTTTTTATAATGGGAACACTCAGTACATTTACAGAATGGTGTCAGACAAACATTATTGGGCACATACATACATACATGACATATGAGACAAATAAACATTTTATATATATATATAGTATATATAATATATATCTATATATATATATATAATATATATATATATATATATATATATATATATTATATATATAATATATATATATAACACATGCATATGAACACATATATGTGTTTTGTTTCTGCATGCGGGTATATGCGTTTGCATGGGTAGTTGTGAGTGCATTGTGAGTGTTTATTCCCCTGATTACATACTCCCTGTGCGAGCCCCAATCATACATTGCATATCCAACTCCAACCAACGTCCCAGTGCCTGCAAGGCATCACCAGAAAGGACCCGCAAAGGCTCTCTCTCTCCTCTCTTTCTCTCTTTCTCTCTCCTCTTCTCTTTCTTT
>NW_020868726.1:20000-22385 GCF_003789085.1 Penaeus vannamei
ACATACACAACACACACATACACACACAGATACACACGAGCGAACAAACACACCTTTATACACACACACACACACACACACACACACAATAGTGAATAGATACAAATTTACACATACACATACACACGCAAAATAAGCAAACACACACACACACACAAGTGAAATAGATACAAATTTACACATACACATACACACACAAAATAAGCAAACACACACACACACGCACACACATACGTAAACACACGCACAAGGACAAGGTCACGTGGTCTGGTTTTATGACCACTGACCCGTTCATTGAAAAAAAAAAAAAAAAAGAAGGGACGGAGTAAAAGAGGAAGTAAAGAAGAAGAAGAAGAAGAGGAGGAGGTGAAGAAGGAGTTGAAGAAGAAGGAGGAGGAAGAGGAGGAGGAAAAGGAGGAGGAGGAGGAGGAGTAAAAGAGAAAGCAAAGAAGAAGAAGAAGAGGAGAAGGTGGAGGAGGAGGAAGAGAGAGGAAGAGGAGGAAGAGGAGTACGAGAAGGAAAAAAAGAAGATAATAGGATAAAGAAGGAGGAGGGGAGAAAGTAAAGGAGAGAATGATGATGAAAAGAAGAAAACAGAAAAGAAATACGAAAGAAAAAAAGGAAAAAAAGAAGAAAGAAGAAATAGGAATAGGCAAAAAAGAAAGAAAGAAAGAAGAAAAGAAGAAGAAAAAAAGAAACAGGAAAGACAGACAGAAAAAATGCAGGTGTATATGAAGAAAACGATAATGGCACAGAAAAAGAAATAGAAATTGAAAATAAATACATACTTAAAAGAAAAAAAAACAAGAAAAACCTGAAGCGAAAAAATAAGAAAAGGAAGAAGAAATAAACAGACGATAAAAATGAAGAAGAGACAAGCTTAAGACATCGTTTTACACATTACAAAAAAAAAAAAAAAAAAAAAAAATCTCCTCTCAACCCAACAATTTTTTTTTTTCTCTCTCTTTTTTCTCTCTCTCTAATATGTCGACGCTCACGAACACATGCTCTCCATGATGCTACTTTAACAACAATGTTCTCTCTATGTGTTCGAAACCTTGAAATAAAGAAACCATTTTTGAAAATCGAAGACATGTGGGAAAAGGAGGAGAAGAAATGAACAAGAATATACGCAGAGAGAGAGAGAGAGAGGGAGGGAGAGGGAGGGAGGGAGAAGAGGGAGAAAGAGGGAGGGAGGGAGAGAGGAGGGAGAGGGAGGGAGGAGAGGGAGGAGGGAGGGAGGAGGAGGAGGGAGGGAGGGAGGAGGAGGAGAGAGGAGGGAGGGAGGGAGGGAAGGGAGGAGGAGGGAGAGGTGGAGAGAGAGAGAGAGGGGAGGGGTGGAGGGAG
This sequence comes from Penaeus vannamei, assembly GCF_003789085.1. NCBI lineage: Eukaryota > Metazoa > Arthropoda > Malacostraca > Decapoda > Penaeidae > Penaeus > Penaeus vannamei. Next base: position 21,348 of record NW_020868726.1, read on the forward strand.
GGAGGAGGGAGGGAGGGAGGAGAGAGAAGAGAGACTAAGAGAGAAACAGATAGACAGGTAGATTGATAGATAGAATGCTGATAGATAAGAGAGAGATATAGATAGATAGGTAGATAGAGATAGAGATAGATAGATAGAGATAGATGGATAGATAGATAGATAGAGTAAGAGGGAGGAAGGGAGGGAGGAGGAAGGGAGGGAGGGAATGGAGGGAGGAAGAGAGAGAGAGAGAGAGAGAGAGAGAGAGAGAGAGAGAGAGAGAGAGAGAGAGAGAGAGAGAGAAGAGAGAGAGAGAGAGAGAGAGAGAGAGAGGAAAGAGAGAGGGAGAGAGAGAGAGAGAGAGAGAAAGAGAGAGAGAGAGAGAGAGAGAGAGAGAGAGAGAGAGAGAGAGAGAGAGAGAGAGAGAGAGAGAGAGAGAGAGAGAGAGAGAAGAGAGAGAGAGAGAGAGAGAGAGAGAGAGAGAGAGGAGAGAGAGAGAGAGAGGAGAGAGAGAGAGAGAAGAGATGAGAGAGAAGAGGTGTGTGAAACAGATAAAGATAGATAGATAGAGGGAGATAGGAGACACGAGAAGAGAGAGAGAGAGAGAAGAAGAGTGGATGAGAGAGAGATACTAAGACACTGATAGACAGACAGACAGACCGACAGCGAGAGAGGCGAGAGCGAGAGCGAGAAGAGAGAGCGAGCGAGAGAGAGAGAGAGAGAGAGAGAGAGAGAGAGAGAGAGAGAGAGAGAGAGAGGAGGAGAGAGAGAGAGAGAGAGGAGAGGAGAGGAGAGAGCGAGAGAGAGAGAGAGAGAGAGAGAGAGAGAGAGAGAGAGAGAGAGAGAGAGAGAGAGAGACGGAGAGGAGGGAGAGGAGGGAGGGAGGGAGGGAGGGAGGAGTGGAGAGAGAGAGAGAGAGAGAGAGAGAAGAGAGAGAGAGAGAGAGAGAGAGAGAGAGAGAGAGAGAGAGAGAGAGAGAGAGAGAGAGAGAGAGGAGGGGAGGGAGAGAGAGAGAGAAGAGAGAGAGAGAGAGAGAGAGAGAGAGAGAGAGAGAGAGAG
>NW_020868726.1:22485-24985 GCF_003789085.1 Penaeus vannamei
AGAGAGAGGGAGAGAGTAGAGAGGAGAGAGAGATCGAAGAGAGGAGCAGGAGAGAGAGGAGAGGAGAGAGAGGACACGGAGCGAAGGACGAGGATGAGGAGAAGAGGAGAGAGAGAGACAAGACCGAGAGAGAGAGAGAGAAGGAGAAGGAGAGAAGAGCGAGACGAGAGAAAGAGAGGAGAAGACTAGGACCGAGGAGAACCGAGAGCGAGAGGAGAGAGAAGACGAGAGAAGGTCGAGGGAGAAGGAGAGAAGACGAGTAGAAAGAGGGAGAGAGAAGAGGAGAGAGAGAAGAGGAGAGAGAGAGAGAAGAGCAAGAGCGGGGAGGAAGAGAGGACAGAGAGGAGGAGAGGTGAGAGGAGAGGAGAGAGAGAGAGAAAGAGAGATGAGAGGAGCTATCTATGGAGAGAGCGATGTCGCAGGAGGAGAGGAGAGAGAGGAGTCTTGAGAGACGAAACAGACAGACCAGAGAGAGAGAGAGGAGAGAGAGGAGAGACACGAGAGAGAGAGTGAGTTGAGATGAGGAGGGAGACAGACAGACGGAGAGAGAGAGAGAGAGAGAGAGAGAGAGAGAGAGAGAGGAGAGAGAGAGAAGGAGAGAGAGAGAGAGAAGACGGCCAGAGAGAGCAGGCACGAGAGAGAGACAGACGAACAGAGACAGACAGAGAGAGAAGATGAGATAGATAAGTAAGATAGAGTAGATAGAACGATAGATAAGATTAGAGAGAGAGAGAGAGAGGAGACGAGAGACTGAGAATAGAGAGAGAGAGAGAGAGAGAGGAGGAGGAGAGAGACCAGACCAGGAAGACGAGACGACATGAGAGAGAGAGAGAGAGAGAGACGAGAGAAGACAGAGAAGACGAGACGAGGAGAGGACGAGACCAGACACGAGATGAGAGAAGAGAGAGTAGAGAGAGGAGAGAGAAGAGAGAGACAGAGAGAGAGACGAGAGAGAGAGAGACTGAGAGATGAGCGAGGAGAGAGCAGAGATAGAGAGGGGGGGAGGAGAGGAGGGAAGAGGGGAGAGGATGGGAGAGGAGAAGAGAGACTGACAGAGAGACGAAGAGAGAGAAGAGAAGCGAGAGAGGAGGAGACGAGAGAGAGAGGAGGACAGAGAATGAGGAGAGAGGGGACAACCAGATGAAGAAACAGAACCAGAGGAGAGACGAGCAGGAAGGAGAAGAGAGAGAGGGGAGGAGGAGAGAGAAGAGAGAGAGAGAAGAGAGAAGAGAGATGAGAGAGAGAAGAAAACCGAGCAGAGGGATGAGCCAGAGAGAGAGGAGGGAGAGACGAGACAGACAGAAGTAGGACGAACGAGAGAGAGGAGGACACAGTACGCGAGACTGCACAGGAGAGAGAGAGACAACAGAACCAGATCACGAGACGAGAGACCGAGGAGAGACGAGCGAGAGAGAGAGAAGAGGAGGAGAGAGAGTAGAGAGAGAGAGAGGAGAGAGGGGAGGAGGAGAGAGAGAGAGACGAGAAGAGGAGACGAGAGAGAGAGAGAGAGAGAGGCAAAGAGGCAGAGAGAGAGAGGACAGAGACAGACAGAGAGAGAGATAGATAGATAGATAGATTAGATAGAGAAGAGAGATAGAGAGAGAGAGAAGAGAGAGAGAGCGAAGAGAAGAGAGAGAGAGAGAGAGAGAGAGAGAGAGAGAGAGAGAGAGAGAGAGGAGAGAAGACGAATAATGATTGGAATTCCTCCGTTTCTTTCCCTCTATGGAAGAATTCCAAAATAATTCCCCATTTTTTTAGATTCGCGTTTTTTTTTTTTCTCAAACGGGAAAATAATTCCACGACTCAAAAAATAAAAATAAATACAAAGAAGAATAAACTAAAATAAAAATAGCGAACGGGAGAATAATTCCACGACTCAAAAAATAAAAATAAATACAAAGAAGAATAAACTAAAATAAAATAACGAACGGGAGAATAATTTCCACGACTCAAAATAAAAATAAATACAAAGAAGAATAAACTAAAAAAAAAAAAAAAAAATAGCGAACGGGAGAATAATTCCACGACTTAAAAAAAGAATAAATATATAAAGAATAAAAAATAAAAGGATAAAATAAAAATAAAATAGTAGTTTCAGACGATCGACTATCGATTCCATTACCTCTTTTAATTCCTTTAATCCCACAACTTAAAACAATAATAAATAAAAAAGACAAAAACAATAAAAAAAATGGCACTAGATTCAGACGTCGACGACTCCGTCCAGTATCCTTTAAGCGACAACCTTGAAAGCGCCGACTCAAACTGGATTCTCAATGGACGAGGTGTTGAAGTGGTAGTTAACTCAATCCTGAGAGCGAGAAGACTTGAAAAGAGCACGAAACTTGCGGGTGTTGAAGAACTGCGTAGTTACCTCACCCATTGATAAAAAAAAAAGGCGGGAAGTCTTTAAAAAAAAAAAACCCCAAAGGCCACTTACTCACTTGAAAAAGAGCAGAACTTGCGGTGTTGAAGTGGTAGTTACTACATCCATGAGGGC
>NW_020868726.1:39985-44985 GCF_003789085.1 Penaeus vannamei
AAAGGAAAGTTTTATAAGTGGAATGTCTTAACCTAAACCTAACCTTTTCACGGGAAATTTGTCACACTAATTTCGTTGCTTCTGCCAGGGTGTTTATAAGAATAAGAGAATATAACGATAACAAAAAGAGAATTCCCAGCAACAACATCAAACCCCCCTCCCCCCTAACAGCACCCCCCAAAAAAAAAGTAATAATAAAAGATAAATAAAATAAAAATGAAACAAAAAATCCTAAAGAAAATAAGAAGAAAATAGAATGGAATAAGCGACAAAAACAACAACAGAAAGATAGAAAGAAAAAATAAATAAAAAACGGAATAATAATAATAATACTAAAACAAATAGATTCCACTTACCTGGAAACACTTCGCGATGGAAGAATAAGAATAAGAAGAAATAAAAGAAAAAGAAAAACAAAAAAAAGTTCACTCACCTGGAACCACTTCGCAAAAAAAGGTAAAAAAATCCCAAAGAAAGAAAGAAAAAGGAAAAAACGAACAAGCAAACACGCAAACAAAAATAAATAAGAAAAAAAAACGAATGAACAAGAAAAAAAAAAATAGATTCCACTCACCTCAAACCACTTCGCAAAAAAAAAGAAAGAAAGAAAGAAAGAAAAAAAACGAAAGAAGGAGAGAAAAAAACCCAAACAGTCCATCCACTCACCTGGAACCACTTGGCGATGGAGTCCGTATGGAAGGCCGAATTCTGCTGAGCCGAACAGTTCTCTTTGCTGACGTTCTCATCCACCCCAATAGTGCCAAGATTCCCCTTGACGCCGCACAGGTAGGCTGTGGCACTGGCGGCACTGTCTGCTACCTGGCTGTCTGTCGTGTACGTCTGGAAAAGTCATAGAAAAAAAGGGGAGGGTGAGGTGTTTGTGTCGTTCTGTGAGGGAAGGGAAAGGGAAGTAAGGAATAATGAAGAGAAAATGAATGTAAAGAAAGGGAAGGGGAAGTAAGGAATAATGAAGAGAAAATAAATGTGCTAGACACGGGAGAGGAAAAAAATCTGATAAAACGTAGATAAAAAGGGAGGGTGAGGAGGAAAGGGAAAGGGAAGTAAATAATAATGAAGAGAAAATGAATGTGTTAAACAAGGGAGAGGAAAAAGAAATCTGATAAAACATAGAAAAAGAGGGAGGGTGAGGAGGGAAGGGAAAGGAAAGTAAGGAATAATGACGATAAAATAAATATGTTAGACAAAGGAAAGGAAAAAAAAAAAAAAAAAAAAAAAATCTGAAAAATCATAGAAAAAAGGGAGGATGAGGAATTTGTGTCATTCGGTGAAGGAAGGGAAAGGGAAGTAAGTAATAATGACAAGAAAATAAATGTGTTAAATAAGGGGAAGGAAGAAATCTGATAAAACATAGAAAAAGAGGGAGGGTGAGGAGGGAAAGGAAAGGGAAGTAAGGAATAATAACGATAAAATAAATGTGATAGACGAGGAAGAGGAAATGAATCTAAAAAATCACAGAAAAAAGGGAGGGTGAGGTGTTTGTGTCGTTCTGTAAAGAAAGGGAAAGGAAAGTAAGGAATAATAACGATAAAATAAAAGTAATAGACGAGGGAGAGGAAAAAAATCTGAAAAATCATAGAAAAAAGGGAGGGAAAGGGAAGTAAGGAATAATGAAGAGAAAATAAATGTGCTAGACACGGGAGAGGAAAAAAATGGAAAAAAATCATAGAAAAAGGGAGGGTGAGGTATTTGTGTCGTTCTGCGAAGGAAGGGAAAGGGAAGTAAGGAATAATAACGATAAAATAAATATTCTAGACAAGGAAGAGGAAATAAATCTAAAAAATCACAGAAAAAAGGGAGGGAAAGGGAAGTAAATAATAATGAAGAGAAAATAAATGTGCTAGACACCGGAGAGGGAAAAAAATGGAAAATATCATAGAAAAAAAGGAGGGTGAGGTATTTGTGTCGTTCTGCGAAGGAAGGGAAAGGGAAGTAAGGAATAATAACGATAAAATAAATGTGATAGACGAGGGAGAGGAAAAAACATCTGATAAAACATAGAAAAAGAGGGAGGGTGAGGAGGGAAAGGAAAGGGAAGTAAGGAATAATGAAGAGTAAATAAATGTGCTAGACACGGGAGAGGAAAAACATCTGATAAAACATAGATAAAAAGGGAGGGTGAGGAATTTGTGTCGTTCTGTGAAGGAAAGGGAAAGGAAAGTAAATAATAATGAAGAGAAAATAAATATGATAAACAAGGGAAAGGAAAAAAAACACAGAAAAATCATAGAAAAAAAAGGTATTTGTGTCGTTCTGTGAAGGAAAGGGAAAGGAAAGTAAATAATAATGAAGAGAAAATAAATGTTAGACAAGTGAAAGAAAAAGGAGAGTTTAAATGCGTTTAGAAAGGAATGTTGTATGTTGTTGAATAAATAATGTATGTTGTTGAATATATGATATAAATTAATATAATGCATAAAAATGGGTTTGGAAAGGAAATGATTTATATTGTTGAATAAATGATGTATGTTTTTGAATATGATATAAATTAGTATGAAATTAATATAATGTATGAAAATGGATTTGGAAAGAAATGATGTGTTGTTGAATATAAAATATAAATTAGTATGAGGTATAAAAAAGGAATGGAAAGGAATGTTGCATGTTGGTTGATATATGATATATGAAAAGAGGAAAAAGGGAAAAGAGAAAGGTAGAGAAGGAGGAGAAGACGAATAAAAGGAAGAAGAAAAGAAGAAGAAGAAGAAGGAGAAGACAGTGAAGATAAAGAGGAAAAAAAAGAAAAAGAAGACGAAGAAATAATAAGACAAAGAAGAAAAAGGAGAAGAAGTCGAAGATGACGAAGAAAAAAAGCAAAGAAGAAGAAAAAAAGGAGAAGAAGAAGAAGACAATACGAACACAAAGAAGAAAAAGGAGAAGAAGAAGAAGACGAAAGAGACGACGATGAAAAAGAAGAAAACAAAGAAAAAAAAGGAGGATGAGAAGAAAAAAGACAAAAAAAAATATATATATATAGAAGACACCGAAAAAAACAAAACAAAAAACAACAACAACACAATCCCCACTTCCTACCCCCACCCCCCCTTGGAATCTTCCTCTTTTTTTCTCAACACCGACAAAGGCACCGGAGAAGGAGGTGCCATCACCCACGGCAGAGTTTTTTCGGGTCAATGTCGCACGAACAGGCATCCGATCCGCCATTTTTTCGTCGGTCACGAACGCGCTGAGGAGGACGGTGGCCGAGGCGCTGTGAAGGGGGGGGGGGAAGGGGGGGGAGGATAGGGGGGGGGAGGATAGGGGGCAAGGGGAGAATAGGGGGAAGAGAGAAGGGGGGATAGGGGGGGAAAGGGAGGAGAGGACAGGGGGGGGGACAGGGGGGGGGGGGGGGAGGATAGGGGGGGGAGAGGGGAGTTAGGGGGAGGATAGGGGATAGGGGTAGGGGAAGGAAGGATAGGGGGGGGGAGGATAGGGGGCGGGAAGGGGGGATAGGGAGGATAGGGCAAGGGAGGGTAGGGGGCAAGGGGAGGATATGGGGGGGGGGGGATAGGGGGAGGGGAAGGGGGATAGGGGTAGGGGAAGGGGGATAGGGGGGAAGGGGAGAGGATAGGGGGGCAAGGGGGAGGATAGGGGGTGGAAAGGCGGATAGGGGGAAGAGGGAAGGGGGGAAGGAGGATGAAGGGGGATAAGGGGGGGGGGATAGGGGAAGGAGGGGGGGGAAGGGAGGATAGGGGAAGGAGGAAGGATAAAGGGGGGGGAAGGAGGAAGGGGAAGGGCGGATAGGGGGTGGGGTGGGGGAAGGCGGATAGGGGGATAGGGGAAGGGGGGGATAGGAGGGGGGAAGGAGAAAAGGGGGGAATGGGGAAGGGAAGATGAGTACCGAGAGGGAGGGAGGAGGGGAGGAAATCCTAGGCCACCCGCAGGAATCGTGGAGAGAGGGCGATAGGCTAGGGCGGCTCGAGGGAGGTGCTGAGGATGCCCTTCTGGCTTAGCACTTTCATGAACCGGGTCAACCGTAAGCGCCATGTTTGAAATTCGCTTTAGACACATGGTCCCTCGAAATTCGTTAATCTTTGCAGTGGTTGATCGTTATAATGTATGGGTGCTCCGCGCGTGTGTATATAAATAAACATATCTATCATATAATATATATATATAATTATATATATATATATATATATATATATATATATATATATATATATATATATATATATATATAATATATATAGCAGGATAGATATTGAGAGAGAGAGAGAGAGAGAGAGAGAGAAGAGAGAGAGAGAGATAGAGAGAGAGAGAGAGAGAGAGAGAGAGAGAGAGAGAGAGAGAAAAGTGAGAAGCAGTGAGGCAGATAGATAGATATAGAGAGAAGTAGAGAGAGAGATGAGAGAGTGAGAGAGAGAGAGAGAGAGGAGAGAGAGAGAGAGAGAGAGAGAGAGAGAGAGAGAGAGAGAGAGAGAGAGAGAAGGAGAGAGAGAAGAGAGAGAGAGAGAGAGGAGAGAAGAGAGAGGTGAGAGAGAGAGAGAGAGAGAGTGAGAGAGATGCTTTAAAAATAAAATAATCACTATTAAAAAATTATAATACCAAAGGTACTCTCAAATATCTTTCTTAGAAATACATCTCCCGCCATTAACTTAATCAAGTTCCGATTAAAATATACTTGTTGAGACATAAATTTTTTATATATATGTTAATACCCACGGCACGGTCAGATTTCACTGATATGTCTCTTGAAAGGTCAAGATGGATTTAAACTGAGAATAAAATCTTGGAATTCCATTTGCATAAGCAGTGAAACTCATTCTGTACGGGTTGCGCAATCGACATTTGTCCTTTAGTACGAGTTACGTAATCGAGATTTGTCACAGGAAGATTAATTTGATCTGCCATATACTCTGCGGCACGAAGGTTATATTAATGTCACTTAGGAAAAAAAGAAAAGGTAAAAAACAACAACAGGAAAGTAAATAGTGGACTGTTAAGGTCGACGTTTAACCTTATATAGGATCGTGACGCTTAAA
>NW_020868726.1:74985-77485 GCF_003789085.1 Penaeus vannamei
TTTTTTTTGGCTCATGAAGATGAAAAAAAAACAAAAAAAAGCGAAACTCCTTGTGAAATACACCTGGCGGCGACCCCAAGTTGCATGACCCGAGGCGCTGTGTCATGTCCCCTTGAGAACGTGCTTTCAAGGTCGCCTTCCCCTCAAAACACAACTCACCCTGACGTAACACACAATTAACATGCGTTCAATGGAGAGGACGTAATTACCCGTCGTCGTTAATTAAGCGCTGACCCTGCCATGACCGGGGGGATACCAGTAATCGTAGTGATGATACATACCAGCTGATCCATCATGCACAGCGACTGGACACATGGCGCCAACTCCAGAGAATAGGCGAGGTCACCCCAATAGGCGAGGTCACCCCGAGGCCAGAGGTTTTCCAGAAAGCACCAGATTTTCGGAAGACGTCAATTCACGTAATGACGGCCAATTAGAGGCTAATAGCGTAATTATTTTGTAGATAATGAGGAATTATATAAGGGATGGCGTGGCTAGAGTACGTGCAGCTATGCTAGGAACAAAGGCGACATTTTAAGCAACGTTTCATGCTTTTTTTCTTCTTATTTTGCAACCGGATTCATAGGACGATATCAATTGTATGCGTTTTGCAAGACCACGCCTCTTTTTTTTTGAAGCTGAGAGTCAATATCTTCTCTCTCTCTTATTCCTTACTTCTCTTTCCCTCCCTCCCTTTCTCTCTCTCTATCTCTCTTCCTTTCTCTCTCTCTCCCTTTCTCTCTCTTTCCTTCCCATTCTCTCTCTCTCCCTCCCTTCCTTTCTCTCTCTCTCCTTCCCTCCCTTTCTCTCTCTCTCCTTCCATTTCTCTCTCTCTCCTACCCTTTCTCCCTTCCTTCCCTTTCTCTCTCTCTCCTTCCCTTTCTCTCTCTCTCCCCTTCCCTTTCCCTCCCTCCCTCTCTCCTCTTCCCTTTCTTCCTCCCTCCCTTTCTCTCTCTCTCCTTCCTTCCTCCTTTCTCTCCTTCCCTTTCTCCCTCCTCCCTCCCTTTCTCTCTCTCCCTTTCCATCCATCCCCCCCTCTCCCCTTCTCCCTCCTCCCTCCCTCTCCCTCTTTTTGCTCACCCACCCTCAAAAGCGTCTGTCTCTGATGACGTCAAATCTGGCTGACCTCCTGACCTCTCATAGTCATCGTCTGCGCCATCACCTCTTGGTCGAGGCGAGGTTGCGTAAGAGGGTCCTGGAGGCGGGGAAATGGATGGAAAGTCTCGCCATAATCTTAATGAAATATAGTTATATAGAAAGTTTTTATTTATTTATTTATTTATTATCATTATTATTATTATTATTATTATTATTATCTTTTTTTTTTTTTTTTTTTTTTTTTTTTTTGGGTGGAGGGGAGGGGGGCTTTGTTTGAAGTATTTAAATTATTTAAATTCCTTTATTTAAAGATTTTTTTTTCATATTCTTAATAAAATATAGTTATACAGAAAGCTATTTTTGGGATTGTTTGAAATGCTCTTGATTTTTTTTTATTTATTTTTTTTTGTAAGAGCATTTTTTTGTCATATAAAATAATTGTTATACAGAAAGCTTTTTTTTTGATTGAAATGCTTTTTTCAATTCTTGTTTTATTGTAAGAAGATTTTTTGTCGTATTGATAAAATAATAGTTATACAGAAAGCTTGTTTTATTGTTTGAAATGATCTTTTAAAGTCCTTGTTTTAATATTTTTGTAAGATAATTTTTTTGTCATATTAAGGAAATATAGTTATAAAGAAAGCTTTATTTTGTTTGAAATGCTTTTTGAAATTCCTTTTCTTTTTTAATGAGGATTTTTTTGGGTATCATAGTCTTTGTGAAAGGTTTTGAAATCCCTTAACAAAAGCCACATTCCTTCGTGACGTCATTTCCGTGATCTTCGGAGAGAACACGAAGAAGCAGAAGAAGAAGAAGAAGAACTAGAAGAAGATGGAGAAGAGGAGGAAGGAGATAAGAGCAAAAGGGTAAGAAGAAGGTGCATGAGGAAGAGGAAGAAGATAGACCAGAGGGGTAAGAAAAAGGTGCAGAAGGAAGATGAGAAGACGAAAAAACAACAGGAAACGTAGATAAAAAAAGGAGGATGAGAAGAAGAATATGATAATGATGATGAAGAGGAAGAGGACAAAGGGGAAGAAGCAGTAGAAAAGAAGAACAAGAAGAAGCAAAATCGTAAGCAGTAGTAGAGGAAGGTGGAGAATATAAAAAAAGAAGAAAGAAAAACAAAATGGAAGGAGGAATGGAACGAAGACGAAGAAAAAGGAAAAAAAACTCATCAAACAAGACGAAGAAGAAGACGAAGAAAAAAAACTCCTCAAACAGAAAACGAAGAAGACAAAGAAGAAGAAACAAAAAAACTTCCTCAAACAGAAGACGACGAAGAAGAAGAAGAAGAAAAAAAAAAAAATCCTCAAACAGAAGACGAAGAAGAAGAAGAAGAAGAAGAAGAAGAAAAAAAAAATCCTCAAACAGAAGACGACGAAGAAGAAGAAGAAGAAAAAAA
>NW_020868726.1:82485-89985 GCF_003789085.1 Penaeus vannamei
TAAGAATTAGTAATTTATTTGCTTCTTTCGTGTTTTCACTTCTAGAATTATCTTCAGTGTGAATATTTGCAGACCAATAAAAGAAAGACAGAATTATATAAATATTTGCATGGAAGGACAAAGGGAGTTTCTGTGAACCTGCGGCCACGATTTATATATATTTGTTACTGCTAACTACACGGCCACCAGAATAACAAGTTTGAAAGAGAACAGACAGCTAAATATAATTACTATCGATATGCGAAGAAATCAATCTACACAACGACACACACACACACACCCACACACACACACACACACAACACACACACACCACACACACACACACACACACACACAGAGAAAATCCACTTAACTCTAAACTAAATAATTGATTTACACAACCAAACACATCACATATTATAAAAAACTAAAAGTGAAATATTTACACATGTATTTCATGAGTAGTAATGAGATGCACTAAAGTTGAAACATGTGGTCATGAGAAATCAATATTACCACAAACAAACCCTCACTGCACTTTAAGTACACGTAGATAAATATGATGCTGTGTCTTTTGTTTATTTTTTTCACATGTAGATGGCGCTTCTTGCTGGTGTGCAGTACGTACTTAAATATATTCACATCCAAACGTATGCACAGCTTCGTAGATATTCACATTCGAACTTAAAACTGTTTGTCATGAAACATTAACAATAACTATATTTCTAGGTCAGTGCTTATTACCGTTTATATTTTTCTTCCTTTTCATTGTCGAGTTTGTGTACCTTTCTTTAAGACGTCAGAGAATGAAGCTATTTTTTTAATAGTATTTACAATCACATTGTATTTTATGACTTTATTTATGTAACCACTATTTCGTTATAAAAGATATATTCCTTTTGTGATGTAATAGTTTAAGATCAGTACAGAAGTCATGTTCCCAAGAGAGTATCATAATAAGAGTAAAGATGGATGATATATGATATGATGTGTAAGGATGATTGACGATGATAACAATGACCATGACGATGATGATAATGATGATGATGATAGCGATGTTATTGGTGATGATTATTATGATGATGGTGATGATGAAGATAATGATATTACCAATAATAATATCAATAATAGTAATGATAATGATAATGATATACTAAATAATATTAATAATAATACCTATTATGATCAATAACAATGGTCAATAATATACTACATACAACAAATCAAATAGTAATAATTATTATTATGACGATGTTATTGTTGATGATGATAACAGTAATAATGGAACTGATGCTGATAATGGTTATAATGATGTATTATAACAATAATAAAATAACAATAATAATAGTAGTAATAGTAACAATAATGGTGATAATAATGACGATGATGTTGCTGATAATGACAAGAATAATAACAATAATGATAACAACAATGATAATAATAGCATTGATAATAATAATGATAATGATAATATCGAAAAGGAATTGAAGAATAAACCTATTACCAATAATCAACAAACAATATACACATTTCATTATGATTCTTAACAAACACTCAATCAAAATGATAGCATAACGTTGTGTTAATATATCGTATTAATATACACTAATATTACTAAGTCTCATTGCATGATACACACACACACACACACACACACACACACACACACACACACACACACACACACACACACACACACACCACACACACACACACACATACACACAACACACATACATATATATATATATATTATATATATTATATATATCTATATACATATATATATATATATATTATACATATATATATATATATATATTATATATATATATATATATATATATAAATATATATATATTGATAGATAGATAGATAGATATTACACATTGCGATAGATAAACCGATCGATGGACAGACATAAATAGATTGGTATAAGTATATATATACACATATATCTTCCCGTTTCATGATTCACATTCTATTCTTATATTGATATCTTCCCAGCCTTTCCCTTGATTAGCTAAAAAGTCTCCTTTTTATAACGAACTCCCACGCTGAAGCACAATCGGTCGGTTACAGCATCAAGACCGCCCCACTTCCCGCCCTTCACCGCTTCTGCCCGTACACAACACACCATCACTCTTCCATTTTTTTTTCAAGAGATTGCCATACTTCCCAAGGCTTGTACTCATCACTCATCGTCACCTTCTTTTTTATCGTTTTATCTCTCGTTCCTGCGTTCGTTGTTTCACGCTCGTTTGTCTGAACGAGAGTAAAGCGTTCAACGGTTTGGACCTGTTTGAATATTTTGCTCACATTTCTGATTCATCCGTTCCACTCGCAACTGTATTCTTCCGGAGATTTCTTTATCAACGCAAGCTTCTCTCGTTTTTATAAAACTCTGTGATGTAGCTTGTGCAATGGTGGTTCCGTAAACCAGCGCTCGGAGCTGCTATTGCTCAAAGTGTTTCTCGTTGCTGAAAGCCTCTGGTGGGTTTTATCCTCAGTTTGGCTCTCGGTGAATCCGTCGCAGTTTCCTGTTTAAGACGCTCAGCTGTTGGCGATATACATTAAATTGCTAGGCTATGACGCTTGGTGGATAAAGATAATAAAGAGATAGTGAAGGTAGGAAATGGAGGTAGAGAGTGAGAGAGGGGGGAGTAGGCTATGTCGCAAGTGCCAAGAGAGAGAAAGTGGGGTGCGGTGGCCGTCCTCGAGTGCCGAGATGACGGATGGGATGGAGAGAGGTAGCGTCGAGAGACGAGAGAGGAGGAGCAGAGAGAGGATGAGAGATGAGAGAGAGAGAGAGAGGAGAGAAGACGAGAGAGATGAGATGAGAGAGAGAGAGAGAGATTAATTACGAAAGGATTTAGAATTGGAAAGAGAGAAGAGAGATAATGAGACGAGAAGAAGATTAGAGAAGTGTTGGGCGTGCGCAGAGTGGGATTGTGCGAAGAGTGGAGGACGTGCATAGATGCGGTGAGAGCAGAGAAAATGGGAAAAGAGAAAGACGGAGTAGAAAGGATAAGTGAGATGGATGAACATTATTGAGACAACCAGCGACGACACATACTAGAATAAACAGACAGAGAACGAAACTAACAAACAGAAAGAGGAGCAGTAGCAGAGCGGGTAAACACAGTTGAAGCGCGTGAGAAAAACATAGTGCAGAACACGAACGTTCACGCCCTGCCGTGGGATACACTCCTCGCGAATTATCTCTCCGAGGTTGCTCGCAATGCTCTCAAAAGAGCACTCTCGGAGGCCAGTCACGCGCCCAACCGCCGCCGGGTTTACCTAGTACTCAGAATTCCATAGGCCGCAGCGCGTAGTGTTTGTCTCGCACTAGTTCGCCATATTTCATGTGTTGGCTAATATAATCTGTCCGCGCAGACGCAACGGTTGCTCTTCAGATATGAGGCCCCAGTGATATGTATCGCGAATCTGCACCTTGTTATTATCTGGCGCCACGCGCGTGTTCATCATACTGGGAACAATGAGTAGAGAAAGAAGGACGGGCCGCGGGCGAGCGTGCGGGCCTCGCCTCTATTAATGAGGAGTAATATCCGAATAGACAAGAGAGAAGGAAAAATTGAATAAGAGATGGCGCCAGATTAAAGGAATCGCGAGTGAGTACGAGGAGAGAAATAAGAAGATATAGAGAGCGAGGGGAGGAGTGGAGTAGAGAGAAAGGCAGAGAGAGGGAGAGGGAGGGGAAGGGAAGGCCAGAGAGGGGGAGGTAAGGCAGAGAGGGGAAGAGAGATGAGAGAGCGACAGAGAAGCGACACACAGACACACAGCTACGAGCAAGACCACACACATACAAACACCACACAGCACCACAATTCAGAGGGAACCAAGGTACGACGAGAGGATAAGAAATAAGTAGAAAGAGAATACAACAAGAGTACACAGAACACACTACACCGCGAAAACCATACAACAACGCCAAACACATTACACCCACTGAACACACATTTGATATAAGACATACAGACAAGAACGGCAAACACAAACACACACAACAGCAAACGAACCGAAGCACACAGCACGACAGCAAGCACAGCACACACACGACACAGAACAAACACCAAATGGAGATGAGATAACTATACATGATGAGCGAAAATTACAAAAAACACGGAATAACCGCAAAAGAGCCCTATACTCCTCACGAAACTTATCACGACGAATTTTCTCACAAGACCGACGAAGGCTTGAGTCCACCTCGACGAAGCGAGAAACAGCAGCTGTGGGAAAGGCAATATATTGCAAAATGAGCCGTGAAAGAAAGAGATTAAAATTATACAACAGCAGAGAGTCAAGTGTCAAGTCCAATCATCGAATTGTAGCCGCGCGCTCGCAGATAGGGCTCGCGAGACGTACCCTTGCGAAACAATTTCCGCGATACTTTGTGGGCGAAAGAGGGTTCGATCGATTTCATCAAAAGTCGAAAAATCAATTCTCGAATTTGTGTGCGTGAGCGAGTGCAGTGTACAGTATTTGCGCTGTATGTGTGGTCGTGAGATGTGGTTTGTGGAAATGGAGATGATACGTGGTTGTGGTGTTGATAGTGATGTGTCACCGCGTTGTGTTCGGTTGAATAAAATCGATCTGTGTGAAATGAGGAATTCGAGTGAAAAAGAGATGATGTGTTGTTAATAGTGTGTAAGTTTGCGAACCTTATGGAATTAATCCTCTTGATATAGAAACATAAAAAAAACATACAAGATAGTTATGGAAATACAGTAATGGTATCAATGGTAATCATTTTGAAAGTACTGATAGCCAATATCAGCATGGACAATTACTGAGATAATCATCGGGTTTAAGATGAAATGATTGGTATAACTCTGGTATTAACTCCAATCTAATATGCAATAATAGATAGAAGAATGACGATGTTATTTTCATGCAACGATGAAGAATGGCCTGTACTAATTGTCTATATGATGGTACCAATAATATCAATGGAGATCATAATACTTCTTAGAATCTACTTTGTTGGTCTAAAACCCTATAAAAGAAGGACGTAATCTACTTTGAAATCTACATTTCTACCACAAAATCTTTCTTAACTTACCTTTATCTTGGGCAACATTGAGAAGATAAATAATATTCTCTCATAAGATTTATTATACCCAAGTGTTTCTATCTCTCTCTCTCTCTCTCTCTCTGGCTCTTCTCCTTCTCTCTTCGTCTCTCTCTCGGTCTTCTCTTCTCTCTATATATATGTATTATATATTATATATATTTATATATATATATATATAGTTATAGAAGACAACGTACAACGGATACACACTCTAAGCATGAACGAAACCTGTGCGGCAAGTCTACACGTGCAATAATGAACGGCTGACCAGTGACACCATCGCGTCAGATCACAAACCAGGTTTGCAAGAGCTCGACCACGCCCCCGTCTTCTGCAAATTAATGTTTCGAAGCTTGGCTCGAGTGTCGAATGAAGCTTCACAAATTGATGGTGCGAATTGCGCTTCTCTGTGTGCCGCAGATTTGTAGTAATGATAAGACTGGTAAAATATAGATCAAGCAGCAATAATGATACTGTTGATGATAATGGTGGTATTGATAAAACAAAATAATGATGATAGGGAATATTGTGATAATAATACCTATGAATATGATAATAAAATTACAAAAAACAATGACAGACAAAAGTCAATAATAATTATATATTTTTATAATACAAAAATATTCAGGAACCGAATGAACACGGACATATAATTGAAGTGTGGGTAGCTAAGTAATATGACACTCTATAAAATTAACCAGATATTGTTCTCACCAGCATCCATCAGTTAGCTTTCAATTGTCATCCATATACATCTATTTCATAATTTCAGTTCGTAAAATATGGCTCTGGACGCTTATAAAATAGGTAAACAGACAAAAAGAAAGAAAGAAAACGAGAATACACTAGACGCTTATAAAATATTTAAACAGACAAAAAGAAGAAAGACAAGAAAAACTGGGGACACATACTCACTCCTAGACACTTATAGAATAGGTAAACAGACCCAAAAGAAAGAAAGAAAAGCGAGAATACCGAAATACATCGTTGCACGACAGAGTTAATAGAATATACTTGGAACGCGAGATAGATAAAGGTAATGAAGATGAGGAAGAACACGGGGAATACATCTGCAGACGCTATAAAATAGGTAAAGCAGATCAGTAAAAGAAAATAGAAGCCTGAAGGACCGGGGAATACACTCCGAACTATTTGGCATAAGAATAGGAAAAACAGACAAAAAGAAGAAAAGTTATCAACAATTTAAACAGGCACAAAGAAGGACAGAAACAATACACTCAAGACGCTTATAAATATTTAACAGACCAAAAGAAAGAAAGAAAACGGGAATACACTCAGACGCTTATAAAATATTTAAACAGACAAAAAGAAAGAAAGAAAACGGGAATACACTCAGACGCTTATAAAATATTTAAACAGACAAAAAGAAGAAAGAAAGAAAACGGGAAATACACTCAGACGCTTATAAAATATTTAAACAGACAAAAAGAAGAAGAAAGAAAACGGGAATACACTCAGACGCTTATAAAATATTTAAACAGACAAAAAGAAGAAAGAAAGAAACGGGAATAACAGACACAAACAGACAAAAAGAAAGAAAAAACGGGAATACACTCAGACGCTTATAAAATATTTAAACAGACAAAAAGAAGAAAGAAAGAAAACGGGAATACACTCAGACACTTATAAATAGGTAAACAGACAAAAAGAAAGAAAGAAAACGGGAATACACTCAGACGCTTATAAAATATTTAAACAGACAAAAAAGAAGAAAGAAAGAAAACGGGAATACACTCAGACGCTTATAAAATATTTAAACAGACAAAAAGAAAGAAAGAAAGAAAACGGGAATACACTCAGACGCTTATAAAATATTTAAACAGACAAAAAGAAGAAAGAAAAAAAGGGAATACACTCAGACGCTTATAAAATATTTAAACAGACAAAAAGAAAGAAAGAAAGAAAACGGGAATACACTCAGACGCTTATAAAATATTTAAACAGACAAAAAGAAGAGAAAAGAAAGAAAACGGGAATACACTCAGACACTTATAAAAAGGTAAACAGACAAAAAGAAAGAAAGAAAACAGGAATACACTCAGACGCTTATAAAATATTTAAACAGACAAAAAGAAAGAAAGAAAACGGGAATACACTCAGACGCTTATAAATTAAAAAGAAAGAACGGAATACACTCAGACACTTATAAAAAAGGTACAAAATACGTAAACAGACAAAAAGAAAGAAAGAAAACGGGAATACACTCAAACACTTATAAAATAGGTAAGCAGACAAAAAGAAAGAGAGAAAACGGGAACAGACTCATAACAGGGGGGACTCATTTAGCTTATCTAGGGGTAACCGACTTCTTTAACGTACGCCGATTTGTGTAATGCTTACGAAATAGTCAAGTAATGATAAACCTTAGAATTGACTTTCAGCAGTGTGAGATTACTGAT
>NW_020868726.1:97485-99985 GCF_003789085.1 Penaeus vannamei
ATGATAATGTTTTGAATGATGATGACAGTAATAATGATCATAATGATGGTAGACAATTATAGGAAAATGATAATGGTGATGAAAGATGATGTGACGATGGAAAATATAAGACTAATAGGAAACTGTGAGTAAAAAAACATTACTTACATTAAGTAAAAAGCAAGAAAATGCGAGGAAAATGAGAGAGAAGAGAGAGAGAGGAGAGAGAAGAGAGAGAGAGAAGAGAGAGAGAGAGAGAGAGAGAGAGAGAGAGAGAGAGAGAGAGAGAGAGAAAATCAAAAGAAAAATATCTATACAAACAGTTAGACAAACAGATAGATAGATAGATATGCAGGAAGATAGATAAATAAATTGGTAGATAAAGATAATAGCGATTATAAAGGCAATAATGAGAATTGTATATTTTTTCTTGGGTTGGGGGGATGTTCCTCGTAATTAACAGGAGAAGGAAACGCCAATCTTGAATCTATTAGGTTCTATTCTCAGGAGTTACATGGGGGGCGAGAGAACACGTCTGTCTCCTATGGTTGACCAGCGCCGAATGACCGAAATTTGGCGGGAAACCTCGCACACAGGCAATGTTGCTAGGTCACGTGATCAAGGACAATGTTGCCACGTCATGTGCAGTAAATATACAGATATGGGAGGTCATCAATAAATAGGTGCATCATACATTGGCATAGTGACAGAGACACAAATAATATAAAGAAATATAAGGCAAACATTATACATATATTGTACAGACTAAACACACTGTATGAGGTCTCACTTGTCTACAAGAATGATGACGAAAAACAGTAATAATAAGGAAAAATAACGATTATATAATCGGTAAAGATAATGACGATCAATATATAACGGTAATACTAAAACAACAAGATTGATAACGCAATAACGCTGAATAATAAGATGATAAAAAATTACAATGATGAAAATTACAAATCCTTCCTCTATATTCTACTATTATCTATATATGGTCTATCTCTCTTCAGTTCTATATACCTATAGTCTATCTCTCTACCACTATCATCTTATTCAATCAGTCAATCTACATCTATTCATAATTATGTACTATGTAATCCATCCCATAATACTACATATCTATTTCCTTCTTAGACAAAAATTGAATAAATAGTTAGTCACAATTCACTGAGTCCAGGATCGAAACCATACGCCCTGCTTCATATAATGGTGAATTTGTATCCGTTTTTCATTTTTTCGTTTTGTATTGTTAATATTAATATTCATCTTCCTTTTGTTTTTTTTTCTCTTTTAATTTTTCTGCTATATCCCTTTTCTTTTTTTCTTTTTCTTCCTCCGTAGTCTTAACCCCATTCCCTTCTCTCTTCTCTCTCTTTTTTTTCTCCTCTTTCTCCTCTCTATCTATCTCTCCGATCTTTCTCTCTCTTCTCTCTCTTCTTCTTTCTCTCTGTCTCTCTCTCTCTCGTTCAGTTCTCGTCTCTTGTCCCTGGTGTCATCTCTGTCTCTCTCTCCTGTCCGATCGCATTCTTCTGTTATCTCTCGATATCTCTCAGGGGCTCATAGTGGTGTTCGGCCAGATCTAATATTCTCTCCATCCGGTCTCCAGAGCTCGCCGAGTCTGTTCTGCGAGCACTCTCATTCTCCGTCTCTCCTCCTCCCGTGCTCCACTCCGTGTCTCTCTCATCTCTCCTGCCACCCTCACACTCACTCGTGTCTCGAGTCCATCATGTTGTCTCAGGTATCTCGCATGTCGCGGTGTGCTGATCACATTGGATCTCCATGAAATATGGCAAATGGTTCACTCGTGTCCATCTCCACCCGGCACCGGACTTGTTTCATCCTCACATCTTTCTTCTTCTCTCTGTTCTCTCGATGTCGCTCTTTTCTCTCGTTTCTTTCTCTTCATTCTCTCTGTCCTGCTCGGTCTCGTCACGTTCCGTCTCTGTCGCTCACCTATCTCCTATCATGTCTCATCCCCTTCAGTTCAAATGCTCCGCTCCTCGTCCTCTTCTCCTTCGTCTCCCCTCATCTCCGTCGAGTCCTCCATAGTCGCTTCTCTCGATCGTCTGCGGCCAAGTCTCCGGCCGTTTCCACTCTCCTCGTCTCGTCTCTCATCTTCCTGCACGATCGTCTCCGTCCCCTCTTTTGGCTCCCTCTCCCTCTCGCTAGCTCTTCTTTTTCCTCTCTCTCTCAGTGATCATCGCCTCTTTTTCGTCTCTTATAGCTGTGACTCGGTTCTAGACTCTCTTCGATCTACTCACTTCCTCCATCTCTCTCATCCATCTCCTGTCCTTCACCTCCCCTCCGTTTCTCTCATCCTCTCCTCCTCCTGTCTCT
Source organism: Penaeus vannamei (assembly GCF_003789085.1). Taxonomy (NCBI): domain Eukaryota; kingdom Metazoa; phylum Arthropoda; class Malacostraca; order Decapoda; family Penaeidae; genus Penaeus; species Penaeus vannamei. Next base: position 99,805 of record NW_020868726.1, read on the forward strand.
CCGTCTCTCTCTCTCGTTCTCTCTTCTATATATATATAAATATATATATATTATATATATATATGTATATATATATATATATATATGTATATATACATATTTGTATATATATACGTATGTAGTATGTATATTGTTGTATTTATATATATATATATAAATATATATATATTTATATATATAT
>NW_020868726.1:112485-117485 GCF_003789085.1 Penaeus vannamei
TGCGCCTATTACTACAACTAATGACTGAAATATAATGATGATAATGATATTGATACCGATAAGGAAATCACAAATTTGATAATAGTAATGATTTTGATAATATGACAAAAATGACAATGATAATATAATGATAAGGAATTATGCAATGGTTTTTAGACTATATATCTGTCATTAATTTAATAGAGTGATCACAACAACAAGGATATAGAGTATTACATACATCATTGATAACTAATATTGAATCTCCCTCTCTCTCTCTCTCTCTCTCTCTCTCTCTCTCTCTATCTATCTATCTATCTATCTCTCTTTCTCTCTCCGTTGACGTTGGCTATTTTTGACACTGAGTTCAAAATGATTTAAAAACTTGCATGGCGACATAGGACAATGGAAGATAAACATGGTAAAAACGTATTTAGATAAGAAACAATCTTCTTAAATAAAGGCTGACTACCTACAAATGTAACCCAGTGAGAAGTAAAGCCCACGAATAGATTTTAACTATGGTTATAACATCAGCAAAAGAGGGAGAGAGAGAGAGAGAGAGAGAGAGAGAGAGAGAGAGAGAGAGAGAGAGAGAGAGAGAGAGAGAGAGAGAGAGAGAGAGAGAGAGAGAGAGAGAGAGAGAGAGAGCAGGCAGGCAGGCAGAGAGCGGAGATGGAAAGAAAACAAAGGAGAAGGGAAGAAGAGAGACAGACATACAGATTAATTTTGCTGAGGACAAAATGATAAGAATAAAAGAGAACACAGTCAGATTTAGTCTTCATAAGTTGACAGAAAAGCAAAAAAGACTTTCCTGAACTTTATTTCGTAGAATATGTATGTATTGAAAGGTATGCGAACCCGGATATGACCTATTGTTATGAATCATACTCAAGAAACCTTCATGATTCATAGGCCTACATCCCACAAACATAACACCAGCAGGTTCAAACGATGACTTCATAAAATGATTAAAGTGATGATAATAATGAGATAATTAATGATAATAACAATTGTAATGATAATAATTACAATAGCAATGATAAAATTCATAATGATAATAATGACGAAGACAATAATCGAGAAATGATAATGAAAACAGCCAGTTTGTTAAAATCATGCTTGGCCCGACCTAATGAATATTCATTAAACGGACATCTATATACACAAAAGTAAATGCTTATATATCAGTCGATACATACATATCTACCGGACAGATAGATAAATGTATATCTGCCAGATAGGTAAACCGAGGTGCTTTAATTTCTGCGCATTTGCATGTCTGTACATACGAATATTCATTGGGTGGACCTCGGACAATTTTAACAAACTGGCCGATAGAATATATAGCTATACACTATACATACATGCATACATTCTCTATCTCTCTCTCTGATTTCCCTGACCATATATCCAAATGACAACGATAAAAAATACCACCATTACTACAACTAATTATCCAAATAAAGTAATAATAGGGATATTGATACCGATAAGGTTTATAGTAATAACATTTATAGTAGTAATAGCAATAACAGTAATAATGCTTTAGGAATAGCAATAATAACTAGTGATGTTAACAAAATCATCGTCTGAATAAAATTCAAAATCATATAACAAGAATAAATAACTAAAAATGCTAATGTAGATTGCCTCCGCCGGGAGTCGAACCCGGTGTTCCCGCTTTAGAGGCGGCTGCGTTACCGTTACACCACGGAGACTTGAAATTAGCGAACGTAGAACAAATAATTATCCATAGAAAGATTTTTGCTGTTGTTCTTTATGTATATCTTTTAAATTTCTTTATTTGTTTATTCATCTATTTTCCTCTGTTAGTCTATTCCTTCTCGTAAGTTTGTATAATGATGATACTGGAAGCAGGCTTTCTAGGATTAGGTTATTCCCCCCCCCCCCCATGTGTTATTATAATGACTTATAGCGATAAGTATATGCGCCTATTACTACAACTAATGACTGAAATATAATGATGATAATGATATTGATACCGATAAGGAAATCACAAATTTGATAATAGTAATGATTTTGATAATATGACAAAAATGACAATGATAATATAATGATAAGGAATTATGCAATGGTTTTTAGACTATATATCTGTCATTAATTTAATAGAGTGATCACAACAACAAGGATATAGAGTATTACATACATCATTGATAACTAATATTGAATCTCCCTCTCTCTCTCTCTCTCTCTCTCTCTCTCTCTCTCTCTCTCTATCTATCTATCTATCTATCTATCTCTCTTTCTCTCTCCGTTGACGTTGGCTATTTTTGACACTGAGTTCAAAATGATTTAAAAACTTGCATGGCGACATAGGACAATGGAAGATAAACATGGTAAAAACGTATTTAGATAAGAAACAATCTTCTTAAATAAAGGCTGACTACCTACAAATGTAACCCAGTGAGAAGTAAAGCCCACGAATAGATTTTAACTATGGTTATAACATCAGCAAAAGAGGGAGAGAGAGAGAGAGAGAGAGAGAGAGAGAGAGAGAGAGAGAGAGAGAGAGAGGCAGGCAGGCAGGCAGAAGCGGAGATGGAAAGAAAACAAAGGAGAAGGGAAGAAAGAGAGACAGACATACAGATTAATTTTGCTGAGGACAAAATGATAAGAATAAAAGAGAACACAGTCAGATTTAGTCTTCATAAGTTGACAGAAAAGCAAAAAAGACTTTCCTGAACTTTATTTCGTAGAATATGTATGTATTGAAAGGTATGCGAACCCGGATATGACCTATTGTTATGAATCATACTCAAGAAACCTTAATGATTCATAGGCCTACATCCCACAAACATAACACCAGCAGGTTCAAACGATGACTTCATAAAATGATTAAAGTGATGATAATGAGGATAATTAAAATGATAATAACAATTGTAATGATAATAATTACAATAGCAATGATAAAATTCATAATGATAATAATGACGAAGACAATAATCGAGAAATGATAATGAAAACAGCCAGTTTGTTAAAATCATGCTTGGCCCGACCTAATGAATATTCATTAAACGGACATCTATATACACAAAAGTAAATGCTTATATATCAGTCGATACATACATATCTACCGGACAGATAGATAAATGTATATCTGCCAGATAGGTAAACCGAGGTGCTTTAATTTCTGCGCATTTGCATGTCTGTACATACGAATATTCATTGGGTGGACCTCGGACAATTTTAACAAACTGGCCGATAGAATATATAGCTATACACTATACATACATGCATACATACATGGCGATAAACAAATACCACCATTACTACAACTAATTATCCAAATAAAGTAATAATAGGGATATTGATACCAATAAGGTTTATAGTAATAACATTTATAGTAGTAATAGCAATAACAGTAATAATGCTTTAGAAATAGCAATAATAACTAGTGATGTTAACAAAATCATCGTCTGAATAAAATTCAAAATCATATAACAAGAATAACTAAAAATTCTGATATAGATTGCCTCCGCCGGGAGTCGAACCCGGTGTTCCCGCTTTAGAGGCGGCTGCGTTACCGTTACACCACGGAGACTTGATATTAGCGAACGTAGAACAAATAATTATGCATAGACAGATTTTTGCTGTTGTTCTTTATGTATATCTTTTAAATTTCTTTATTTGTTTATTCATCTATTTTCCTCTGTTAGTCTATTCCTTCTCGTAAGTTTGTATAATGATGATACTGGAAGCAGGCTTTCTAGGATTAGGTTATCCCCCCCCCATGTGTTATTATAATGACTTATAGCGATAAGTATATGCGCCTATTACTACAACTAATGACTGAAATATAATGATGATAATGATATTGATACCGATAAGGAAATCACAAATTTGATAATAGTAATGATTTTGATAATATGACAAAAATGACAATGATAATATAATGATAAGGAATTATGCAATGGTTTTTAGACTATATATCTGTCATTAATTTAATAGAGTGATCACAACAACAAGGATATAGAGTATTACATACATCATTGATAACTAATATTGAATCTCCCTCTCTCTCTCTCTCTCTCTCTCTATCTATCTATCTATCTCTCTCTCTCTCTCTCCTCTCTCTCTCTCTCTCTCTCTCTATCTATCTATCTATCTATCTATCTCTCTTTCTCTCTCCGTTGACGTTGGCTATTTTTGACACTGAGTTCAAAATGATTTAAAAACTTGCATGGCGACATAGGACAATGGAAGATAAACATGGTAAAACGTATATAGATAAGAAACAATCTTCTTAAATAAAGGCTGACTACCTACGAATGTAACCCAGTGAGAAGTAAAGCCCACGAATAGATTTTAACTATGGTTATAACATCAGCAAAAGATGGAGAGAGAGAGAGAGAGAGAGAGAGAGAGAGAGAGAGAGAGAGAGAGAGAGAGAGAGAGAGAGAGAGAGAGAGAGAGAGAGAGAGAAGGGGGGGAGAAGGTGGAGAAAAGGAAAGAAAAAGAGATGCAGAGAGATAGAGAAACTCCCATAACAGATTCATTTTGCTGAAAAGGAAACAATGATATTGGAAATAAAACTAAGTAGGCCTATCATTATTGATGTTCTTATTGAAGATGAAATACATTACAATCTAAATATTCATGAAGTCCTATATATAAACAATTATATTCATCATGAGCAAGAGTAAAATAATTTATGAAGGGAACGCACGTACTTGTGCACATTAAAATTCGTAATTACTGTATCAGGCATTGAGAATTCTACTCGTGTAGAAATAAAACAATGTTATTTATAAGCCTACATCATATTCATAACACACTAGTTTATTCAAAAGATAACAGTAATATACATACAATAACAGTAACAATCTTTACTTAATTATATTATTGTCTTTATCAATAACAAAGACAACAATTATAATAATGATAGTTATATTAACTATTATAAGTATTATTATTATAATTTTGGGATTTACTTCTCACTGCGTTTCGTTTGTAGGTAGTCAATCTTTATTTAAGAAGACTGTTTCTTATCTAAATAC
>NW_020868726.1:122508-127508 GCF_003789085.1 Penaeus vannamei
CCACACTTACCTGCCTTCCGTTGTCTCCCACTGCTTGCCTCCCCCGTTCCCTCCCTGTCTGCTTCTGTTGTCATCTCCCACTGCTTGCCCCTCTCCCCCCTCCTCCTCCCTGAACTGCTTCTGTTGTCTCGCCCCTGCCTTGCCCCTCATCCCCCCTCACTCCCTGTTCCCTGCTCTCTGTTGCTTCTCCCCTGCTTGGCTCTGTTCCTCGCTTCTGCTGTTTCTGCTGTCTCTTCCCAGCTGGCTTCTGTTTCTTCTCTTTCTCGCTCTTGTCTTCTCTCTTCCGTCCCTGTGTCTGATCCTATTTGTCTTCTCTCTCTTTCTCTCCTCCGCGATTATCTCCCTGCTTCCTCTTCCTCTTTTCGTTGATATCTTCCTCTTCTTCTTCCTCCTTCCTCCTCTTCTCTTTTGCGCCCTCCCCCTCCCTTCATCTCCTCCTCCACCTCTCCTGTCCTCCCTCTTCCTGCTCATCCTCCCTCCACTTCCACTCCTCTCCTTTTCTCGCTCCACCCCCTCCTCCTCCACCCCCTCCACCTCCTCCTCCTCACCTCCCCCATTTCCGGAATGAGCGCTGGGGAACGCCACTCAATCGCCAACAGGTTTTCAGAAAATGGGTTTAGGATGGGAGGATTGAGATAGAAGGGGATGGGGAGGATGGGGAAGATGGAGGAATTGAGGGAGTAATGAATGAGGGGGTAAAGGTAGATTGGAGGAATGAGGGTGTGGGGAATGAAGGAGGATGGGGAATAAGGAGGAATGAGTGGAGAATGGGGTGGAGAGGTAATGTGGGGATGGGGGACTTGATGCTGTTTATGGGTTGTGGGGGTGAGTTGGGGAGAGGTGGGGGTTGTGGTGAAGGGAGTGGAGTGAGGTGAGAAGAGGGAGGGGTGTGGGAAGATCTGATCATGATGGGGAGGTGGAAAGGTGAGCAGAGAAGAGAAAGGGAAGAGAGATGAAAAGCAAAAAGGGATAAAGAAGAGGGGAGAAAGAGCGAGGAGAGAAATAAGAGGAGAAGAGAGAGGAATAAAGAAAAACGATAAAAATGAAGACAAGGGATAAACACGAGAAGAGGAAAAGACGAAAGAGTAAAATGTGAAAAGGGAGATGAAACAATAAAAACGAGAAGAGGAAGAGAAAGAAGACGAAGAAACAGAGACGAAAGACGACGAAACGACAAGCAATAAAGACGAGAAGAGGAAAGAGATCGAGAGCAGAGGCGAAAGAGGGACGAAACGACAAGTAATAAAGACGAGAAGAAGAACAGGGACGAGAGAATGGGAGAACGAAGGAACGAGAACGAGAGAATGATAGAATGAGAGAAAGAGAGGATGGAACGACAAGCAGTAAACACGAGAAGAACAGATACGAAAGACGACGAAAAGACAAGCATTAAAGACGAGAAGAAGAGCAGAGCGAAGAGCAGAGGCGAAAGAGGGACGAAAAGACAAGCAATAAAACAAGAGAAAGAAGAGCAGAGCGAAAGAGGGACGAAAAGACAGGCAATAAGAGGAGAAGAAGAACAGAGCGAAAGGAGTGACGAAAAGAACAAAGCAATAAAGAGGAGAAGAAGAGCAGAGACGAAAGACGACGAAACGACAAGCAATAAAGACGAGAAGAAGAAGCAGAGAGCGAAAGAGGGACGAAAAGACAAGCAATAATACGAGAAGAAGAACAGGGACGAGAGAATGGGCGAAACGAGAAGAATGATAAGAAGAGGCAGAGCGAAGAGCAGAGAGCGAAAGGGGACGAAACGAGACAGGCAATAAAGAGGAGAAGAAGAGCAGAGCGAAGAGCAAGAGCGAAAGAGGGACGAAACGACAGGCAATAAAGACGAGAAGAGGAGCAGAGCGAAGAGCAGAGAGCGAAAGAGGAACGAAAAGACAGGCATAAAGAGGAGAAGAGCAGAAGCGAAGAGCAGAGAGGCAAATAGTGACGAAACGACAAGCAATAAAGATGAGAAGAAGAACAGAGACGAAAGAGGGACGAAAAGACAAGCAATAAAGACGAGAAGAAGAGCAGAGAGCGAAAGAGTGACGAAAAGACAGGCAATAAAGATGAGAAGAAGAACAGAGACGAAAGACGACGAAACGACAAGCAATAAAGACGGAAGAAAGCAGAGAACGAAGAGCAGAGAGCGAAAGAGGGACGAAAAGACAAGCAATAAAGACGAGAAGAGGAGCAGAGAGCGAAGAGCAGAGAGCGAAAGAGGGACGAAACGACAAGCAATAAAGAGGAGAAGAGGAGCAGAGAGCGAAGAGCAGAGAGCGAAAGAGGGACGAGGCGCGGAGGCAAGGAGACTCGCAGGGCAAAGACCTGTCGTGCTGCTGCTATGAGTCGTGTTTTCTTCAGGAAGTGGGGTGCTGGAGGCGATGGGGGGGGGGGGGGAGAGGCGGAGGGGGTGGAAGGGTGGGTGGGGGGAGGGGGGAGGGGTGGGTAGGAATGGGTGGAAGGGTAGAGGGCGGGGTCTGGTGGTGGGTGGGGATGGGGGATGGGCGGAAGGGGGTGAGGGTGGGCGGGGAGGGTGCTGGAGGCGATGGGGACCAGGGGGGGGGGTGGAAGGGGGTGGGGTGGGGGCGGGGATGGTGGAAGGGTGGAGGGTGGGGGGAGGGGGTGTGTGTGGAGGATGGGCGGAAGGGTGGGTGGGGGGGTGGGCGGAAGGGTAGAGGCGGGGGTGAGGGTGGAAGGGTGTGTAGAGGATGGGAGGAAAGGTGGGGGATGGGCAGGTAGATAGACAGGGATATAGAGTAGGAGAAGGGGGAGGGATTAACCGAGAGGGAGGGGATAGACGGGGGATAGCGTGAGGGGGGCGGGTGCGTGGGTAGGGAGTGGCGGGGGTGGGCGGATAGGTGGGTGGAAGCGCGGGGTCTGCCTTCAACTGTATCAATTCCTCCTCCGCATCCCGCGAGAATGAGACGGAGTTGCAAGTAGATTGATCAGCAACTTTCCGTCCGGTTGGAGATGTTACATGCAAAGAGACTGACACTGAAATAGAGATAATTAAATAAAGATAATGAATCAACCGAAACAAATTACACAATTTCAACAGCAAAAACAACATTGTTAAAACAACATAATGTTCAACCGAAACAAATTACTCTCATTTTCAACAGCAAAAACATTGATAAAACAGCAAATGAATCAGCGAAACAAATTACTCATTTTCAACAATAACAACAAAACAATATTGATAAAAAACATAATGAATTAACCGAAAACAAATTTAACTCAATTTCAACAACAACAACATTGAATAAAGACAACATAATGTAATCAACCGAAACAAATTACTCATTTTCAACAACAAAAACAAAAACAACATTGATAAAACAACATCCATAACTATACAATCAACAAACAACAACAACCATAGCATCAATAGCAAAGAATAACCACCATCGCCAACAACACTAATAAACAAAATAATAAGCAACAAAACAACAAACAAAGCAAAAAAAACAAGCAACAAAGAAAACAAACAAAGCAAGCAAAAAAAAACAGAAACAAACAAAACAAAAACAAAGCAAAAAAGCAAAAACAAGAAACAAACAAAACAAAACAAAGCAAAACAAAAAACAGAACAAAGACAAACGAAAAAACAAAAACAAAAAAAAAACAAAAAACAAAAAACAAAACAAAACAAACAAAAAACATAAGAAACTTCACACACGAGATTTCGGAAGGTCCAGCAAGCTACCTTGAGGAGGCGTCTTCAGCCGAGGGAACGAGGGAGCAAGGAAAAGGCGGAACGAAAACGAGAGAACGAGAGAATGAGGGGACGAAGGAACTGAGGGAGAGAAGATGGGACGAAGGAACGGAAACGAGAGAACGATGGAGGAACGAGAAGAACGAGAGAATGGGGAACGAAGGAAACGAAGGAACGAGGGAGAGATGGGACGAGGGAACGAGAAATGAAGAAGAAACGATGGGAGGAACGAGAAGAACGAGAGAATGAAGGGAACGAAGGAACGAGGGAACGAGGGAACGAGAGAACAAGAGAGAATGAGAGAATGAGAGAACGAGTGAATGAGAGAATGAGGGAACGAAGGAACGAGGAACGAGAAGATGAGAGAATGAGAAGAACGAAAAATGAGAAACAAGAGAACAAGAGAACAAAGAGAATGAGAGAACGAGAGAATGATAGAACGAGAGAACGAGCGAACGAAAGAAAGAGAGAACGAGAATGAGAACGAGAGAAACCGAAAGGAAACGAGAGAATGCAGGATGAGAAGAAGAGGGAGAGACGGATGAGGGAAACGAGGGAACACCTCCTGCCCGCGTTCCCACAGCTCCTCCTCCTCCCCCGAGAATCCTTGGTCCGTGGCATCTTCCTTTGGGCAATCATCCTGGTCGCCTGGATGGAGGAAGGAGGAGATGGAGATGGGAAGAGGGAGGAGGAAGGAAGGAGGATGGAGATGGGAAGAGAGAGGGGAGAGGGGAAAGGAGGAGGGGGGAAAGGGGAGGAAAGGAAGGAAGGAGGAGGATGGAGGATGGGAAAAGAGAGGGAGGGGGAGAGGGGAAAGGAGGGAGAGGGAGGAGGAAAAGAGGGGAGGGAGGGAGAGGAGAGATGAAGGAAGACGGACGAGTGAAGAGAGGGAGGGAAGGAGAAAGGAGGGAGGAAGGAGAGAGAGAGTGGAGGTAGGGGGGGAGGGAAAGGGAGAGAAGGGAAAGGAAGGATGAAGGGAGACGGAGAGAGAAGGGGTGGAAGGAAGGAGAGGGATGAGAAGGAGAGAGAGGATAGAGAAGGGAAGGGAGGAAGGAGAGAAAGAGAGAGACTTTAGATGGGGAAGGAAGAAGAGGATTGAAGAGAAAGTATAAGATGCGGAAAGGAGAAAAAATGGAGGGCGAAAGGGAAAGGGAAGGAGAGAGGAGAAGTGAAAGGGAGAGGAGTAGGAGGAATAAGGTGTGATAGGTGGAGAGAGAGAGAGTGTCAGCGGAAGAAGAAGAGAGAGGAATAGGAAGGGTGATAACGAAGGAAGAGGGATAGGACCGAGAGAAGGAGT
>NW_020868726.1:135008-142040 GCF_003789085.1 Penaeus vannamei
TTCCACCACCCCTCTCCCTCCCTCGCCTCCTTCCTTCCACCACCACCCCTCTCTCTCCTCTCCCTCCCCTCCTCCTCCCCCTCCCTCCCACCGTCCTTCGCCCTCCCCGTCTCCCTTTCCTTAACCACCACATAAACCTCCCCAACTCCTCGCCCTCCTCACCAACACCACCAACTGTGTGCTTATCATGTGTGTGTGTGTGTTTCTGAGCCTCCTCCTTCACCTCCTTCCATACTCCCTCCTGAAATATATACACATGGCATCCTTTTTCCTTTAAGAGAAATTAGATGATAATAATGATATTGATGATGAATGATTATGATAAATAATAAACAATGATAACAATATATAAATAATGATAATAATGATAATAATAATGAATATAATATAATAATATAATAATAATAATAATAGTAATAATATAATGATAATAATAATAATAATGAAATAATGATAGTGATTAGAACAAAAATAATATATGAATAATAACAATAATAAATGATAAATATAATAATAATGATAAAAATAATAATGATGATATTAAAATAAATAATGATAATGATAATGATGATAGTGTAATGATAAATAATCATATTAGTTAATAAGTCCCATATATCCCCCATTCTTCCATAATCCCGAAAAGCATATACATATCACCCTCTTTCCTTAGAAAAAAATAAATAAAATAAATGAAAATATAAACCAACGAAATCCCCAACAATATTGCAAATAAATCCTCCTCTCTCATCTACCCCCCCCCACACACACACATACATACAATATACAAACCCACTTACGTATTTTTTCACAATTTACAAACCCACCTACGTTTTTTTCCACAATATACAAACCCACCTACGTTTTTTCCAAAATATACAAACCACCTACGTATTTTTTTTCCCCAAAATATACAAACCCACCTACGTATTTTTTTTCACAATATACAAACCAGTTACGGATTTTTTCTCCAAAATATACAAACCCACCTACGTATTTTTTTCCCCAAAATATACAAACCACCTACGTATTTTTTCCAAAATATACAAACCCAACTACGTATTTTTTCCCAAATATACAAACCCCACCTACGTATTTCTTAATAGTGTTTTTCCCCAATATACAAACCCACATACGTTTTTTCCCCCAAAATATACAGACGACACCTACGTATTTTCTTCTTCTTCTTTTCTTCCTTCTTCTTTCCTTTTTCTTCTTTTTTTTTTACCCCATTTCGTCACGTCACAATGACCAGGTCGCCGTCACCGCTGGCCCGTCACAATCGCCATCCTGATAAAAGCGTAACATTTTGGGTTTGTACAGCAAGTGAAAGTTCCTGAGAATTACACGCTCGGCGACGCAGCTACACTCGTGAATATACATGTGTCTGTGTCTGTTTTTAAGTGTCTGTTTGGTTCGTCTGTCTGTCTGTATTTTCTGTTTGTCTGTCTATTATTTTTTTGTCTGTCTGTCTATTATTTCTGTTTGTTTTTCTGTCTATTATTTTCTATTATTTTCTGTTTGTCTGTCTATTATTTTCTGTTTGTTTTTCTGTCTATTATTTTCTGTCTGTTTGTCTATTATATTCTATCTGTTTATTTGTCTGTCGGTCTGTTTGTTCGACTGTCTATTTTTTCTGCCTGTTTTTATGGTAAATATGTCTGTTTATTTATTTGTTTGTTCTTCTATATGTCTATTTTTTCTATTTGTTGGTCTATCCGTCTATTTTTTCTGTCTTTTTATCGGTCCATCTACCTATTCATCTATTTGTAAGTCTATTGTTTTATCTTTATTTCTTTAGTGTTAGATAGATGGATACGTAGAAATATAGTTAGATACGTAAACATACGCACGTGTATATATGAGATAAGTTTACGGATTTTTGTATATGATAATCTATTGTGTGTGTGTGTGTTGTGTGTGTGTGTGTGTGTGTGTGTGGTGTGTGTGTGTGTGTGTGTGTGGTGTCTGTGTGGTGTCTGTGTGTGTGTGTGTGTGTGTGTGTGTGTGTGTGTGTGTGTGTGTGTGTGTGTGTGTGTGGCTACATAAATGAAAATGTAGATGTGTGTATGTTTGCTGGTAGATATGCATATGATTATGTGTATGTGTAGGTATATATCTGAATATATGTACATAAATGCACACACACGCATACACACGCGCGCACGCACATACACATAGCCTGACAGACAGATAGATAGATGAATAGATGCACACACACACACACACACACACTATCCATTTATCTATCTATCTGTGTGTGTTAGTGTATGTGTGTGTGTTTGTGTATGTGTATGTATGTATGCGTGTGTGTACATATGCACATATATTCATATACATATCCACACGCACACACACGCTAACAATCATACACACACATATCTATATTTTCATCTGTCTACCTGTCTATCTATCCATTTCTCTTTTTATCTCATCATCTCCCTATCTATCTATCTGTCTAGCTGTCTACCTATCTATCTATCTATTTACATCTATCCATCTATCTATCTATCTATGTACAAAATACATACTCACAGTATATATGTATGTGCTTCTAAATCTTTATACATATATTAACACAATAAGAGTAATTTCCTGTAAATTCCCTTCCACTGTAAATATTTTTGAAAATCTTGAAAAATATTATGCATTACATGTAATCTTTAATTATTACGTTATAGATAAAGCCATGATTTCGATATTAAATAGAGAAATACATAGAAGAAGAAGAAGAAGAAAGAAGAAGAAGAAGAAAAGGAGAGGAAGAGGAGGAGGAGGAGGAGAGAACGTTGAGAGAAGGAAGAAAAAAGATTAAGAAGAAAAGGAAGAAGAGGAGAAGGCGATGAAGAAGAGAAGAATAAAGAGAAAAGGAAAAAGAAGGGAAGGAGGGGGAGAAGAAGGAAGAAGAAGAAGAAGAGGAAAACAAGAAGAAAAGAAGAAGAAGAGGTGGAGGAAGAAGTAGAAAGGGAAAAGAAGAAATGAAGAAAAAGAATAAGAGGTTAAGGAGGAGGAGGAGGAAGAAGAAGAAGAAAGAGAGAAGAGAGGAAGAAGAAGAAGAAGAGAGAAAAATCTGCCCGATCTACTCAAAAGGGTTATGATCACCAACAGACTTGCAAAACCCTCGTACAGACAGACTAATGGACAGAAGTGATTTCGTAAGGCACCGACCAGGGCGATATTTTCCCCGTAGAAGCTGAGGGGAGAACAAGGCAGCCTGTGAGAGTCAAGTTCTTGGAGAACAACTTTGGCGAAGAACAAGTAATTCAAAACAAATAACAAAAAAAACAACAACAAAAAAACAAGTAATTGGTATAATTGGTATAATTCATGAGTGGCTTTCACATGCACGTGTCGGTAAGCTCATAGATACACACATATTTTCATCTGTGTATCTATCTATCTATATATCTATGGTGATACATATATTTATCTACCTATCTATTTGTCTATCTATCTATTTATGTATACATACATACAGACACATAGACACACACACACACACACACACACAATATATATGTGTGTGTGTGTGTGTGTGTGTGTGTGTGTGTGTGTGTGTGTGTGTGTGTGTGCGTGTGTGTGTGTGTGTGTGTGTGAGTGTGTGTGTGTGTGTGTGTGTGTATCTGTGTGTGTATGTGTGTGTGTGTGTGTATGTTTGTGTATGTGTGACGTGTACACACACACACACACACACAGAACATACATCCGACACTCTCTCTCCGCTCCGTGTGCGAATGTATGTATGTATGAGAGCCGTCATTGCGACACTACACGAGCCTTATTTGGAGGTCGGGCAAGCATCGTGGAGTACGGCAGCGTTGCCAATAAAGGAACGGGTCTGGCGTTATGACTCTGGCAACACTGCTATTAAAGAGAAAGGCGAGTGTTGTCATTATTTTTTTATTCAATTTATTTTGATCTATATATAGTTTCTACTTGATTTGATTTTTTTTTTTTATCTAATCCATTCTGATTCGGTATTTTCATCTGGTTGATTTAAACTTTTGATATGATTTATTTTACTTTACCTCTTATCCAGTTATTTTTTTCCTATTTCATAAACATTGATTATAAGAAAGATAAAGTCAACATGTTCTAAGATTTCCAATAGTTTTCTTTATACTAGATCAAAGGTCCATAAAATGCTGTTCTCNTATATGTGTGTGTGTGTGTGTGTATATATTATATATATATATACATATATATATATACATATATATATGTATATATATATATATATACATATTATATATATATATACATAAATATATAAAATATATATATACATATATATATACATAAATATATATATATATATATATATATATATATATATATATATATATATATTATATATATATATATATTGGTCAGGTCAGGTCAGTTTCTGACTTGCTACTGGTAACATGTAGCCCAGTACCACCTGGTTCATGGTCGGGTCGTCGGCGACTAAACCGGCTACCCCATCAGGTCTCGCCTGATGAGGAGGGTGTGTGGACACCCTTCAGGACTAAAAACAAGACCTGTCAAAGGGCAGATGAGCTCTATATGAGCCAACGGCCCTCCATACCTGGGGAGGGGATGGGCACCACCAGGTTACTCTTGCCTTTTGAAACACTAATGATGACTCAACCCAAAAGGATTTTCATACCAGGATCAGTCGGGGCCCGGTTTAACAACGACTGCGCTATCCATCGACGATCGTCAGGATGGAAGTGAAAAGTATGTTACTGAGGATCAAACAATCAAACTTAAACTAGCGAAGAATAAATTCATTACTGGGACATGGAATGTAAAAACTATGTACTGTCAGGGAGAACTAAAGGAGCTAACATATGAATTGGAACGTTATAAATGGAATGTCGTAGGGTTAGCAGAAACAAGATGGACTGGTGCAGCAGAGATTGCGACTAAAGAGGTCACAAATTGTGGTATTCCGGAGAGGAAAAAGAACACATGAAAGGAGTTGGTTTCCTTGTTCATAAGAATAGTGTGAAATCTGTATTGGAATGTACACCAATATCAAGTCGAATCATCAGTATCAGACTAGCTGCAAAACCACAAAACATATCAATTATACAGGTCTACGCCCCAACAAAAGCATCTGATGAGGAAATACTGGAACAATTCTACAAGGAATTAGAGGAAAGAATCAAACAAATACCAGGGAAAGATGTCTTAATAGTTCAAGGTGATTGGAATGCTAAAATAGGCAGAGATGCTTATGATGTATGGAAAGGAACAATTGGCAAAATTCGGACTCAAAAATACAAATGAAAGAGGAAATCGATTACTAGAATTCGCAAAACAGCATAAACTGGTGGTAGCCAATACTCTGTTTAAGCACAAGATAACTAGGACCACCACATGGCACTCACCAGGAGGCATACGTCACAACCAAATCGATTTCATTTTGGTTAGTAAAAGATACCAGTCTGGAATAAATGGAGCGAAGACTCGGGGTATTTCCTGGTGCGACTCGGTAGCGATCATGACCTAATGATGACATGAAAGTCAACAAGAGAAAGAAAATACAAGGTTATGTTATGACATTAATAAACTCAATGATACAACAATAATTGAAGAATTCCGTGCTACACTTGGTGGAAAATTTGCACCATTACTTTTACTAGATAACATACAAGAAATATCAACAGAAATGGAGAAGGCTATAAATGGCACGGCAATGGATATGTTGGGTACATATAAAAAGGAAAACATCCTTGGTAACAGCGGAAGTGCTGCAGGCCTGTAATGAAAGAAGGGCATTAAAACCAAATCGAAACAAAAATCCGACTAACAGTAAGGAGTATAACGATTGTAATAGAAGAGTGAGAAGAAAAATCAAGGAAGCCAAGGAAATGTGGATAAACGAACAGTGCAAAGAAATTGAACAGAGCATAAAATTGAACAACAGCAAAAAAGCATTCAACATGGTTAAGACTCACACAGAAGTGGCGACCTAAAACCAAAGTAATTGAAGACAAGGACGGGAATTTGCTAACAAATATTGATGACATCTTGACCAGATGGAAAGAATATTGTGAAGAACTCTATAACCATGAAGTCCAAAAAGATCCGGAAATTCTCACTAGACTAACCAAAGAAGTAACACAACATCAATGTGTTGAAGAACCTCCAATCCTAAAGATGAAATAATTGCAGCCATTAAGAAATTAAAGAATAGCAAGTCACCAGGGACAGATAATATCACTGCAGAGCTTCTGAAAGCAGGTGGTGATCCAGTGTTAGACATCCTATACAAAATTTGTAACATGATTATTGAATCAGGAGAATGGCCGGTCGATGGACTGAATCAATAATGGTCCCACTACCAAAGAAAGGAAATACTAAAAATGTAAAAATAACAGAACAATTAGCCTTATTAACCACTCAAGCAAAGTATTACTCAATATTCTACTATCTAGAATGAAACCTACAGCTAGGAAATTATAAACGAGGCACAAGCGGGATTCACTAAAGGACGTGGAACCGTGGAACAAATCGGTAACGTGAGAACATAAACGAAAAATACATAGAGCACCAAAATTACGTTTATCACAATTTTATTGATTTCAAGAAGGCTTTCGACCGTGTGTGGCATGAGGCGTTATGGTTAAATGCTGAAACATAACTTTAGACCCAGTATAGTGTCAGTACTTAAATCACTATATGAGCACGCAAAAAACACAGTATTGATAGGAGATAAATACAGTCCATGGTTCAAATCAAATGTCGGCGTAAGACAAGGGTGCGTCTTATCACCCACACTCTTCAACATTTTCCTTGAACAAATCATGATGGACACCTTGGACTCGTTTGACACGTTTAAAAGTGGTGTGAAAATTGGGGGACAAACAATAACAAATCTACGCTTTGCAGATGACATAGATCTTATTTGCAGCAATGAAGAAGATCTTCAACAATTAACTTTATTATTGGATGTAACAGCAAGGAAATATGGCATGGAAGTGAGCGCAGAAAAGAGCAAGATACTTATAGTAGGGAAAGAACGGAAGAGCTAGTTCGCAACCA
>NW_020868726.1:152112-167112 GCF_003789085.1 Penaeus vannamei
GGGAAGTAGGGCAAGTCCCACAAGGCTTCAAAGATGCAACTATTGTGCACATCTACAAAAGGAAAGGAGACAAGACATCCTGTGATAATCACCGCGGGATCACTGCTTTGCATCGCCGGGAAGATTCTTGCCAGGGTCATCCTAAATACTCATGACACATATTGCTGATTCCATCGTCCCTGAATCCCAGTGCGGATTTCGTGCAGGCAGGGGCACCAGTGACATGGTTTTTGCTGTCCGTCAGGTACAGGAAAAATGCAGCAAGCAGAATCAAGAGCTCCACTTGGTTGTAGACCTCACCAATGCCTTCGATACCGTGAACCGGAACGGTCTATGGAAGATCCTGCAAAAGTTTGGATGTCCAGACAAGCTGACAGCACTGATTGCCTCATTTCACAACGGCATGCAAGCCAGAGTCCAAGAAAATGGTGATGCCTCGGATCCATTCCAAGTGAGAAATGGAGTGAAGCAGGGCTGCATTCTTGCCCCGACTTTGTTCTCCATCCTGTTTGCAGCAATGCTGCTCGATGCCTTCTGCGAATGCATCAGAGGAGTATACATCTCATTTCGTACTGATGGGAAACTCTTCAACCTGCAAAGACTTAAAGCTAAGACTAGAGTGTTCGAGGCCATACTATGGGATTTTCTATTTGCTGATGACCGTGCACTGGCTGCACACTCCCATGAAGACATGCAGTACATAACAGATTGCTTTGTAGTTGCCTGTAGACGTTTCGGATTGACGATCAGCCTCGGAAAAATCAAAGCCATGTTCCAGCCCTCACCATCACAAGCTGCCAATGCACCACCACCTCCTCCCATTATCATCAGTAATACAGAGATTAAGACTGTGGATAGTTTCGGCTACCTTGGTAGCACCATAATGAGCAGTGGATCCCTGGACGGTGAAGTGATGCTGCGAATTAGAAAGGCGAGCGCAGCCTTTGGCCAACTGACATAGAGGCTTTGGAAAGACCGTGGCATCCGCCTCTCCACTAAGATTTCCTTGTACAGAGCTGTGGTCTTGAGTACACTTATGTATTGCTGCGAGACATGGACCACCTATCGCCGGCACATCAAGCAACTAGAGCAGTTTCACCAACGATGTCTGCGGAAGATTTGCAACATCAAGTGGCAGGACAGAGTGTCCAACCTTCAGGTCCTGGAGAAGTGCGACCTCCCTAGCACTGAGTGCTTGATCATTAAGTGCCAACTGAGATTGACAGGACACGTCATCCGAATGGAGGACGGTAGAATCCTGAAGATGCTGCTGTATGGACAAATGAAAGAAGGGCACCGCGACCAGGTAAGACCCCTCAAAAGGTACAAAGACACTGAAGGTGTATCTCAAGAGGTACAACTTAACGTGAACTCCTGGGAAGCAACTGCCTGTGACAGAGCTCTTTGGAGACATCAGTGTGCACAAGGCACAAAAGACTTCAAAGCCAACAGAATAGCTGAAATTAAGGTAAAGAAGGAGAGGAGGAAACAGTGCTCCACTTCTGTGGACTCCTTCCCATGCAGCTTCTGTGGCCGATTGTGTGCGTCACGAATTGGTCTTCATTCCTATATGAGGACCCACCTCGGCAATTGACTTGTCTGCCTACTCATCTGTCGTACCGACAAGAGGATCTATCATATATATAATATATATATATATATATATATATATATATATATATATATATATATATATATATATATATATATATATATATATATATATATATATATATACATATATATATATATTATATATATTATATACATATATATATATATATATATATATATATATATATATATATATATATATATATATAATATATATATATATATATATATATATATATATATATATGCACACCCACCCACAAACATCCACACACAGATACACACACAGACACACTCATACAGACACACACATACATATATGTATATACATATATATATATATANTGTCCTGTCTTCTCTCCTCTTCTCTCTCATCGAGTCTTGTCTTCTTTTTCTGCTCTCTCTCTCTTCTCTCTTATTTTTACGTGTTTATATAAACTTTGCCAAGAAGCAGCTGACGCTCTCCCATTCTCCAAACTCTCTATATCCTTTGAGGCAAAAACGGGGTCGAAAACTAACGAAGAGAAAATGGTTTCGAGAAGATCAAACTTTTTTTTTTCTTTTTTTTCTTTTTCTTTTTCTTTTCTTTTCTTCGTCTTCGTCTTCTTCTTCTTCTTTTTCTTTTTCTTTTCTCTTTCTTCTTCTTCTCCCTCTTCTTCTTCTTCTTCTTCTTCTTCTTCTTCTTCTTCTTCTTCTTCTTCTTCTTCTTCTTCTTCTTCTTCTTCTTCTTCTTCTTCTCTTCTTTCTTCCTTCTTCTTCTTCTTCTTCTTATTCACTTGAAAATCCGTCGCCAGCATCGAAGACTTTATTGCTTAAATAGTTGCGTTAAATATACTTCGAATATATTTTTCTTTTAGGTGGTAAAAGCTATTGAATATACAATTAAAATATTTACGATATCAAATCAATTCTTTTGATATTAATGCGATAAGGACTTGATAAGACCTGAATGCCAGAGGGATGCCTAATTTCAATATATAATGAATTCCTACTCGAATTTCCGAATCAACTTGAGGGTAGCCACGTATAATTGGATACGATATCTTAGATCTTATCACGTTCGGCATCGCTGGGAGTGTGTGTGTGTGTGTGTGTGTGTGTGTGTGTGTGTGTGTGTGAGAGAGAGAGTGGTGTGTGTGTGGTGTGTGTGTGTGTGTGTGTGTGTGTGTGTGAGAGTGTGGTGTGGTGTGTGAGAGAGGAAGAGTGTGTGTGTGTGTGTGTGTGTGTGTGTGTGTGTGAGAGTTGTGTGTGTGTGTGAGACGAGAGAGTGTGTGTGTGTGTGTGTGTGTGTGTGTGTGTGTGTTGTGTGAGAGTGCTGTGTGTGTGTGTGTGTGTGTGTGTGTGTGTGAGAGTGTGTGTGGTGTGTGTGTGTGTGTGGTGTGAGAGAGTGTGTGTGTGTGTGAGAGACGAGATGTGTGTGTGTGTGTGGTGGTGTGTGTGTGTGAGAGCTGTTCGTGTGTGGTGTGAGAGAGAGAGTGTGTGTGTGGTTGTGTGTGTGATGTGTGTTGTGAGAGTTGGGTGGTGTGTGTGTGTGTGTGTGATGTGTGGTGAACGAGGTGTTGGGCCTGATGTGTGGTGAGAGAGAGAGATGTTGTTGGTAGATGTCGGTGTGTTGTTGGTGTGATGTGTGTGTGTGTGTGTTGAGTGTGCTGTGTGTGTGAGAGAGAGAGAGTGTGTGTGGTGTGTGTGTGGTTTGTGTGGTGTGTGTGTGTGTGTGTGTGTGAGAAGAAGTAGAGAGAGAGAGAAGAGAGAGAGAGAGAGAGCGAGGGAGAGAGATGAGAGAGAGAGAGTGTGTGTGTGGTGTGTGGTGTGGTGCTGTGCTGTGTGTGTGTGACGACAGAGAGAGAGAGTGAGAGTGCTGTGTGTGTGTGTCGTGTGGTGTGTGAGTGAGAGAGAGAGAGAGAGAGAGAAGGAGAGAGAGATGAAGAGAGAGAGAGAGAGAGAGACGAGAGTATGGAGAGGAGAGAGAGACGGAGAGAGAGAGAGACGAGACGGAGAGAGAGAGAGAGTCAAGAAGAGAGGTGGAGTGAGTGAGTGTGTGTGTGTGTGATGTTGCGTTTTGTGCTGTTGGTGTGCTCGCTGGTGGTGTTGCTGTGTGTGTGTGTACCAAATAGTTCTGGGTCGTGGTGTTGTGTGTGTGTGTCGGGTGCGTGTGTGTGTGTGTGGGTGTGTGGTGCTGGGTGTGTGTGTGTGGTGTGTGTGTGCTTGTGAGTGTGTGTTGTGTGTGTAGAGAGAGAAGTAGAAGAGTGAGAGAGGTGTGTGTGTGTGTGTGTGTGTGTGTGAGTGAAGTGGAGAGAGAGAGAGAAGAGAGGAGAGGAAGAGAGGGAGAAGAGAGGAGAGGAGAGAGAGAGAGAGAGAGAGAGAGAGAGAGAGAGAGGAGAGAGAGAGAGAGAGAGAGTGAGTGAGTGAAGTGTGTGTGTGTGTGTGTGTGTGTGTGTGGAGACTGCTGTGTGTGTGTTCGGTGTGGTGTGTGTGTGTGTGTGTGGTGTATGTGTGTGTGTTTGTGTGTGTGTGTGTGTGTGTGTGTGATGTGTGTGTGTGTGTGTGGTGTGTGTGTGTGTGTGTGTGTGTGCGTGTGCGTGCGTGTGTGTGTGTGTGTAAAGCAATACTTAACCCATTCATACCCGCGTCCTGGACCATCCCGAACCGTCAGTGTGCAAATAAAACGATATTTTCCTACTTTACGGTTTTATGATGATACACGTGGAGCGTTTTGAACACGAGAAACCGAAATTCCAGCATGTTTTTGTTTTTTTTATTTATTCATTTATTTATTTTTTATTTTTGTTTTTTGTTTTGTTTTTTTATTTTATTTATTTTTTGTTTTGTTTTTGTTTTCTTTATTATTTTATTTATTGTTATTTTTTTGTTTTTTGTTTTGTTTTTTTTTTTGTTTTTTTTTTTGTTTTTGCCTTTTATGAGAAGATTTTAGATCGAGACCAATATCAACGTAAAGGGCTATGGGTAGCATAGATCAATGAAATGGAGATCACAATTGGATTTCGTTGTATCTAGTTCCTTAAAATTCGCGGTGAGTTTCGGTCCAGTAAGAGAAGAGAAAGACAAAGAATGGAAAAAACTATTTGGCATAATATTAATAATAATAATGAATGTAATGGTTAATGGTTAATGAGGTAATAGTAATAAAATAGTATAGTAATAGTAATAATAATAATGATAATTGCATTATGATAATGACCATAATGAAATAATAACAAAGACATACTATGGCATTTAACAGGAGCTGAAGGAGATGAGGATAATAATAATAATATAGATATAAGTAATATAATGCAATGAGATGATGATGATAAAGATGATGATGATGATGATGGATGATGATATGATGAATGATGATATGATGAATGATGATGATGATTGATGATCGATTGATGATGGATGATGATGGATGAATGTATATGGATGATGATGATAATGTAAAATAATAATGCATAAATAATAATTATAAGTAATAATAAATAATATAATTATGGTAATAATAAAAAAACATTAGTTATAATAATAATAATATAAATAATAATAATAATAATAATAATAATAATAATAATAATATAAAAAATAATCATAAAATAGTATTAATAAATAATACTTCATTAATCAAACACACAAACAAGCAAAATTAATAAAAGCCCCCCCTCCCCCCCCCCCAAAAAAAAAAAAAAAAAAGCTAACAACCATACCAGCAGAAGTGTGCGAGACACCATGGCCTGGCAGGAACACCTACAACCTCGGCGGCCACAACCACACGATCGAATACCATTAAATCTCCAAGCCAGATGATGTGGCTGATAAGGTGCGTGAAAATTACGGTCTGATAGTGTAGGTTCTCTCGAGTCTGGTTGCTGTGTTGGGGGAAGTGTTTTTGTGGTGATGGTGATGGTGGTGATGGTGATGATGGTGATGGGGATGATGATGGTGATGATGGTGATGGTGGATGATGGTGGTGATGGTGATGGTGGTGATGATGATGATAATGTTGATGATTGATGATGATGATATGATGATGTTGATGGTGATGATGGTGATGATAATGGGGTGATTGATGAATGTAGTTATGTAGTTTTATTTTAGTTTTTGTTTATCTGTCAATGTCGAGGTATGGATTTATTTGTTTTTTCTACTGGTTGTTTGGTATCATGAAGCATTCTCATGGTATTTTGTATAAAGGTAATAAGGGTAGGAATGATATGGTAAAAATGTCTTTGGCGCTATCCTATGTCATCATTATTGCAATAAAACCAATTAGGTAGATCTGATTTTCTTTCTAGGATATCTTTGTAAATGATTCTGATGATAATCTAGTTTTAATTATATAGTTTTGATAATGTAGTTTTAGTTATCATAAGCATACTTCCGATCAATAAACTTATCTGGAGACCTTCTAAATCTACCAAAACGTTTATATAATTCCCTGCATCAGCACAGGAAGTTAATGCAATCACACGAGCTTTTTATTTCGTCATGAACCCCCTGTCAGCAACCCACGCAGCCATCAAACCATAATGCATTTTATCAATTTAATCTGCGCTGGAGTCCATGGGCAGAGACACGTGTCAGAAATGCCATGTGTCGGAAAATCATCGTTGTCAGCATTCCATTACTTCAGTACGTGTTTTCTGTATTCATTTCTGGTTTCTATTAAGAGTAGAAAGATGTATTTCTTGGACTTAAAAAAGGTTTGTATGAATTGATAATAATACGTGAGTTGTGTGAAGCAAACACTAGTCATATACTATTAACTGATATGCAGTGGTAGATTTTATTTTAATTTGTAAATAAATGTGAAATTCCATAACGGATACACAGTAATGTGACATATCTAATTACTCTATGTTGCTACATCATAAAATGGATAAAAAAAAAAACTTGATTATGAAACCGATATGACTGGAAAGTGTGGCGCAACATCGACCTCTCTTTTGAACTTTTGAACACTCGGAAAGCAATAGATATATTTATATTGTTCGCGGCTGAAGTGATTTTTTTTTCTACGTCGTATAATAAAAAAAGAAATCAAATGAAAAATCATGCCAAATATTAATAGAAAACAAAAATAAGAAATAGTTATATACCACCAATGTCGGTTGTATTTTTTTTCTAATATACTCAACAGAAATACAATATAAGCATAAGAAATTATAGTACTAATAAATGCCTTTATACAACATATGTCGTTGACTTTGCATTGTCAATTAAACCCTTAGCATTCCATTCTTCTTGGTGTACTTTGTATGCTTTCATAATCTGAAACCTATCTCATAATGTTATAATATGAACCGTATTCATGTTGACAAATGTGGAAAGGTATGAATGAGAACGAATTGTGAAGATATTCGTTTTCATTCATACTTTTCCACATGTTATTATATGTACACAGTAACTTAACTAATTGGTAACGTTCACCCAAAAGTGCTGAGTCACAACGGAGCCAATCACATGACTTCCTCACACGATTACTCTGTTCTGGCTTATATTCTTTCTTTCTTTCTTTCTTTCTTTCTTTCTTCTTTCTTTTCTTTTCTTTCTTCCTTTCTTTCTTTCTTCTCTTTCTTTCTTCTTTTCTTTCTTTTTTTTCTTTCTTTCTTTCTTTTCTTTCATTATTCTTTCATTTCATTGCATTTCTTTTTTCTTTCTTTTTCTTTCTTTCTTTCTTTTCTTCTTTCTTTCTTTCTTTCTTCTTTCTTCTTTCTTTCTTCTTCTTCTTCTTTCATTCTTCTTTCATTCTTTTTCTTTTTCTTTCTTTTGAGAGGCAAGAATATATCATGGTATTCATATCGATACTATTATTTCTATATCGTTATGATTATGTTCTTTTTATCAAAATACTAATACTAATAAAAAAAATCTATACATACATTTTTCTATACATTTATATCTATATATACGGTAGATATGCATGCCTAGACTGATATAGATTTTTTTTTTTTTCTGTGTTTATCATGTCCGTAAAATGATATTCGCCTATTCTAGTTTTACGAAGAAAAGTGATAATGATAACAAAAGCAGCAATAGTAATAATGATAATGATTGATAATATTGATGATAATAATAAGAATACTACTACTACTACTACTAATAATAATAGTAATAACAATAAAAATGATACAATAGTGAACATCATAAATCGTCGTACTTGCGTGCATGCGTGAGTGTATTGTGTGTGTACGTAAGTGCGTGTGCGAGGTGTGTGTGTGCGTGTGTTTGCGTGTCCGTGCCCGTTCGTGCGTACGTATAAACGTGTGTGCGTGTGTGTGTCTGTATAAACCCAACCAAGAGGCAGCTGGCAGTCTCTCACTCTCCAAACTCTCAATATTTTTATAAGGCAAAAATGAGAGGGAAAGATAACGAAGAGAAATCCATTTGCAAAAGAACCATTTTTTTTTTTTTTTTTTTTTTTTTTTTTAAGAGCGCTACTCGGTTCGTCGTTAATATTGGAAAATTTGATGCTTTACATTTTCGTGAAGATGTGTTTATGATTTTAGGAAGAACGGCGCAATGATAACAAACGGGACAATTATTATGATAATGGTGATCAAAATGATGACAGTATTCATAACGAGGATAGTAATAGTGATAGTAATGCTAATGGTGATGATGATGATGATGATGATGATGATGATGATGATGATGATGATGATGATGATGATGATGATGATGATGATGATGATGATGATGATGATGATAACACTGATGTTAATGACAATGCTAAAGATAATAGTAATAGTAATGATAACGATAAAGATAATAAAGAGTATATGATAATAATATTGATAAAAATAATGATGATAATATCAATAATAATAATGATCATAACAATAGCAGTAATAACAATAGTAATAATTATAATAACGATAATATTAATAATAATATAAACAATAATAATGATAATAATAGTAATAATAATAATGATAATATAATAATAATAATAATAATAATAATAATAATAATTATTATTATTATTATTATTATAATGATAATAACAATAATAATAATAACAACAACAATAATGATAATGATAATAATTGATAACAGGAATGAGATTGATTTTAGTCCATCTGAGCGTGTACGAATGACGACTTCGGAAAGCTTTTGAAGTGAAGGAACAAAGCTTGTGGTGTTGATTGTGGTGTTGCTAGAGTGGTTTCAGACACTGACAAAGTATTCTGCATTCTGCTTTTGTGCGACCTGCTTGCATTTCAGTCATCAGTGTCTGAACTTTCGCATAATCTCAGATGAAAATGTAAATTTTCTCTTAAGTAACGTTTGTATATACATACGTAATAGACATATACGTGTATATATATATATATATATATATATATATATATATATATAATATATATATATATATATATATATATATATATATATATATATATATTGCATGTATATATACAGCTAAATGTGTGTGTGTGTGTGTTGTGTGTGTCTGTGTGGGGTGGGTGGGTGGTATGTGTGTGTGTGTGTGTGTGTGTGTGTGTGTGTTGTGTGTGTGTGGGTGTGTGTGTGTGTGTGTGTGTGTGTGTGTGTTGTGTGTGTGTGCTGTGTCTGCTGTGTGTGCGTGTATGCCTGACAATCCTTGCCTATTCTTATATTTTGCCGGCATGACCAACACACCACAGATACATCCTTAAAAGCAAACAAACATAAATAGATGAGATACATAAATAGTAAGTAATAAAATAAAAATAGTAAATAGTAATAAATAGTAAGTATATAAGTAATAAAATAGAAAATAGATAAATAGTAAGTAATAAAGTAATAGTAATAATAGTAGTAAATAGATAAATAGTAATAATAAAATAGTAAAATAGATAAATAGTAATAATAAGTAAATAAATAATAATAGTAATAAATAGTAAGTAATAAAATAGTAAAATAGATAAAATAGGTAAAATAGATAAATAAAAAATAAAAAATAGTAATAGTAAATAAATCCAATCATTCGACGTAACGATGTTTTTCGACGTCAAATCTGCTCGGAAGGGATTCTAATACGATAATCCATCCATAAAAATCTCACCACACAAGTAAATAAATAAATACATAAATAGATGAGAGTAATAAATAGATAATAGTAAGTAATAAAAATAGTAAAATAGATAAATAGTAAGTAACTAAAAAAATTCAACGAAACATCCAATCATTCGACCCAAAGATGTTTTACGACATCAAATCGGTTTGGAAGGGATGATAATACGATAAGGCATCCATAAAAAAGGAGACTGACTGCCAGACTGCCAGAGGAGTGCCTAATTTCAATATCTAATTACCTCTCATCCCCAACTTCCAAATGAACTTGCGGTTAACTGTGTTTAATTAGATAAGATGTCTCCCAGATCTTATCACGTGCATCTAATTACTATTACAGCAGGTACAGATCCGTATTCACACCTTAGGTCGACCCCGTCAGTCTGGAAACAAAGGGAGAGGTGCTTATCTCTCTCTCTCTCTCTCTTTCTCTCTTTCTCTTTCCTCTTTTTCTCTTTCTCTCTCTCTCTTCTCTCTTCTCTCTTCTTCTCTCTCTCTCTCTCTCTTTCTTTCTTTCTTTCTTTCTTTCTTTCTCTTTTCTTCTTTCTTCTTCTCTCTTCTCTTTCTCTTTCTCTTTCTTCTTTCTCTTTCTCTCTCTCTCTCTCTCTCTCTCTCTCTCTCTCTCTCTCTCTCTCTCTCTCTCTCTCTCTCGATGATTCACGAAACGTTGGGATTCGGGAAATTCTATGATGACTCATAAAACATAATAGGAACAAAATAAAATACAAGAAAATAGATAAATACATAAATAAAAATAAATAATAAATAAAATAGAATAAATTACAATAAAATCTATAAAGCCCAGAGACGAGAGAACGTACACAACATACCCCAAAAGAAATCTTAAACCCAAGAATCAAATCACAGAAACCCCATCGACTTGATTGAATGATATCAAGTGACGGTCATCTTGATTGCATGGCTCATAAACTACCTGGAAAAAAACTTGCTTAATGGGCCACGTTTCGCGAACTTGATGGATGTGGCTCTCGGCATCATCAGTTTTCCCTTCTACGTATTTCTTTTGAGTTTATTGAAAGAATTTTATCATTACTGTAGGTTTTTATTTTATTTTTTTTCGGTATTATCATTATTATTGTGTATTATTGGTAGTGTCATTATCGGATTCAGTTTCTTCATAATGATAATGATAATGATAATAATAATAATAAGGATGGTAATGATAATGACAATGATGGTAATAATAATGAAAGTAATGGTATTACTAATGATAATATTGTTATTAACATTAATATGAATACAAATAGCAATGGTAATAATAATAACAATGATGGCGATGCTGCTGATGATAAAAAATAATAGTAAAGCATAATAATAATGATAACGATGTTACTGACGACGATGGTGATGATAATGATATCATTATTATCACTATTGTATAATTATTATTGTTATTACTATTATCATTATTATTATTGTTATTATTAGTATCATTCTTCCTATTATTATTATCACTATTATCGATATCATTACATTACCATTATTATTATTGCTGCTTTTGTTATCATTATCATTATCACTGTCGATCTAATTATCATTTTCTTTATCATTATTATCATGGTCATCATCATAATCATTATCATTACTATTATCATTGTTACTATAACAAACAGTTTCATTATCATTACCGTTATCGTCATCGTTATCATCAACATTGTTATCATTATTTCATTGTAGCAATAATTACCTCGATGTTTGAAGATATTATGCAACACTAAATTTCCTGAAGCTTCCCTGTTTTATACTGATCATATACGCTTAAGTGCATATCAAAGTTAATGCTTCTCGTCTAGCATAAATTGAGGCATTATCTTATGAGAAACGAGACTGCAATAGTTGCCTTACATCAACGTGAAATTTAATCTGATACTCGTTTGATATCATAGATGGCTTATATCATTATCTTCTTTGGACTATTTTTATAGCAAAGGGGTATTTAGATGTTCATTATGCATGTATGAACAGCACACATACACACACACACACACACACACACACACACACACATGAACACACACACACAAACAAGTAAACAAACACACACACACAAACACAAAACGAATGCAATACCGCGCAAGTAAACAAACACACACACATACATACGCACATGCGCGCACACACCACAAACAAACGAATGCAAACCCACAAACAGACAGACACACATCCAAATACAAATACACCCATACACACACACACATACGAAATTAACCCTTCACACACACACGAATTAACGTTATCTCCAACCTTCACGGACAGTGTAAACAAAGATAAGGCAAAGGTACTGTGCAAACTTGGTCTTAACTTTAACATAAGCAAAGCATTATTTGGTGAAGAAACATTTGCTTATTGAAATTAGGGAACTTCTCTACGTCAACTGTTTACATGTTTTAGTGTGTTGGTTTAAGCTGCCATTCTCGAGGTGACTGAAGTAGTAACAATGTGGTCTGTGGAGTCAAAAGTCAGGTCAAGAGGTCATAAAGCCGAGGTGTCAAGGGGTCATAAGGTCGAGGTCATAGTTGTTGTTTTAAGTCTTGTTTCTCTCTTGTTTGAGGTAATGATTGATGAGTGATCGAAATGGGACATAAAAATGATTTTAGGAAATTAATCAATGAAACGTATTCATTAAAATGATATGTAGAAAATGTAGAAATTGAGAGAGAATATCTTCAAATTACGAAATCATATCTTCATCAGAAATACATGAAATAATCAAAATCTGACATATTTAAACCGTTTTCCATAGTGAATGTAGAAAATGTATAAACCTAGAGTGAATATCTTTAAAATTTAATTTATTTAACAGGTTTCGATCATATCTTCGTCAGAAATACATGATATAATCAAAATCTGATACTGTGAAGATATTCATTCTCATTCATACAATTTCTACATTGAATGTTAGATTAAGAAACACAAGATGCAATATTTCATGTCCTTTTCAGCACACGGGCTAAACAAATGGAAATAAATAAAAACAACTTACGAACTTGGAAGCCACTGCAAATATTTAGGATGGCTTCTCGGAGTTGGGATGAAGTATAGTATTTGTTAAGCTGATGTATGTGCGAAGTTTATGGGCGGTGACGTGCGTGGTATTTATACATATTGATATATTGTGTTTACCCTTTCTCTTCTCTCTGTGTCTCTCTCTGTCTGTCTGTCTGTCTGTCTCTCTCTCTCTGTTTCTTTCTTTATCTCTCTCTCTCTGTTTCTTTCTTTATCTCTCTCTCTTTCTTTATCTCTCCTCTCTGTTTCTTTCTTATCTCTCTCTCTCTCTTTCTCTCTCTCTCTCTCTCTATCTCTCTCTCTCTCTCTCTTCTCTCTCTCTCTCTCTCTCTCTCTCTCTCTCTCTCTCTCTCTCTCTCTCTCTCTCTCTCTCTCTCTCTCTCTCTCTCTCTCTTCTCTCTCTCTCTCTCTCTCTCTCTCTCTCTCTCTCTCTCTCTCTCTCTCTCTCCTCTCTCTCTCTCTCTCTCTCTCTCTCTCTCTCTCCTCTCTCTCTCTCTCTCTCTCTCTCTCTCTCTCTCTCTCTCTCTCTCTTCTCTCTCTCTCTCTCTCTGTCTTTCTCTTTCTTTATCTCTATCTCTCTCTGTCTGTCTGTGTCTGTCTCTCACTCTCTCCCTCCCTCCCTCTCTCCCTTTCTCCTCTCCTCTCTCTCTTCTCATCTCTCTCTCTTTTCTCTTTTCTTTCTCCCATTTTCTATCACAAATACACACACACAAATAACTCTCCCCTCTCTCACTTCTTCTCCAGTTTCTATCACAAATACACACATACAAATAACCAAACAAACAAACAAAACCACACCACAGACAGTCAAACAAGCATCCCTACACAGAATCCATACCTCCCACCCCCCTCCCCCTCCTCCTCCCCCTCCCCTCCCCCTCCCCCACATGCACTTATCAGCTCAGAAATCGCGCTAATGAAATTGCAACAAAAATCCGTCTCCCGCTCCTTACTGCCGAGAGCCAATTGCAAGTGCACTCCGGCAGCTGAGAGGTTCCCAAACAGCTCTCTCTCTCTCTCTCTCTCTCTCTCTCTCTCTCTCTGTCTGTCTGTCTGTCTGTCTGTCTGTCTCTCTCTGTCTCTGTCTCTGTCTCTGTGTCTCTCTCTCTCTCTTTCTCTCTTCTCCCTCTCTCTCTCTCTCCTCCCTCTTTCTTTCTTTCCTCCACTCCTCCCACCCTTTCCCTCCCTCCTCCCTCCCTCCTCCCCTCTTCCCTCCTCCCTCCCTCCCTCTCTCTCTCTCTCTTCCCTCCCTCTATCCCTCTCTCTCCCTCCTTCCCTCTCTCTCATGAGCCTATAAACTAGGCCTCAAAACCTCATGATTTGGAAATGGAGTCGCCAGAGTGAGAGAAGTTCTCAGAGGTTCTCATCTTACATCGACGAGCCATAACTGCTCATGGGCGAACCTGCAGTAAATTAATTCAAATCCCATTGGCTTTATCTTATCTCCCGAGCTGCAAATTCGTGATGGGAGGGAGAGAGGAAGGAGGGAAAAAGAGAGGGAGAGAGGAGGGAGGGGGAGGGAGAGGGGAAGGGAGGGAAAGAGGGAAAGAGGGAGGGAGAGAGGAGAGAGAGAGAAGAGGAGGGAGAGGGAAGGGAGGGAGAGAGGGAAGGAGGGAGGGAGAGAGGGAGAAGAGAGGAGAAGGAGCTAAAGAGGATTACCGTTGGGTCTTAGATGCTAGTTTTTTTTCTTATCATTCTCTTTCCTATTTTTTGTTGGTTTTCCGCTTTTTCCTCTTTTCACTTTTCTATCTGGCTTTCCTTCTCACTTTCTTTGCCTGTGTCTGTCTCTCTCTTTCTCTCTCTCTTCCCCTCCTCCTCCTCATTTTCCTTCTCCTTTACCTCCTCTCTTTCCTTCTCATTCTCTTCCTCTTACTCCTCCACATCCTTCTCCCTATCGTCTTCCTTCTTTTCCTCCTCCTCACTTTTCTTTTCCTTCTCCTCCACTTCGCTCTCTTCCTTTTTATTTTCCTCCTCCTTTGCCTTTTTCTCCTTCTCATTTTCCTCCTCTTTCTTCTAACTTCTCCTTCTTCTTTTCCCTCTTCTCTTTATGCTCTCATTTCCTCTTCTTCTCCTCCTTCTTCTTTCTTCCATCCCCTCCTCCTCTTTTCTACTTCTCCCTCCTCTTTCTCCCTCTTTTCTCCTCATCTCCAATTTTTTTTTCTCCTTCTCCTTCCCTCCTCCTCCTCTTCTTCTTCCATCCCTCCTCCTCTTCTTCTTCTACTTCTCCCCCTCCTCCTTTCTTCCTCTCTCTTCCTTCTCCTTCTCCTTCTCCTCTCCTTTACTCTTCCTTTCAGAACGTCAACAAGA
>NW_020868726.1:172112-179612 GCF_003789085.1 Penaeus vannamei
CACCGCAGGAGCCAAGGAGAATATTACATATTAGTCTTGGCCCACAAAAGGAACCACTGCTCTAAGGGGCCGTGACTGACTAAGGGAAACGATGCTGATTAGCTCATTTCTATTCAGATCGCGACTAATTGGCAGTGCTAATTGTTCCAATTTGTACGTGAATTATCAGGGAAATTGTTGGATTTCAGAATGTAGAGAAATGAGGGATTATTATCAAGATATCTTCACAGATTCCAAAAGAACTGAGCAAATTATTCTCTTAAGCATTATTAATGATTAATACACACACACACACAACACACACACCATATATATATATAATATATATATATATATATATATATATATATATATATATATATATATATATATATATATATATATATAATTTATTCATTTATTTATATATTTATTTATTTATTATTTATTCATTTATGTTATACAAATGCAGTTTACAAACCGCTGAAAGTGTCCTGTTACCGTCAATTTTTATTGAGAGACAGTGTTGTGTTTCAACAAATGATTGACAGGGATAAATTGAATCAAAATATGAATGATTATTTGAAATAATCAGATTCTGGCTTTTTGTCTCGCTCGCTGTCCTCGCTCCTCTCTCTCTCCTCTCTCTCTCTATCTCTCTCTCCTCTCTCTCTCTCTCTCTCTCTCTCTCTCTCTCTTTCTCTTTCCTATCTCTTTCTCTTCTCTCTCTCTCTCTCTCTCTCTCTCTCTCTCCTCTCTCTCTCTCTCTCTCTCTCTCTCTCTCTCTCTCTCTCTCTCTCTCTCTCTCTACTCTCTCTCTCTCTCTTTCTCTCTCTCTCTCTCTCCTCTCTCTCTCGTGGTGTTAACAGATAATAGCACGTAGATAAAAGATAAAATCATCTCCTAGATAACGTCGTTCGCAGAAATGCAATCCACTAATCCACATAAAAAATACATATTTTTAACATAAAACGACTCCGTTATCAATATTTTTCCAAATACATTTTAGTCTTTGATAGATTCCCGGTAATCGCATCCCCACGCACTGTTCCATAAAATCGAAAATTGGTTGTTAGGAAGTGCTTATCTAAATGAATTTTACGGATGCATACAATGGGATAGTGTAGAGAAAAGGTCAATATGATATGGACAAACACGTAAACTTTTGCACCGAGAATTGAAGAATACAGTAAGTAATTTATTTATACATGCGAATATATAATTATTGAGAATGAATAGATACTTGAATACTGAGAATCAAGGTATGTTTTGTATAATTTTTTTTTTATAAAATAAGGCTAGAGTAGAAGAGCGGTTATTGAAGACTAACTATGATGTCTTAAAAATAAATTCGTCTTTAAAAGACTTCTTTGACATTTATTTCATCTATATCCTTGTCATCTTGACCGCTTTTGCAAGTAAGTCATGCACAAAAAAAGATACACGACCATAAACTGTGAGAATATTTCATCCTTCGTATTCTCTTATTTATTGTCAATCTATTTATTTTTTCGTTTTTGCAACCATGTAAACGCTTTAAAACTTCTTAGTAACTATGTATCTTGCTAAAAATAGGGCCGAAAAGGAAAAAAAGCATTCTCTTATATTTAATATATATATATATATATATAATAACTACATATACAATATATAATATACTATTGTGTGTGTGTGTGTTTGTGTTGGTGTGTGTGTGTGTGTGTGTGTGTGCTGTGTTGTGTTTGTGTGTGTGTGTGTGTATGATTTGTTGTAGTATATATCTATGTATAGGTATAGGTATATCATATATAGTATGTATGATATGAGTGAGATATTAGGTATATAGGTAGGGGTAATATATAGGGTAGAGGTGAGCGACGACGAGCACAGCACATTACAACACACCACACGACACATGGTATATATGCTATATTTGTATATATAATATATATANGAGAGAGAGAAGAGAGAGGCAGAGAAGATGAGAGGAGAAGAGGAGAGAAAGGAGAGGAAAGAAGAAAAACCAGGACAAAAAGAGAATATAAAAAAGAAAAAGACTCAGAGACAGAGTAGAGAGCAGGGACGAGAGAGGGAGCAGAGAGGAGAGAGAAAGAGAGAGAGAGGATAGAGTCGGAGAGACGCAAGCAGAGAAGACAGAGGAATTTTTACGAAGGAGACAGAGGAAACAAGAGGTATGAGAGAAAGGAGGAAAGAGAGAGGGTCGGGGATCTCTATGAATGAAACATGAAGCATGACATCCTCACAATACCAATCGAGACCCTGGAGACGACCAAACACAACACCTCGAGAAACCAGAAGAAGAGAAGGAAACAGACAGCCATACATCCCAGACTGCGGTTCTTCGAACATTTGCCATCTCACCTTGTCCCCACTCCAACCTCGTCAGATTATGATGAAAGGACAGAAAAACAATCTCTTTCAGAACATTCTAATCTATTTATCCATCTATCTACTATTATTTTTTTTATTTTCTTTCTGTCTGTCTCCTCTCTCTGCTTGAAAGATGTCTATTCTCAGTCCATGCCGCGTTTCTTTACATCTGGTCGCGCAGTTATTAGAAGATTAGATGGGGTAAATAGACGTTATCTTTTCTCACATTCTTAACTGCTCACTGGACCTTTTTGTAATTCACACACACACACACACACACACACACGGCACACATACACATACACACACACACCCACGCACACACACAGGACACAGACACACCAAACACAAACACACCCACAGACACACACACACACACACGCATACAAACACAGACACAGACACAAACAACCACCACACATCACACACACACACCACACACCACACACAACACACACACATATACACACACACACACACACACACCACACACACACACACACACACACACACACACACACACCACCACACAACACACACACACACACACACACACACCACACACACACACACACACACACACACCAACACGCACACAGACAAACACACTACATTCACACATGAGAAAAAAAGACATTATCATACATTTAGTCTCTCATTATAAAATATCCTCAACATAAAAAAAAAAAAATTAATCCTGCATTTAAGGATTTTTTCTCGCTCAGATAAAAACGCTAAATAATCCTTTTAATATCTTTGTTATTTCTATAATCTTTTCTTTTCTTATAGAATTTGTGTCTGTTTAAGGTTTCGTCAGACAAAAGCTGTGTGAAAGGGCACAGGTGTGCACGTGGTTAGAGAGAGAGACAGACACACAGACAGAAGAGAACAAGATAGATAGATGGATAAATAGATAGAGGATAAGAATATAGACAGAGATGGGGATGGATAAAGATATAATGGATAGATAGATAGATAGACAGATGGATAGCTAGATGGATAGATAGATAGATATTTAGATAGGAAAAGATGGATAGATAAATAATATAATAGAGGGATAGATGAAAGATAGGATAGAGAATAGATAGATGGATAAATGAATAGATAGATAGATGGATGGAATGAATAGATAGATAGAGAGGGAAAGAGAGAGGAAAGGAGAGGAGAGAGAGAGAGATACGAGAGAGAAGAGAGAGAGATGAGAAGAGGTAGAGAAGAGAGAGAGTAGATGAGAGATGAGAGATGGATGAGAGAGACGGAGAGAGAGAAGAGAGAGAAGAGAGAGACCAGACAGACAGGCACAGAGATGACAGACAGATAGAGACAGAGAAATATAGAGAATGAAAGAGAGAGATAAAGCGACAGCCAAAGAGCGAGAAAGAAAGAAAGAAAAAACATACAGAGAGACAGAGAAAGAGAGGTTGTAAACACAGAGATGACAGATGAGATGGAAACAGAAGCGGAGGACAGACCCACAGCCTCTCTCTCGACACCAAACCTTAGATAAATATTTCTAGCGCCGGGCATGTACACATACACGTACATACACTCATACGCACATACACAAACCCCCACACACACACATACATACATACGCACAAACCCATACACAAGACGCAACGACACTCACACACACATACGTACATACACACATATACGCCACCACACTCACGCACACAGGGATCCACACGAGCGCCCCCACCCAAAACCCACCTCCCCCCCCCCGCATAGCACCTCCCCCACCACAGCACCACCTAACTAACCCCCCCCCCCCCTCCCCCACACACACACCATCCCTCCCCTATCCCCCGCCTTACCAAGCACCCACTCCCTACCCCCCCCCCCAACCAATACCACAACCCACCCTCTCCCGCCTCCCCAACACCCCCCCCACCTCTCCCTCCTTATCCCCCCTCCTACAAATAACCCCCCCACCCCACCTCCCTCTTTCCCCCCCCTTTCCACAACACAACCACCTCTCCCGCCACCTCCCAACCCCCCAGCCTCCCCTCCTTCCCCCCCCCACACACACAACCCACCTCCCCCTTCGCCCCACCTTCAAACACTCTCCTCCCCCTTCCCCCACCTTCCACCCCCCTTCCCCCCACGACACAACCAACACCCACCCCCACCTCCCTCCTCCCCCCCCACACGCAACGCCCTCCCCCGCCTTCCTAAGACCCCCCACCCCCACCCCCACCCCCAAACCTCCCCCGAACTGCATCTCCACTCGCCATCTCCTCTTTGTTACTTGGCACCGTGTTATTCGTTATATGTTCATCGACGTAATATACGGAGAGTCAACGGGAAAGAAAGAACAGCTGTTTTAATTTTCCGCAGCGAGTTTCTGGGTTTGGTGTTTTTTTTTTTCGCGTCTTAGTCTGCGACGAGGGTGGCAGAGAGGAGAAAGAGGTCGGCGAGGGAGTAGTTAGAGGGGGAGGAGAGTCAGTGAAAGAAGTGCGAGAGGGAGAGGGACGGGATGTTGGAGGGAAAGGGGAGGGAGGGGGGCCTGCGGGGAACTTGGAGCGGAGAAGGGGTGGATGAAGTGGGAGGGAAATGGGGGGAGGAGGGAGGGAAGGGGGAAGAAAAGAATGGGACGCGAAAGGAAGAGGAGGGAAAGGGAGGCAGGCGGAAGGGGGGGAAAGGAAGTGGTAGGAAAGGGGGGGAATAGGCGAGGGAAGGGAGGGAGGAAAACGTGGGAGGGGAAGGACGCGGGTGGAGGAGGGAGATGATGAGGGGAGGAAGTGAGAGAGCGGAGTGTCTGGAGGGGAGGGGCAGAGGAGCGGATGAGGGCGAGGAAGTGAGAGGGAGTGGAGATGGGAGGGAGCTGCAGGGGAGGGAAAGCGGGAGGGAAAGGGGGTGGAGCGAGGCGAGTGGAGGAGGATAAGTGGGAGGACGTGAGGGGGAGGGAGGGGAGGATGAGTGGGAGGAAAGGGGTGGCGAGGATCGGGAGGAGAGGGGCACTAATATTATTTTTTCTTAGTCCCTTTATTTATGTTATTCTATTATCTTATCGAAAATCCACCTTTTAATTTTAATTCTTTAATTTTATTATTTCTTATTTACTGATTTTTCATGTTTTATCTATTTATCTTCTTTTGACCAGGATATGGAAGATGGGGTAAGACGTAGGAAAAGATAGTTTGGAAAAGAAAGGGAGAGCGAGAGAGAAAGAAGAGAGAGAGAGAGCAGCCGAGAGCTGCATAAGTAATGAGATGAGAGAGAGAGAGAGAGAAGAAGAAGATGAGATGAGAGCAAGAGAGGGACGAAAGAGAGAGCGAGAGAGAAGAGACAGACAGTACAGACAGACGACAGACGAGACAGACAGACAGACAACAGACTGACAGACAGGACAGACAGACAGATAGGGTAAGAGAGAGAGAGGAGAGAGAGAGAGAGAGCAGAAGAGGAAAAAAGAGAGAAAGAGAGAAAGACGAGAGAGAGAGAGAGACGACAGCAGACGAGACAGAACAGAGATGCACGAGACACGAGAGGAGAGACTCCGAGACCGACAGTGAGACAGAGAAGAGAAGAGGAGAGAGAGAGGAGAAGAGATAGAAGATGAGAATGGAGACCAGATGAGAGACAGACAGACAGAAAGTAAGAAAGAGAGAGAGAGAGAGAGAGATGAGTAAGAGAGAGAGACGAGAGAGAGACGCGAGATCCGAGAGACGACATGAGAGAGAGAGAGAGAGAGAGAAGATGAGAGACGAGAGAGAGTAAGAGCCAACAATAGAGTAAGATAGATAGACGCGAAGAGACGATAAAGACGACAAAGCGGAATACTAAAGCGAGAGCAAAGACTTCAACTGAAAACACCCGAATCCCATCTTCAATAAACCCACAAAAATGCCTCTATCTAAATACAAAACACACTCTAGAATAAACCAGAACGGTACTTAACACGGAAAACACCTCTCGGAGCATTGAATGTGACTCTCGGAGCGCCATTAAAACTGTGATTCGCGGTACAAACGACATTACGGTGAAGCATGACGTTGACACCTCCTCAAACTCCTCCTGGAACAATCTCCTCCTGGACGCAAACCCCTACCTGGAACAAACTCCTCTGAACAAACCACTCCGGAACAAAAACTCCTCCTGTTACAAACTCCTCCTGGAACAATCTCCTCCTGGACAAAAGCCCCTCCTGAACAAACTCCTCCTGGAACAAAACCCCTTCCTGGAACAACTCCTCCTGGAACAAACTCCTCCTGGAACAAACTCCTAATGGAACAAACTCCTAATTGAACAACTCCTCTTGGAACAATCTCCTCCTGCGAACAAAACTCCTCCGCCGAACACAAACCCCTCCTGAACAAACTCCTGAACAAACTCCTCCCTGAACAAACTCCTCCTGGAACAAACCCCTCCTGGAAGAAACTTCCTCCTGGAAACAATCTCCTCGTGGAAACAAACTCCTCGCTGGAACAATCTCCTCGTGGAACAAAACTCCTGGAACAAACTCCCTCCTGCGAACAAACGTCCTCTGGAAAACTCCTGGCCTGGAAAAATCTCCTCAGATGGACAAACTCCTCCTGGCAAAATCTCTCGTGGAACAAACTCCTCCTGGAACAATGGAGGTCATCCTAAACCTTGCACGTCACTCTTCCTCTCCTCTTATCTTCTGACCTCTCTCCCCTTCCTCCTCCTCCCCCTCTTACCCTTCTTTCTCATCCTCCTCCCCCTTCTTCCCCTCTCTTTCCTCCTTCCCCTTATCCATCCTCCCCTCTTCCCCTCCTCCCCCTCTTCCCTTTAATTCCCTCTTCCTCCTCCTCCTCCCCTCTTCCCCTCCTCCTCTCCCCCTCTTTTGTTTCTCCCTTCCCTCCTCCCCCTCATCCTCCTCCTCCTTCTCCCTCCCCTTCCCTTCCCTCCTCTCCCCTCTTTCTTTCCTCCTTCCCCTTATTCCATTCTTCCTCCCCCACTTCCCCCCTCCTCTCCCTCCTCCTCCCCTCCTCCTCTCCTCCCCCTCTCTCCCCTTCCCTTATCCCCTCCTACTTCCTATCCCCCCCCCTCATCCCCTCCTCCTCCTCCTCCCCCTCCCCCTCCCCCCCATCCCCCCCAAACGTGCAAGCTCGCGTCCTAAACGCCCACCGCCGCCATGACGTCATTCGAACGCAGGCAGTTCCCTCGCATAATTGGCCATCGACA
>NW_020868726.1:184612-190640 GCF_003789085.1 Penaeus vannamei
CTGTTTAGTAATATCTTTATTTCGGCTAAGGATTAAGCAATCTTGTATGGCTAAGTCTCGATTACTACTTTTCTATCATACAATTTAACATCTTTATCATTATTATACCTTCTAATTTAGGTATCAGAATTACCTTTACCTTAACTCATCATCAGCGTGCTTTAACTGGATAACATATTCTTCTATTATAATTTTAATCTGATAATAGTCAAATACCCACGCTTGGTCAAAGTACTGATCAATGAGAAAACACCACCACACACACATATATTATATATACAAGAATATAATAATGTATTCCCGTATTTTTATTTATTTTATTTTTTTTTACAGAAAATATTATAAGTAATCCTTTATTTCTACTTATAATTAATATCCGAAATAAATATACCATACATACTTTTATTGAGTAGATTATTATAATGAATCTAAATTAAACCTGAATTCATATTCTACCTAGTTCTCCTAGCTTTATTACCACGATATGCATAATCTTTATTATCTCTTCATCCTTCAACAGTAAACTAGTTACTATATATCCCCGCCGGACCTCACACTTATATACAACGGAAGATAAGTAAAATGATACCTAGTGGTGATTTGCTGAGGCTCATCAATTATATTCTGATTCTCTCACTGATCATACTATTCAACCAACTGATTCACAAGACTTCCTCACTCTACCTCACAATTCTCTCTCTCCTGGAACGAACCAAAAAAAAAAAAAAAAAAAAAAAAAAAAGCTTCTTTTCTGAAAACGGCGAACGAAAAGACCTCAATCGGAACGAACCAAAAAAAACAATAACTTCCATCGCGACCAACCGCTCAGACGAGAGACTCTCTCACGGTCACACTCCAGACACACAATCCAAAAAAAATACTATCGCGAAAGAGATCGCGAGAGACTTCTCATCTCACGGGCGTCAACCCAATAAATCGAAATACTGAATCAAAATACTCAGTTCCTTCTCGAAAGGTCTCAGTCGATACTCCAACTACTATTCTCTCCACTCACAACCTACACCATCCTCTCGGAACCTTCGTACACCAAACTTACCTAAAACAGATTCCCTCTATTTCCTCCATCTTCATCTCTTTCTTTCTTCTTCTCTCTTTTCTCTCTTCTTTTCTCTTTTCACTTTTTCTTTCTTTCCTCTCTAAGCGTCTCGGACCTCTACTCATTGTGCAGTAAAGACGATCGTAAAGATTGGTGCCAAGGTGTGTGTTATTCTGGTGAGACAGTAGGTTTGTACCTTCGTTCGATGTGAAGATGAGAAGTATAGAGAGAGAGATGAGAGAGAGATTGCATACGCAGAGAGTAGAGAGCAGAGCCAGAGAGTACTAGAGAGTAGAGACCGTAGTAGAGAAGAAGAGAGAGCACGAGAGAAGTATCAGAGATCGAGACAGCAGATGATGATGAGAGACAGTGAGGGGAGAGAGGGGGGTGGAGGATATGATGTAATGATTGAGCAAGAGGGTATTGACTCTAAAGACTGCACGTAGAGAGAGTAAGCGTCTCCTGAGAGATCTCGAGTACTGTCATCGTCTCTCGTCTCTTCGTTTTTTGTGTTGTTCATGTTTTGTTTCCTTCTCTCTGTCACTCGATGTCTCGTCTCTGTTTTTCTTCATTCTTTCTATATTCTCTCTTCTCTTTCTTTTTTCTTTTGGTTTGTTTTTTGTTCTTTTTTTTTCTTTTTTTGTCATGTATTACGGTTAGGCTGTATTGTTTATATATTTTTTTATCTCAATACAACTATTATTAACTATATTATATTATGTGTGTGTGTGTGTGTGTGTGTGTGCTGTGTTGTGTGTGTGCTGTGTGTGTGTTGTGTTTTGTGTGTGTGCTGTGTGTGTGTGTGTGGTGTGCTGTGTGTGTTGTGTGTGCTGTGTGTGTGTTGTGTGGTGATGTGTGGTGTGTGGCTGTGTATTGTGTGTGTATTGGTAGTCTTCTAATTTTATATATCAGCTACATCCTTTTATTTATTTTTATATATCTATATTATATACATATTTATTATAATTTTATTTATTATATTCATACCATTCAATCATATTTAGATATATTTTTATATTTATATTATACATTATAGTATATATTAATATTAACTATTGTGTGTTGTTTGTGGTGTTGTTGGTGTTGTGTGTGTGTGTGTGTGTGTGTGTGTGTGTGTGTGTTGTGTGTGTATATATACTATATTATATTAATATATAATATATTTATATATATTTTATATATTGGTTTTATTATATATTATATATACATATATATAATCTTTATACCTAATACATATCATATGTATAATATAT
The DNA here is from genome assembly GCF_003789085.1 of Penaeus vannamei. Taxonomy (NCBI): domain Eukaryota; kingdom Metazoa; phylum Arthropoda; class Malacostraca; order Decapoda; family Penaeidae; genus Penaeus; species Penaeus vannamei. The sequence continues at coordinate 186,923 of NW_020868726.1, forward strand.
AATAATTATTAATCTGGTCATGAACTGCTAACCCAGACCTCTGGGCCAATGGTACAGTCGGGTCGTCTTCTTGAATTGTGTTTTATGTACTCGTGTTCCAAAGTGCTTGTGATAGTGTACAGAGAAGAAAAATCCGAGCGAATGTTTAGCCATATAAATCCCACAAAATAGAATTAAGATAACTTTCAATCCGAATCTCACAGTCTTATACTATATGTATTATCGGACCCATACGTACGCGACTCATTTTCAAACCCAACAGGAGGTGCCAGAAAAGTACGCAACAAGATATGGGATCTCTACAGTGTTGAGAAAGTTCATTAGTTCTCGAGAGTGCCTCAATATTCAGAATCAATTGAAAAAGAAATAATAAATAATAATTCATCCCCATGGAAAGTCATCACCAAATTACGAAAGAGCATTAGGAACTGATAAGCAATCACCTGTGCCACAGTTCGCCCGAGTACAGTGCCAACGGCCGGCATTAAGTTTTCCACTACAACGTAGAATTGCACTAAGGAAATCAACGCCGAGTATGTAGTAAGTACATCACAAATCAGGTAGTTACAAAATGGTTCCATAAGGGTAAAGTTCCATACTGGACATTCGTACAGAGAAACGCCTGATAAATCACCGTATAAATCAAGCGTAAATTCAAAGCTTTGGCATTCAGATGAGGCCAGACGCCGCCCAAATGCCTGCCGGTAGCCGAGGGCCCGCAGCCCGTTAGGGACTTAACAACAGCTAAGGAATGCGACGACCGCTGCCGAAATATGCCAGATACAAAATCCCTTATACACTCTCCTTTATCCAAAACCCTCCTTATCCGATACAATCCTAATCTCCCACATCCATCGCGCATCCTTCCCCTCCAGAGTGCTCTGCTTGCCCACTAACCTGTTAAAGTGACAGTCATTATATTGATGGGCTCATATGTGGAAGGTGACATTGGTGTCCTCTGCAACTGTTCACTGCGTCGTTGCGCGAGATCATTACAGCGCGTAAGGTCGCAGAGTTGGCAGGATGCAATAATCGTGCGCCTGTAGCATGCGTATTATTGTGCAGGTTTCTCATTGAGTGTAGGCGAGTTTAATTCCTTGCGGAACATGGAGTTATGTGCTGCTGTGTCTTACGTAAGGCTATAGAGGTTCACATATCAGCTTGTGATGAGTACATTATATTATGGGTTGTCCACGTGCTATACATTGTAGGTATACATGGGTTTACTAGGCGTAAATATCAAAATTTTGTACTAGTGTGTATCTCTATTCTGTCGTGTTGTTACTTACACTTTTGTATATAGACATATCCGCTGTTATATCATGTTGATCATGTTTCACTAGGTATCTTCTTCATCTCATCTCCATGTGCCGTGTCGTTTAATGTGTATCTCTCTCTCTCGTCCGTTGGCGTACATCGTATAACGCTTCGTCACTCCCAATTACTGATATGTATTTTATCATCTGTTATACCTGTAAGTATACTCGTACTATTTACGGTGTGTGCAGGATGTACGAAGTGGATAAATAATTGAAGTATATTGTATGTATGTAAGTAGTATGTATGTACGTAGAGGTAAGTTATATGTAAACCAAGTTCACCATGATATATACCAACATTATGTACAATCCCTCGGGTGGGCGGGTGGGCAGCTACCTGCATGTCGCAAACATGCTTCTGTAATCTGGGATGCGTCTGAGCACCATCGCAGGGATATGATCTCCATGGTCTATGTCTAATAATGTCATAGGTAGGTTTACGAGGCTAATGCGAAAAAGGGGGTGTTTCATATCCATCGGGTTGCTCGTTAACTATCTCCTGTATATCTCTCACTCTACTCTCATCATCAACATCATAATCTCCACAGTCGCTAAACGCGGACAGCCCTATGTGAACACTATGACTTCATCGTCGTTCTACGACTATCTTCATGGGCAACACTTCATCTCGTGTAGTTATTTATAACGTTAAGAATTCAGTATCCTCTCTCATATTCCTCTCATTCCTCATCTGGGGGAGGCCAAGTCGAGAGTATCTTCGGATCATGGAATTACTTTATTCTTTTCTACCGTTATATAACCTAACTATACCATCGTCCATCCCTACTTCAGGGTCTGACCCTAGGTCATATGTTCTCTCCGGGCCTTGTTCCTTTATTGCTTGTTAATGTATTGCTATAGTTTCAGATCAAGTTGAGGGAATAGCATGAGTGTATACCTCACAGACCGTGGTTGTTTTTGTCAGTTCACTCGCCTTCTCTAAGACTTAACAACAACTGTAAATCAACACGTTACTAGCATATACATGACAGCCTCTCAGGAGGGGTCAGAGGGGGGGAAAAGGAGGAGGGAAGGAGGGGACGGGGAAGGAGGGGGGGGGGTTCTCACGGCGCCTTTTTCATCATGAGTAGCGCCTCATGCGAAAAGTATATTACGGGTTTTCTTCTCTCCTCCCACTCTTCTCTTCTCCAATTCTGTCTCTTTGTCTGTATTTCTCTCTCTGCTTTTGTCCTTCATCCTTCCTACTTCCGCAACTCTATCCATTATCCCCATCACTAACGCTTCGTATCTGCTGCTGGTCGCAGTCATCTCTGCCGTTATATGAGTCGCATCATCATTTGCAGCATACTAATACTATGTGCTGCCCCTTCTTTACTCTCCTTCTCTTCTGGCTCATCGTTCCTCCCTACACCTGCCCAGTCTAGCCTACTACCAGCTCTACTCCGGCGTCACCTTTCCCCATTTCTATGCCATCTACTATCTGGTAATCTATCGTGTGTTCCCTCCGCGATCATAGCTTCCGCGACCAAGTTATTGCCCTCTACCACTCTACAAAAACCACTTAACTCCTCTCTTCTAACCTCCCGTCCTTTGACTTATTATCCTCCACTCTTATTCCTTATATCTCCCTCCCCTCCCTTCCCTCCCACTCTTCTCCCTGCCTTCCCTACCCCCTTCCCTCCCCTTATCTCCAAGCCAGGGACGACAAACATCACAACTTTCTCTCGGAAAATATAGAACGACGAACAAATATCACCAAAACAGTAGTAAAGACTCTACTATACTAGATTCATAAGATTCTAATATATATCTCGGAAGGAACAAGATTACAAGCTTCACAGGCCGATATATAAGTCTAGATCCATATCTCGGGGTCCAGATAAATGTTGCGTCATAGTTTCGCTACAATTGATAACTCTTTTAATTCCCAAGATAGAGGAGGGATAAAAAAAGGAAAATAAATTCTAGTGCTGGTTCCTGTGTTTAGGTCCCATTGTTTTTTTTTTTTTCTCTCTCTCTAGTTTCCACATAACGTATGGGTTCGAAAGAAGAATGGAAATATAAAAAGGTCAGAGATGGGTATTTCGTTTTATTTAGCCAGTGAGCGAGTGGGGAAAGAGTGAGAGAAGGGGGGGGGGAAATAGAAAGAGGAGAGAGAGAGAGAAGAGAGAGAGAGAGAGAGAGAGAGAGAGAGAGAAAGAGAGAGAGAGAGAGGAGAGAGAGAGAGAGAGAGAGAGAGAGAGAAAGAAGAGAGAGAGAGGGAGGGAGAAAGAAGAGAGAGAGAGAGAGAGAGAGAAGACGAGAGAGAGAGAGAGAGAAGAGAGAGAGAGAGAGAGAGAGAGAGAGAGAGAGAGAGAGAAAGAAGTGAAGCCGGATAAGAGAGAGGAAAAACAACATAAAATTCAACATCAAGTAAACTTTCAAAGAAAAATAAACGA
>NW_020868726.1:205750-213250 GCF_003789085.1 Penaeus vannamei
ATGATAACGACAATAACAATAATGATGATCTAAACATAATAATGATAACAATAGTCATAATAATATTTCTGATAATGAAAATAACGAATAAAAGGAAGTGGGATTCCTTGAGCTCCATTCATTTCTATTATTAAACTTCTCTCGCTTTTTTTCAGAGGAATTATCTAAATATTTATACATGTCTTCCTGGGACCCGCCATATAGCACAGTTTAACGTACACGCACAGACACTCACACACACAGACAGACAGACACACACACTCCCAGAAACACACACAGACACACACTCACAGAAGCAGACACAGACACACTTACACAGACAGACAGACACACACACACACACTCACATACACAGACACACACACAAACACACTCACACACAAACGCACACACACACACACACAAACACACACACACACACACACACACAAAACACACACACATAGGCACACACCACACACACACACACACACACAAACATACACACACGCACACACAGTCACACACACAGACACACATACACTCACACAGACACACACACACACTCTGAAATGTACCTCAATAACTAAACTGATAACAGATTCGATATCATAGCCACTAAACTAGAGCTTTTCTAGTTAACTTCTGCTGTTAAATATCACCAACACAAGCTGCTTAAATCTGGTCTTATCCCCACAAATCTTCTGGGAGTAAAGTGTACACGCAAAAAAAGAAAAAGAAAAAAAGAATAAAGAAAGAAGAATAAAGATAAAAAAAGAAAATAAAGAATAACAGTAGATGGAGATGGAAGAAATTGACAGGCATTGAGACGTAAGAGAGAAAGATATTAGAGAGAGGAGAGAGAGCCGGAGAGTGGAGACGAGACGAGAGGAGAAGAGACCGAGGAGGAGAGAAGGAGGGGAGAAGAGAGGAGGAGGAGAGAGTTGAAGAGAGGAGAGAGAGAGAGAGAGAGAGAGCGGAGAAGAGAGAGAAGAGAGAGAGGGGAGAGAGGAGGGAAGAGAGAGAGAGAGAGAGAGAGAGAGAGAGAGAGAGAGAGATGAGAGAGAGAGAGAGACGAAGAAGAGGAAAAAAAAATGCCCTCATTCACATACACATAAACAAACACACGTAATAACAGCACACCCTTAAACAAAATATACACCTAAAAAATGAAAAGAAAAAAAAAAAAAAAGCCAGATACCCACAAGTTATCCCCACGAACTATCACACGCACCACACAGACACAGACACACACCACAAACACACACACACACAAATACTCAGTCATACCGGTTTCTCTCTATCTTTGTCTCTGTTTATGTCTCACTTCTTACTCTCTAACAAGCACTTTCTTTCTCATCTCTCATCTCTCTATGCCTCTCCTCCCTCCCCCTCTCTCTCCTCCTCCTTCCCTCCATACTCCCCTCTCTCTAACTCTTTCCTTCCCTCCCTACCCTTCTCTCTCCCTCTCCTTTCTTTCCCTATCTCCTCTCTTCTCTCCCTCTTTCCTTCTCTCCCCTACCCTCCTCTCTCTTTCTCCCTCCTTCCCTCCCTACCCCCTCTGTCTCCCTTTTTCCTTCCCTCCCTACCCTTCTCACTCTCCCTCCTTCCTTCCGTCTCTACCCCACTCCCTCCCTCCTTCCTTCCCTCCCTACCCCCCCTCCCTCCTTCCTTCCCTCCTACCTCCCTCTCCTCTCCCTCCTTCTTTCCCTCCCTACCTCTGTCTCTCTCTCCTCCTTCCTTCCCTCCCTATCCCTCTCTCTCCCTCCTCCTTCCTTCCCTCCCTACCCCCTCTCTCTCCCTCCATACCCCCTCTCTCTCCTTCCTTCCATTCCCATCCCCCTCTCTCCCCCACTTTCTCCACCAATCTCCCCATCTCTCCAACATACACAAACGAATTAACACACCACCTCTCTCCCCCACACGCACGCGCAAAACACACCCAATCGCTCTCCATTCCTTGGTAAGAAACCTTGGCTCCAATCCACACCTTATTCTAAAAGCTTACTCAAAACAACACTAACACAGAAAGATCAAGGACGAATCCACGCCGAAAATACTTAACAAGGACTGTCTCCAAATAGCCGAGCAATTATTAGATCAGCTGACCTAACGAGGGACGAATATCGATCGAAGAAATTATAGTCTGTGAAATGAGGTTGTTGTGGTAAGGGCGTTTTTTTTTTTTTTTTTTTTTTATCGGATGTCGAGTTGGTGGAGGTTCGCAATAACTGTATTATCACATAATGTTTTTTTCCGTATCTCACTCTCACACGATGTAAATTAGTGTCCCTCGTTTTAAAGATTGCACAATAAATATAAGTATATAATAAAAACTTGAAACTGCTCACTCTCACACGATGCAAATAGTGTCCTCTTTTAAGATTGCATAATAAAATATAAGTGATATAATAAACTATAAAACTAAGAATAAAACATCCAAGTGTTAATCATTCGATAAACTCTCACTCACTTGCACAATAATACAAATGAAGATTCCAATAAAATATTTAAGAGTGTGTATTATAATATTATAATGTCATCACGATTATATTATGGTAATTTATTTTACCTTCACTACATTTTTTTTTTTTTATTTTCAACTGTCACGATGCAAATTAGTGTCCCTTGTCTTAAAGAGTGCGACCAAAGAAAGATGTTTAATAAGACTGCCATCATAAATTTTAACATGTTTAATAAAGATGCAAAAATGAAAATATAAATTAAATAAAGAGGTGCATAATAAAATACAAATGTGTTACTAAAGGACTGTGCCATAAATATAAATGTTTAATAAAGAGTGCATGATAAATATAAATGTTTATTAAAAGTGCATAAAAATATAAATGTTTAATAAAGAATGCATGATAAATATAAATGTTTAATAAAGAGTTGCATGATAAATAATAAATGTTTATATAAGAGTGCATGAATAATATAAATGTTTAATTAAAGATGCATAATAATATAAATGTTTATAAAAGTGCATAATAAACATAAATGTTTAATGTAAAGATAAAATGTGCATGATATAATGTAATATAAAAAGTGTTTTAAATATAAGAGTGCATGATAAAATGATATGTTTAATAAAGATGCATAATAAATATAAATGTTTAATAAAGAGTGCATAATGACTATAAATGTTTAATAAAAAGTGCATAATATAAATGTCTAATAAAGAATTCATAATAAACAAAAATGTTTAATAAAGAATGCACAATAAACATAAACATTTAATAAAACAATAAAAAAGTAGAATGCAGTGGAGAGTTGTAAATCTGTGGTGGATTTAGACGAGTCCTGTGGCGGTGGAACGCTCCGTCAGACTCTACAGAGAGAGAGATGAATTCAGGCCAATATAAGTGAACACGGAAGGATAAGTGGTCAAAGTGGCGTGATTTATAACAGGGTGAAGAGCTCTTTAAATATACAGAGAGTAAGAGTAAGAGTAAGTATACACACAGACGAATATATACACAAGCGTGAGGGCGGGTGTGTGAACTACGAATAGTGAGCTGCGAATACGAATGAGAAAGGAAATGTGACGAGAATAAGAGAGATAGAAGAGTAAGGTATAAATATACACACAGACGAATGATGACACAGCGTGAGGGCGGGTGTGTGAGCTTGCGAATACGAATGAGAAAGAAATGGACGAGAAATAAAAATACAGAGAGTAAGAGTAAGAGTAAGTATACACACAGACGAATATATACACAGGCGTGAGGGCGGGTGTGTGAACTGCGAAAACGAATGAGAAAGAAATAGACGAGAAAAAAATAAGTTAATATACAGTTTAAAGTAAAAAATACATTGAGTTGAAGTATACTTGGAAGAGTAAGTATGCACAGACACAGTTATATATAAAGTTTGAAGGCGTACGTTGACCTTCAAGTGCAAATGAAGATGATGAGGAAGAAGAATGGAGGAAAAGAAAAGGCAAAGAAGAAGCAGAAGAAAAGAAATATATGTATAAATAAGAAATATATGTTGTATAAAAGCAGGAAAGAATAAGTACATACTAACGCAGATACACATGAGAAGACATGTACATATACATGCAAATGTAAAATGAAAAGGAAAAATGACAAAAGAGAAAAAGAAAAAGACTAAAAGGAAGAAAAGAGGAGGAAAGACGAAGAAGACGGAAAAGAAAAAGACGAAAAGGTAAAAACGAGAGGAAGACGAAAAAGAAAAAAGAAGAAAGGAAAAAAAAGAGGAAAGACAAAACATAAGAAAACGATAAAAAGAAAAAAACAAAAAAAGAAAGAGAAGAGCAAAAAGAAAAAGAAAAATAGAAAAAAAGGAAGAAGAAAAGGAGAAAGACGAAAAAGAAGAAAAAAAAAGAGAAAGACAAAAAGACACAAAAGAAGAAAAGACAAAAAATAATAAGAAAGAAAAAGAAAGAAAAAAGAAGAAAGAAGAAGAAGTATATTATATATATATATATATATATATATATATATATATAATATATATATATATAAACACGAGGATTAAAATACACACACCTTTAGCCAATCCAAAGCAAACGCGCATCCCCCCCCCTTCCCCCTTCCCCCGAGTACTAAGCCACGCCCACGTACAGTACAACGCGTGCAGCACCTCACGCCAACAGAGAGCAAGTGCGTGTGTACATCGACGAGGATAAGACGGAGATGCATGTGAGGATTTAGAGGAACACACGAGAGGAAAGGAACCCAAGGACGGACAAGGTCGGATGGGGAAGGCAGGGGCGCACCCATTAACCTTGACACATTTTTTTTTTTTTTGTTTTCTTCTCTTTCTGTTTTTTTTTTTTCTAGTGTTTTCGTGCTTTCATTCGTCCGTATTTCTTTCTTTCTTTCTTTCTCTTTCTGTCTGTCTGTCTCTCTCTCTCTCTCTCTCTATCATTCTCGAGCTCTCATTCTCCCGTATCTCTTTCTCTCTCTCTCTACATTTTTGTTTTCTCTCTTTCCTTTTCTGTCTCTATCCTTTTCTCGTGCTCTCTCCCTCATCACCCCATCCCTCTCTCTTTCTTTTTTTTTCTTCTTTTTCTTCTCTTCTCTTTCTTTCTCTCTCTCTCTCTCTCTGTCTTCTCTTTCTTTCTTTCTCTGTCTCTCTCTCTCTCTCTTCGATGCTCAATGTGGGGACAAATATTCGCTGATACAGAAATAAATAGTCTAAATTGGGTCTCTGTTTCCCCTATCTTTAAATGTTGTTTTAGGGAAATTGTTTAAGTAACACAGGGAGGTTGAAGACGCATCTGGTTTTTATTTATTTTTTTCTTCTTTTTTTATCTTTATTTATTTTTTTTTTATTTTTTGCGAATATTCTCTTCAGTTCAGAAATATGTTGTTATGACTGTCACCCTTACCATCAATATTAGCAGTTTTTAGTTTTTAAAGAGAGAGAGAGAGAGAGAGAGAGAGAGAGAGAGAGAGAGAGAGAGAGAGAGAGAGAGAGAGAGAGAGAGAGAGAGAGAGAGAGAGAAGAGAGAGAGAGAGAGAGAGAGAGAGAGAGAGAGAGAGAGAGAGAGAGAGAGAGAGAGAGAGAGAGAGAGAGAGAGAGAGAGAGAGAGAGAGAGAGAGAGAGAGAGAGAGAAGAAGAGAAGAGAGAGAGAGAGAGAGAGAGTAGAGAGAGAGAGAAGAGAGAGAGAGAGAGAGAGAGAGAGAGAGAGAGAGAGAGAGAGAGAAGAGAGAGAGAAAGAAGAAAGAGAAAGAAGAGAAAAAGAGAGAGAAGAGAGAGAGAAGAGAGAGAGAGAAGAAGAGAAAGAGAAGAGAGAGAGAGAGAGAAACGAACGCCAACAGCAGAATCAAACGTATATAATTACATAGCGTAAAAAGGGAGAAAATTATTTACACACGTCGATGCATAACACGCACCTAATATTAACCTTCTGTGTTTACATACCGCCTCCCTTGTGTGTGCGTTTGGCTTGCTCGTACCCTGCAATTAATTTTCTTTTGTTTTATCACAAATCAAATGGCTTTTTGATTGCAAACAGATTGTTATTCTTTCCCACATGCGCTGTATTCACTCTCGCCGTATTTATAAAGTAATTGGTTTGTGTCTTTGTTGTTGTTTCCTTGGGATTTTATCGAAATGTTTTCCGACGGACAACAGATTCGTACGTGGCTCGGTTCGTTGCTCTTTTTCTCTCTTTCTCTCAGTCTCCGTATTTCCTACTTTGTCTATTTCTCTCTCTCTCTCTCTCTCCCTACCTCTCCTCCCTCCTCCTCCATCGCCATCCATACCTTCCATCTCTCTCTCTCTCTTTCCGCTCTCCCTCCCCTCTCTCCTCTTCCTACTCACCTCACATGGCTCCTGTACCATCCATTCCTTTCATCTCTCTCTCTCTCTTTTTATACATAATACAATTTCAACTGTCAACCCTCCATGGCCATCATCCCCTCTCTCTTCATTCTTCTCTCTCTCTCTCTCTCTCTTTCTCCTCTCTTCCTTCTCCAGCGGGCATGTGATTAATGTACGGTGTGGGTTTCATTTCTTGCTAGCGGTATGTCTGATACTTAGGATCTCATGTTTGAGGTGCGACAGTGGGTCTATAGATGAGTGATGGGAGTGCGGAGGTGTTACATCGTCGATGGCGCTACTGACTGGTTGGTCTGATATGCTGAGTGGTAGGTGGATATAGATCTGCCTGTTCTCATTCACTGATGTCCTCGCTCCTGGGTTTCGCGTTCCATCCAAGCCCTCTCGGTGCGGGTTGTCACCGCGTGTCAGGTTCGCGCGTGCCACGGTTACGTATCACTGCACCCGGTCGGGTGCAATTTGCGAGTCTCTCGCTAACCTCCTTCTGTGTCGGTGGTTACCCACTCTGCTTTCCAAGGTCTGCTCCCCTCCTCTCTCTCACCCTCCTCCTCCCCTATCCTTCTCCTCCTGGCTTCTCTCTCCGTCTCTCTCTCTCTCATCTCTCTTCCTCAGTCTCCGTCCAGCTTTTACTTCTCTCTCTCTTTCTTTTCTGTTTCTCTTTTTTATATAACATTAACAACTGTCACCCATCCGGTGTGAGAAAGTAGGTCTTTGTTCCATGCTCTCCTCTCCGCATTTCCCCCGCTGACAACCTGAGGCCAAAGCTGACGGACTGAGCATGCGAGGGATGTCAGTGACGCTCCTGCTCCTCGGTCGTTTGTCCAGAGAGTACTTTCGGAAACTTTTCTTATTTGTAGCACTGTGAGTAGATTCGGGAAAGGGGTGACTGGGATAACTGGGATAGGATAAAAGTATGGCTGGGATAGGATAAAAATGGGGAGTATCTAATGGGGGATTGGGGGAATAAAAGAAGAAATGGATGGGATATGGAAGGAGATGGAGAAGGAGTATTCTATGGGTGGAAAATAAAGAAGAAAGCGGAATTGGGAAGGATAGGAAAGGAGAAAGGAGTTTTTCAAGAGGAAGGGAGGGGGGGTAATAATATGAAGATGAAAGGTAAGAATGAAGAAATGAGAAGAAGAAACAAGGAAGAAAATCATGTAAGCGAGTCGAGAAAAGAAGAACAGAAAAGGAAAAGAGAAAAGG
>NW_020868726.1:218250-223250 GCF_003789085.1 Penaeus vannamei
TAAAAAATAGTTAGGAAAAAGTCTCCCCATCCACTTTTATTTACTGAAATTATTAACCAAGAAGCATAAAAAATAGTCAGAAAAATAGCCTCCCATCCGCTTTTATTTACTGAAATTATTAACCAAGAAGCATAAAAAATAGAAAAAAAAATAGTATCCCATCCATTTTTATTTACTGAAATTATTAACCAAGAAGCATAAAAAATAGAAAAAATTGGGTCTCCCATCCACTTTTATTTCTGAATAATTAAATCCAAGAAGCATAAAAAATAGAAAAAAAAATAGTCTCCCGATCCACTTTATTACTGAAATTATATAAAAAATAGAAAAAAATAGTTCCCATACACTTTATTTAACTAAAAAAATTAAACCAAGAAGCAATTAAAAAATTGTTAGAAATAAGAATAGTCTCCTTTCCACTTTATTAACTGAAATTATTAGCACGAAGCATAAAAAATAGTTAGAAAAAAAATAGTCCCTCCCATCCCACTTTTATTGACTGAAATTATTAACCTAAGAATCATAAAAAATAGAAAAAAAATTGTCTCCATCCCATTTATTTACAGGAAATATTTAACCAAGAAGCATAAAAAAATAGAAAAAAGTTCCCATCCACTTTATTTACTGAAAATTATTAACCAAGAAGCATAAAAATAATTAGAAAAAAATAGTCTCCCATCCATTTTGTTTACTGAAATGATTAACCAAGAAGCATAAAAAATAGTTAGAAAAATAGTCTCCCATCCACTTTTATTTACTGAAATTATTAACCAAGAAGCATAAAAAAATAGAAAAAAATAGTCTCCCATACACTTTTTATTTACTGAAATTATTAACCAAGAAGCATAAAAAATAGTTAGAAAAAAATAGTCTCCCATACACTTTTATTTACTGAAATTATTAACAAGAAGCATAAAAAATAGTCAGAAAAATAGCCTCCCATCCACTTTTATTTACTGAAATTATTAACCAAGAAGCATAAAAAAATAGAAAAAAAATAGTCTCCCATCCACTTTTATTTACTGAAATTATTAACCATTGACCTCTGAGGAAGATGATGATAAAAAAAAAGACCTCATAAGACACAAAGTGCTTCATTATAGAACACTCATGAGACACAAAGTCCTTCATTAAAGAACACCAAAGGCGAACAAACAAACAAACAAAAGCTAATTGAATTCGCCCGCAGATTACAATCAATATGTATCTAACAGCTGTGGGCGGACATGGGCGGTATTGGTGTATCGAATACCATTACTATTTTGGAAACAGTCCGTCTATTTTTTTTTTTTTTTTTTTGATCTGTTCTGAAAAGGAAAAAAAAGAGAATTTCACCCGACCTAATCGGTTTAATGGAACAACGTAAAATACACATATTTAATAATAGTAAAAATAATAAAGTTAGAGAAATAGATAGACAGACAGACCGAGATACAAAGGTCTTTTTTTTTTTTTTTTTTTTTACTTTCGAGACAAAAAAAAAAAAAAAAAAAAAAAAAAAAAAAAAAAAGAGAAAACATCAAAAGAATAAGGTAAACTTAATAAATCCATCCATACGAGGCTCACTCACAACTCACACATAAAATACTCAGTGACTCTCGATACAAGTATTCAGAGTCACTGGCTTACATATCAGTAGAGTGATATGACACGATATAATTAATCCCTCGTCTAGACAAGTCCCTTCTGGGCACACGTGATCACATACGGCGCACATGAAATAAAATATGCGCGCAGTGTGTAATTATGATCCCGGAAAGAAATTATATATATATATATATATATATATATATATATATATATATATATATATATATATATATATATATATATATAGATAGATAGATATGATAGATAGATAGATATATGTGTATGTAGTGTATGTATGTATATATAAATGTATAGAAAGTAGATAGATAATAGATAGATAGATTTGGTTATTGAGAGATATTGAAAGAGAGAAAGAGAGAGAGAGAGAGAGAGAGAGAGAGAGAGAGAGTGAAAGAGAGAGGAGAGGGTTTTATCATAATTGCGATGATGATTACGCTGACGAGAATCCTATCATCATTTCATCATTGTAATCCATATTCCGTACGACCATCTTTTCATGTAACCTTCAATGCTCGTTATGATCATTATATTATTATATATTATTCATTATCATATTATATTATTCGTTATGATCGTTATATATTATATATTATTATTATTTACATTATATTTATTCGTTATGATCGTTATATTATTATACATTATATTTATACGTTATGATCGTTATATTATGAGCCGATCATCAGTAACCAACAAATATAATACAATAAAAATTCTATAGCTTGCAGGATTATTCCAGCGCAGTATATGCCATCTCCCCTCTTTATCATTAGTTTTGCTATTTCTGGTCGCATATGGGAATGGGAAAAGATACAATGATAGTTCGTGGGATAACTGTCACCATTTTGATAACGACCATTCAAGCCCCGGACAGAATCCAACAACGCGAAATAAAAGAGAAGGAAAGAAAGAGTTTTCGATAACACAGAATCCAAACAACACCAAAAAAAAAAAAAAAAGAAAAAAAAGGACGGAAAAAGAGATTTCGATATGCATATAACGGAATTCGTTTCGGGGGGGGGGGGATGGAAAGAGGACACGGAAATAATATGAAAATCCCCTTCCCAGATTACAATGCATTTTATTCCGACGCGCCCAAGTGGAGACCGCTGTAAGCTGCTCTCTATCCAGCTGTGGCCCCGGAGCTAACGAAACGGCTCCTGTAATATTGATAAAGGTAAAACGGCCGCACCGCTTTACCCCGTTATAAATAGTTCCTTGATCCGGCTTCATATAACGGACCCATAAATGTGACGGTGAGGTTCGCTGTGTGAATGTGTACTCGTGGATGGACCGCAGGCTGGCTGGCTTATATTCATGGGGGTTGGAGGGGTGGGGGTGGTGGGGGGTGGTGGTCCGTTCGCTGCCTGGACTCACCATGGGTCAGGTTTCTATGGGTGGATCCCCTAGTGGCTGGGTAATGCATTGTAGTTAAGAATATTTAGTGCGGATTTGGCGTCTTGGTGGGGGGGGGGGGGGGGGGTGCCATGCTGTATTTGGGTACAGTAGTTCAACATCGCTATCATTGTCAATAATAATTAGTCCGTTGGTATAATAAATATGCTTATATACATTTTTAACAACACCCAACCAATATTTCCCCACAGTTACAAGACCATAACGATTCTTTAACCTACTAAAACCTACACACACAAACCTACACAAAACCAGAAATAATACCAAAAGGACTGGTCTTCCGAGAGGCTTCCAGACCACGCCGCAGCAGTCCCACTAATGACATGCGTGGAAGCCCCGTCGTAATGGCCTCTAGAAACCCTGTCTCTGAATGCTGATCTCACGTGAATGACTTGTCGAAGACTTGTCGAAGACTTGTCGAGCGACGAGGCAGATGGAGATATACGTATATAGGCTGGTAAACACTGAGCAAGATGGATTGATTTAATGAGGGAGAGATTGGGGTTCATGTATGTGGATGTATGTTTGCGTATATATATATATATATATATATATATATATATATATATATATATATATATATATATATTATATATATATATATATATATATATATATATAATATATATATATATATATATATATGTATATATATATTATATATATATATATATATATATATATATTATATATATATATATATATATATATATATATTACATACATAATATATATATATAATATATATATATATATAATATATATTATATATATATATATATATATATATGTATATAATATATATATACACACATATATGAATATGAGACATAGAGAGAGGAGAGACTTAAAGGCAAATAAAACAAGAACAAGAAACAACACGAACAAAAAAAGGAGGAAAGGAGGGGTAGGGGAGGGGTAGAAATGGTGAAAAGGGGTGAAAGGGAGCGGAGGGGAGGAGGGGAGAAGAGAGGAAGAAGGGGAAGGGGAGGATGAGGGAGAGGGGAGAGAGGGGAGGGGAGTAAAGGAGAAGATGGGGAAGAAGGAAGGGATGAGGGAGAGGAAGGAAAGAGAAGGTGAGAAGGGGTGGAGGGGGAGAAAGGGAGGGGAAGGGACGTAGAGGGGAGAAAGATGGAAAAGAAGAAGAGAGGAGGAGGGAGAAGGAGATTAAAGGGGTGAGAATGGAGTAGAGGGAAGGAGGAGGGAGATAGGGAGTAAAAAGGAGAAAGAGGGAGAGAGAAATACAGATGAGAGAAGGGGGGAGAGGGGAAGAGGAGAAGTAAATAGGAGAAGGGATGAAAGAGGGATTAAGAGGACGAAAGAGGAACAGAGGAAGTAACGGGGATGAAAGGGGAAGAAGGAATGCCAGGGAATAGGGAGAAGAGGGGAGAGTAAATGGGAGAAAGAGGGAGATGGAAACTAAAGGTTAGAAAGGGGAAGAAGGAGGAGAGAGGGGGAACAGGGAAGGAAAATGGAGAAAGGGGGAAGGAGGAAAGGGAAATAAAGAGGAAAGAGGAGGAGAGATGATGGGCGGAGAGGAGGAAGAGGAAGAGGTGAAGTAAAAATACAGAATTAGGGAGAGATAGATAAAAAGATGGATCGAAAAATAGATAAATAGAAAGATAGATAGATAGACAGACAGACAGAAGAAGAGAGACTTGCACTGTGGACAAAAAACAACAACATAGAAGCAACAAAAAGAGAAAAAAAAGAACTAGTAAGTGAAAGAGATAAGGAAGAAGGAAAAATAAGTAGAAGAAGAAACGAAAAAAACAAGAAAAAGAAAAAAGAAAAGAGAAAACTAGCGAGTTAAAGAGATAACGATTAAGAAAAAAAAATAATTGGAAGAAAAAGCGAAGAAAAAAAAAGAAACAACAGCAATGGGTAAAAGAAAAGTTAAGAACAGAAGACCCAGAAAAAAAAAACAGAACAAGGAGAGACAAATAAATAGAGGTAGAAAAAAAAATGCTGAT
>NW_020868726.1:228250-233250 GCF_003789085.1 Penaeus vannamei
CATGTATGTGGTATGTAGTCAACTATCTATTTCTCTCTATCTCTGTCTATCTCTCTCTCTCCCTCTCTCTCATTCGCTAACTCTCCACACGCACACATACACACACACAAACACACACAAATATGCATACATACGTATACATATCCTTATACAGTTATACAATCATTACTGTATATTTTTAGAATGTCTCGCATATCCAGATCCGCCTAACGTTTATATACTTGTTATCGCCTTACTTCCGGCCACAGAACCGAATCCAATCGACTCTTCTTGTAATCACCCTGTTTTTCCCCCGATTAAATCCCCCCTTCCCTACACACCTGTAATCACTCTTCCGTTCCCTGAAGGACGTCCCGTTAAGGCCACTTCCACTTCACCTTCCGCTTCTTCCATTAACTCTTAAGCTTGTCCCACTTCACCTTAAGTCGCCGTGGTTGCCTTACGGCTGTTTCGCGCCGCCTGGGCTCTTAAGGCATGGATATAGACCCCTCTTACAGTTTCTTCTTTTTTATCCGAATTATTGTAGATATTTCCTTATTTCATATCATGGCCACGTAAATCCATGAATCATTTTATCGACGCAAATCTCACTTAACATTTAAATAGTTCTTATGATTAGAACAAATCCTCTATTTCCTTTAATCCTTAGGCCGCTTTCACACCAACGTGGCACGTCGCATGCTGTGTGAAAAAGGGGGCGTGGCACGTCGCATATGCCACGTACGATCCGACTTCTACGTTATTTTCCAATATCTGACCTACCATCTCGGACAGTATTGTTAGATTTTAATGCATCTTTTACATCCAAAATCACTGTTAGCCGAAATGACAGAACATATAATCCTATAACATATGATGAAAAAAGGAAAACATTTGGATGTATGATGTACATAGAATAGAAGTGAGAAAAAATCTGTATTTTTTTTCTTTTTTCTGTGTGCCTCCTTCGGTTTGTACGAAAAGTGACAGTGTCCTGTAATACACCGTCCTCGACATGTCCTAAAAAGAATCTGGAATATGTCAAATTTTCGTGAATCATTTTCCCCTTATCATTGATTATCCATCATTAGTGATAATCATTTCTTTTGTAAGCCTATATGATCTAGGTTAATTGGATACACGTGTAGCATTCAATATAAGATAAAAAAAAAAAGAAAAAAAAGAAAAAAAGTCGGCATTTGATAATAACAATAAGGATAAATGTGATATGATTATGATGATTTTCCTATTAATGATACTAATGAAGATAATCATGAGGCTAATGCCAGTAATGATGATAAAATCGACAATGATAATCAAAATGATACTATAAGTTGTGTAAGTAATATTACTACTTGTAACAGAGAGGATAACATAAATGCCAGTGATAATAATAACCACAGTAACAACAACAGTGACAACAACAATATTAATGGCGGATAAAGTTATGATAATGATAGACATAATGATTGTTACAATGATGATTACTTTGAGAATAAAATCAACAATGAAATGACAATAAAAACAAGAATAATCTAAACTATGATAATAGTAATAAAAATGATAAAAGGAGAATAATAATAGTAATAACAATCATAGGGAAAATATCAATAAAGACATTGATAAAATTAATAATGATGAAAACGATAGTAATGATAAAGATAATAATGATAATGATAATAACAGTTATGGCAATAATAAAAATGATAATGATAATAATTGTAATGATGATGATAATACTAATACTAACAACAACAATAATAGTAATGATACTTCTAGTACTACTGCTACTAATGATTATCATATTAACAATTATGATAGTGATGATAACAATATTATCATCAATAATGAAATTAACGATAATAATGATATTAATGATTATTGAATAGCAATAAACATCTTGATAATAATAATGCTCATAATAGTGCATATAATTAGAATATTGGTGATAACTATAATAATGATGATGATAATAATGATAATAATAATGATAACAATAATAATCATAATGGTAATGAAATGATATTAGCAATAACGATATTAATAATAATAATAATAATAATAATAATAATGATAATAATAATAATAATAATAATAATAATAATAATAATGATACTGCTAATGATATCAATAATGATAATAATAATAATAACACCGATAGCAATAATGATAATGTTGAAGATAGCTTTAGTAATCACTCACACTGATATAGAAATAACAGCATTAATAATATAACATTTTCCTAATAATAAGAGAATGTAATATTTGGAACGCATATTTCCTGCAAAATCACACGAAATCCTTAATACACAACAGGACATGTGAGATCGCCATGACAGGGAGGAAAATAAGTTGTTGAACATCATGTTTCCATTGTTGTTGTTGCTGTTCACTTTTTTTTTATAGCGTTTCTTTTTGTCGATGTAGAAGCATTCATGTTCATTTTGTTATATACGGGATGTGTCTTTCGTGACAGGACGCACTTTTACGCTGTCATTACATATGTTTGTTATTTTTTCTCGGAGTAGGGGAGAGAAAGAGGCAACACTCTCATACACACACGCACACCACACACACACACAAACACACACACACACACATACGTGCATATATATATATAATATATATATATATATATATATATATATATTATATATATATATATATATATATATATATATATATATATATATATATATATATATATATATATATATATATATATATATATATATATGTATATATAATATATATATATATATATATGTATATATATATGTGTATACTGTGTGTGTGTGTGTGTGTGTGTGTGTGTCGTGTGTGTGTGTGATGTGTGTGTGTGTGTATACATACATATATACATATAATGATATGACTAGGTAGCAATAATGATGATAATGACCATAATATATGATAGATATATAATAGTATATTGATGATGATATAACCAATAATGAACAATAAAGATAACATCATTATTGATAATGATAGTAATAATAACAATAATGATAATGATAGTAATGATAACAATGATAATAATGATGACCATAAAATTAATGATAATGATAAAAATAATGATAATAAAGATACTAATAATGGTAACAATAACAATTATAATGGTACTGCTACTGTTACAGCTACTACTACTTCTACCACTACTATTACTACTACTACTACTACTACTACTATTACTACTAGTAAGATTGATAATAACACTATTAATAATAATAAAAACAATAATCTTTATGCTTATAGATATACAGATATAAATAGATAGATAGATGTGTATGTGTGTGTAAATGTATATATATACATGTATCCGTGTGTGTGTGTGTATAGAAAGAAGGATATTCATGATCTATATAAAAAAGAAGAAGAAGAAAGAAGAAGAAAAAGACAGCAAAAGAAGGAACAAGGGAAAAAAAAAGCCGAGAAAACATTTCTCTTTCCAACACACACAAAAGAACCTGTTCTTTAGCATCTCCAACTGACAAATTGACAAGTTGCAGCTGCAATCCATATCTCCCTTGCTCCAGTGCACACCGAGGAGAAGTTGCAAAAGAAGTTCCTCCTAAGGAAATTAGTTTTAAAACTTAAGGGGAAGGACAGGAAGAGTCACCAGCTGTTCTAATTGGAAGCTGTCTTCCTCCCTCGGCTTATGTAGGGGTTCGGTTTGATTGTCACTGCTGGGGTCGTGATGTGCCAACTTTTTTTTTTTTTTTCATTTTTCGCGTTTCTTTTTTTTTTTTTTTTTTTTTTTTTTTTTTAGTCGTTTTTTTCTGATTTTTTTTTTTCTTTTTTTTCTTTTCGTTAAGGTAATCTGTTTTTCTTGTAGTTCTTGTGTTTTCACTTTTTCTTTTCGTTAAGGTAGTCTATTTTTTTTTTTTTTTTTTTGTTTTTTTCTTAGTTTCTTTTTCCTGGTCGAGGTTTTTTGTTCTTGTAGTCTTGTAGTTTCTGATTGTTTTTTTTTCATTTTTTCTTTCGTTTTTTCTTTACGTCGAGGTGGTCTGTTTTGTTCTTGTAGTCTTGTAGTTTCTGATTGTTTTTTTTTTTTTTTTTCTTTTCGTTTTTTTCTTTACGTCAAGGTGGTCTGTTTTGTTCTTGTAGTCGTAGTTTCTGATAGTTTTTTTTCTTTTTTCTTTCTTTTTTTCTTTACGTCAAGGTGGTCTAAGTCTTGTAAGGTTTACGTCAAGGTAGTTGTAGTCATTTCTTGTTTTTTTTTTCACTTTCTTTCGTTTTTCTTTACGTCAAGGTAGTCTGTTTTTCTTGTAGTCTTGTAGATGTGAAAGTTGTTTTATTAACCTAATGTTTATCAGTTTTGTTTTAATTCTTTTGTATTCTGTCTTTATATTCGCGGTGAGTGTGTGATAAGATCATCAGAATACTACTCTCTCCCTCTTTCCTTTCCTCTCCTTCCACAGCTACCTCTTCCTCTCTCCTCATTCCACCCCTTTCCTATCCCTCCACAACAACCCTTATCTCTCTCCACTCCTTTCCTCTCCTACACCCACCCACCTTCCTCTCTCCCTTCCTCTCCCTCTTTAGCCACACCCTCCTTCCCTATCATATTACAGGGAAACACCCTTCCTCTTCCCCCCCCCCCACAACCCCTCTTTCCCTCTCTCCCACCCTCTCCTTCCCCCTCCCTTCTCTCCCTCTCCTTCCCTCCCTTTCCCTCCTCCCTCCCTCCCTCCCTCTCCCACCCTCTCCTTCCCTCCCTCCCTCCCTCTCCCTCCCTCCCTCCCTCTCCTCTCCTCCCTCCCCTCCCTCCTCCCTCTCCTCCCCTCCCTCCCTCTCCTTCCCTCCCTCCCCCCCTCCTCCTTCCCTCTCCTCCTTCTCCTCATCCTCTCCCTCCCTCCCTCCTTCCCTCCTCTTGCACAGCTCCCCGCACACAGCAGACACAAAGCTCAAAGTTTACTCCCTCGCACAATATTTCTCCAAATCCTTCCCCAAATTCACTCCATACCAAGCAGGGGCTCGACAAAGCACACAGCCCTTGCATATATTATATCATACATATC
>NW_020868726.1:240750-248250 GCF_003789085.1 Penaeus vannamei
ATTTCATAATTTTGTTAATTTTGTTTATCGTGAATGAGTTTGCTTTTAAATATTTGTTTGTTTTGTTTATTTTTATTATGTTTTTTTTTTATTCTTGCGACTTGCCTCGTTCATAATCAATGTGTCTGGAAGTGTTGCCAAGTCTATGCCACTGTTACCGCATGTGTGGCATATTCTGCGACACACATATGATGTTAAATATGCTCTGTTCATCTAAAGACTTCAAACTTAAAAGAGAAACCATTAGTAACTATGGCCACGTTGTTCCGCACATATTACATGCTACACACATATGATGTTCACTCTGTTCATCTAAAGACTTCAAACTTAAAAGAGAAACCATTAGTTACTGCAGACGACTTCTAGATGCCCATTAACTATTAACGACTCATTCACTCTCACCAAGACATCTGAATCTTATATGAAAGGGGGGGGGGATAAATAAATATTTTTTTCCGTCTCTTTCTCACCAAGACATGAAATCTTATATGAATGGGGGGGGGGATAATAAATATTTTTTCCGTCTCTTCTCACGCAAGACATCTGAATCTTATATGAAAGGGGGGGGGTCTCTTTCTTATCTTATATGGGGGGGGGGGAAATAAATATTTTTCCGTCTCTTTCTCACGCAAGACATCTGAATCTTATATGAAAGGGGGGGGGGGAAATAAATATTTTTTTCCGTCTCTTTCTCACGCAAGACATCCGAATCTTATATGAAAGGGGGGGGGGAATAAATATTTTTTTCCGTCTCTTTCTCACGCAAGACATCTGAATCTTATATGAAAGGGGGGGGGATAATATTTTTTTCCGTCTCTTTCTCACGCAAGACATCTGAATCTTATATGAAAGGGGGGGGATAAATAAATATTTTTTTCCGTCTCTTTCTCACGCAAGACATCTGAATCTTATATGAAAGGGGGGGGGGAATAAATATTTTTTTCCATCTCTTTCTCACGCAAGACATCTGAATATATGAAAGGGGGGGGGAAAAAATATTTTTTTTCCGTCTCTTTCTCACGCAAGACATCTGAATCTTATATGAAAGGGGGGGGATAAATAAAATTTTTTCCGTCTCTTTCTCACGCAAGACATCTGAATCTTATATGAAAGGGGGGGGGGAAATAAATATTTTTTTTTCCGTCTCTTTCTCACGCAAGACATCTGAATCTTATATGAAAGGGGGGGGGGATAAATAAATATTTTTTTCCGTCTCTTTCTCACGCAAGACATCTGAATCTTATATGAAAGGGGGGGGGGGAAATAATATTTTTTTCCGTCTCTTTCTCACGCAAGACATCTGAATCTTATATGAAAGGGGGGGGGGGGGAATAAAATTTTTTTCCGTCTCTTTTCTCACGCAAGACATCGAATCTTATATGAAAGGGGGGGGGGGGATAAATAAATATTTTTTTTCCGTCTCTTTCTCACGCAAGACATCCGAATCTTATATGAAAGGGGGGGGATAAATAAATATTTTTTCGTCTCTTTCTCACGCAAGACATCTGAATCTTATATGAAAGGGGGGGGGAATAAATATTTTTTCCGTCTCTTTCTCACGCAAGACATCTGAATCTTATATGAAAGGGGGGGATAAATAAATATTTTTTCCGTCTCTTTCTCACGCAAGACATCGAATCTTATATGAAAGGGGGGGGGGATAAATAAATATTTTTTTCCCGTCTCTTTCTCACGCAAGACAGAATCTTATATGAAAGGGGGGGGGGGAAATAAATATTTTTTCCGTCTCTTTCTCACCAAGACATCTGAATCTTATATGAAAGGGGGGGGGGGGAAATAAATATTTTTTTTTTTTCCGTCTCTTTTCTCACGCAAGACATCTGAATCTATATTGAAAGGGGGGGGGGATTAAATAAATATTTTTTTCCCGTCTCTTTCTCTTAATTATGACAAAATTTGAAGCTCCCTTCTGACAACTTTGGCTCCGACGTCCGACAATTGAGTCTGTTTCCTCCCCCCCCCCCCCCCACCCCCCCCCCCAAGAAAGCTCCCGACAAACTGTTTCTATTTATGTCACCAATATATCGACCCACACCCACCGGAAGTCGAATACAATGCTTTTTCACGAGACGTTCCCCCCCGCCAACCCCCCCAACCCCCCCTTCTCCTCCTTCTCCCCCTTACCCACCTCCACGACTGACCTTCGGCTTCCTTCTCCTCTCTCCCTCCCCCCCCCCCCCCCCTTCTCCTCCTTCTCCCCACCCTCCTCCACCACTACCTTCGGCTTCCGTTCTCCTCTCTTCCCTCCCCCAACCCCCCCCTTCTCCTCCTTCTCCCCCTTACCCTCCTCCACCGCTACCTTCGGCTTCCGTTCTCCTCTCTTTCCTCCCCAACCCCCCCTTCTCCTCCTTCTCCCCCTTACCTCCCTCCACCGCTACCTTCGGCTTTCGTTCTCCTCTCTTTCCCTCCCCAACCCCCCCCCCTTACCCACCTCCACCGCTTACCTTCCCCGTTCCTCTCTTTCCCCCCCCCCCCTTCTCCCCCTCCTTACCCTCCTCCACGCTACCTTCGGCTTCCGTTCTCCTCTCTTTCCCTCCCCCAACCCCCCCCCTTCTCCTCCTTCTCCCCCTTACCCTCCTCCACCGCTACCTTCGGCTTCCGTTCTCCCTCTTTCCCTCCCCCAACCCCCCCTTCTCCTCCTTCTCCCCCTTCCACCTCCACCGCTACCTTCGGCTTCCCGTTCTCCTCCTTTCTCCTCCTTTTCCTCTTGGTCGTCTGCTTCTTAGTCTTCCTTCTTAAGATCTTTATCGGCTTCTCAATCCACCCGTTTCGTCAGTCTGTTCTGTTGAGTTTCTCTAAAATATCCGTTCATTCTTTTTCTTTCACTTTTTTTTTTCGTTTTTCCTCTCTGGTTTAGTGCTTGTCCGGTTTTCTTCCTCGTCTCCCTTCTTTTTTCTTTTTTTTTTCTTTCTTTCCATCCACCTCTCTCTCTCTCTCTGTCTCTCTCTCTCTCTCTCTCTCTCTCTCTCTCTCTCCTCTCCTCTCTCCCTCTCCCCCTCTCCCTCCCTCCCTCCCTCCCTTCTCCCCTCCCCCCCCTCTCTCTCTCTCTCTCTCTCTCTTTCGTCAAACTATTCATCTATCGCTGCCATTCCACTCAATCGCTTTACACCAGAATCCTTCCTCTGGTTTGGATTGTCTACACCGGGACTTTAACTCCAGTTGGTCGGATTTTCATCGATCTCTATCACGTATTCCGGGCCCCTTTATATGCAATTAATCTAATGGTTTATCTCAATTCCTTTTGTCTTCTTTTTAGCAAGCTCTACCTCCTTTCATTTACATGTATTCATTCTACCTCGGTTATATATACATATGTATGTGTATATATATATGTATATATAATATATATATATATATATATATATATATATATATTATATATATATATATATATATATATATATATATATATATATATATATATATATACATATACATATACACACACACACACACACACACACACACACACACACACACACACACACACACACCACACACAAACACACACCACAAACACATACACACACACACGCACAAAACACACACACACTTGCCGTAAGTGTGTGTGTGTCGATATAGATACACACACTGCTATATAAACTAGATTTACATAAACTTATCATATTTTCTCTACCGATATATTTTTTAGAATGTACCGGTCATGATTTTTTTTTATCATTTTATTTTAGCTTATTATTTAGAAGAAAATCTAAAAAAAATAAGTGTTTGAATATATTACCTTCATTCCTTACATTTCTCTAAATACTATTTTCGTCTTCATTAAAAAGAAAAAAAGCTTCACTTTCGCTTTTATTTAACATATCTTTCACCGTATTTTCATTTTTTTCTCTTTAGCTTCTTTCTTTAATTTATGCTAATTCAACGGTTCCATCTAATACATTTGATTATATTTCCCCCTTATTTCTCTCTTCTCTTCATCACGACCATCATCATTTCCCTCCTCCACCCACTTCGTCTCTTCCTTTCAGCATTTCTCACTCTATAACACCGGCATTAACTCGTCAATGCACCCCCCCCAGCCCACCCCCACCCCCCCACCCCACCCCAGTATCGACTTCTGTTAGTCTCCGTTCAGTTCTAGCCTCAGGGAATGTGTGCGTCGACCCAATCAACTTTCAATTCTTGTTTGTTTGTTTTTTTTATTTATTATTATTTATTTATTTTTCTTTTTTTTTTTTTTAGGTAAGAGACTGTAATAATTCTGTGATATGCTTCTGATCGGGGAGGGAGGAGAGAGAACGAGAGAGAGAGAGAGAGAGAGAGAGAGAGAGAGGAGAGAGAGAAGAGAAAGAGAGAGAGAAGAGAAGAGAGAGAGAAAGAGAAAGAGGAAAGAAAGAAGAAGAAAGAAAGAAAGAGAAAGAGAAA
Source organism: Penaeus vannamei (assembly GCF_003789085.1). Taxonomy (NCBI): domain Eukaryota; kingdom Metazoa; phylum Arthropoda; class Malacostraca; order Decapoda; family Penaeidae; genus Penaeus; species Penaeus vannamei. The sequence continues at coordinate 245,161 of NW_020868726.1, forward strand.
AAAGAGGAGAGAGAAGAAAAAAGAAAGAAAAGAGAAAGAAAAAAAAGAAGAGAGAAAAAAAAGAAGAAAGAAAGAAAGAAAGAAAGAGAGAGAGAACTTACTGAAATGTAATTTAAGGGCATCAAACAGCCTCACTCGTAACTGGGTCATGGTGGAAGCGACGACGTGGCGCTTTAACAGGAAAAGATATGAGTAAAAGAAGTGAACAAGAGAGAGAGCGACAGATAGACAGATAGAGAAACAGATAGATGGGAGAGTGAGAGAGAGAGAGAGGAGAGAGAGAGAGAGAGAGAGAGAGAGAGAGAGAGAGAGAGAGAGAGAGAGAGAGAGAGAGAGAGAGAGACAGACAGACAGACAGACAGACAGACAGACAGAGACAGACAGAGACAGAGACAGACAGAGACAGAGACAGAGAGAGAGAGAGAGAGAGAGAGAGAGAGAGAGAGAGAGGAGAGAGAGAAGAGAGAGAGAGAGAGAGAGAGAGAAGAGAGAGAGAGAGAGAGAGACAGAGAAAGAGAGAGACAGAAGACAGAGAACAGAGACAGAGACAGAGAGAGAGAGAGAAAGAGAGAACAATTATACAACTAAAGGCAGAGGGACAGGGATACAGATGGTGTTGGAGCGACCCAAGATGTTAGTGAAATGTTCGGTTTGAAGCCGTAGAGTTTTTTCCTCTTCATAAGGGGAGCCGGCGAGAGCTCAGGCGTGTGAAAGGCTTACTTGCGAGTGATTAACCTGAGTGAAAGGGGTCTTCATAACAGCTTTCTAGAGAGTACAGGTTTTTATAATTTTTTCTTTTCTTTATTTTGTTCTTTATTCTAATATCTTGTGTAATTCTAATTCTAATATCTTGTGTAATTCTAATATCTTTATAATTTTTCTTTTATTTTATTTTTGTCTTTATTCTAATATCTTATGTTTTATTTTCTTTTGATTATTTTTCTTTTCTTTTATTCTAATATCTTTTATTCATGTCTATTCATTTATAGATTTATTCATATGTGTTTATCTATATATCCATATGTATGTATATAAATGTTTGTGTGTGTGTGTATGTGTTTGTGTGTGTATGTGCATGTGCATGTGTGTGTGTGTGTGTGTGTGTGTGTGTGTGTATGTGTATGTGTGACTGTGTTGTGTGTGTGCATGTGTGTGCGTGTTGTGTATGTGTATGTGTGGTGTGCGTGTGTATGTGTGTGCATTTACACACGTGTTTATTTATGAATGCATGTATGTACGTAAGTAAATATGTATTTATGTATGTAAGTACTTATGTATGTAAATACGCACATATGTAAGTACTTATGTATGTAAACACGCACATATGTAAGTACTTATGTATGTAAATACTTATGTATAATACGCACATATGTAAGTACTTATGTATGCAAATCGCCATATGTAAGTACTTATGTATGTAAATACGCACATATGTAAGTATATATATATATATATATATATATATATATATATATATATATATATATATATATATATATATATATATATATATATATATATATATATATATATATATATATATATATATATGTATGCATGTATGTATACACTTATATGCAAACAGATGTACTACAGAGAGAGATGGAAGAAGTGACTTTTATTGCCATTTTTCCTTAAGTTATTGAAATAAAAAAAGCAAAGGGAGAAAGGGATATACAAAGCGAGAACAGAAAGAGAGGAGAGAAGCGATGGAGGCAATAAAAATAAACATAAAAACAGAGGAGAGACCCACGCGTGAATCCGTCCGGGTGTGGTCCTGCTCACGTGAAAACAAACTTGGTCCTCGGAAAACAATCATTCCTATTGCCCTTAAGAGTCTCCTTCTTACTACCCTTTTCTTTCTCTTCTTCTTCACCTTCCTACTCCTTTCTTTCTTTCCTCTATCCTTCTTCCTCACCTTCCGCGCTCTTTCTTTCTTTCTTTCCTCTCCCTTCTTCCTCACCTTCCGCACTCTTTCTTTCCCGTTTGCTATACCTCCTTCTTACGCCTTTTTTTCTTACCTCTTTCCCCCTTCCCATTCTTTAAAATTATGATTTTCTGTACTCCCTTCTCTCATTTCTATACCTCTTTCTTACATCTTTTTCTTACCTCTTCCCCCCTCCCAATTTTTTTATTTTATTTATTTTTCTATACTCCCTTCTCTGATTTTTATTTCTCTCCTTCCATTCCTCCTTCATCATCCCTTCCTTTCAATCCTTCTTTTTTACTCCCAACCCCTCCACATTCCCCTATTGTCTCATCTTTCCCTCCTCCTCCTCCTCCCTCACTTTTTCCCACTTCTAATCTCCCCTTCTCACAATTTTCTTCGTATCCCCCTCTTCCTCCCCTCCCTCATTCCCCATCCACTTTCCACCTTCCGCCAATCACCATCTCCTTCTTTTCTACTGTACCAAATTCTGTACATAACCTAACCTTGCCTTTTTCATAAAATGTAATTCTACTGTTTATCCTTCGTACGTCTATTATGTCACCTTTTTATGTTTTAAATTTTTTCCTCCTCTTTCTTTACTATATTTTTTCCCCAAACCTTTTATTTGACATTTTCTTTTCCTACTTTTCTCCCATTAAGGTAAAAGGAAAAAAATATAAACAATTTTCAGTCTCTGGCCGATGACACGACTTAACGTGTTCTTAGAATCCTTTCCTCATTTTCTTAATTCCCCTTTTCTCGAAGGAAGGCCAGCGTATGAGAGAAAGGAAAACAAAGAAGAAGAAAAAAGAAAAAAAGGAAAAAAAATCGTTACGTTTCCTTACCTTCACCCCAGTCGACTTCATCCTTTATTTTTATGTCAACTTTTTTTTCTTTTTTTTTTTTTTTTTTTTTTTTTTTTTTTTTTATCTCTGACGTAAAAAGAATGATTTCCCTGGGCTATAGATCCGCCATTTTCCCTTCTCTTTTTCTGTCTCTTTCTTTTGTACTTCTATTTCCCAATGTATTTATTTATTACATGTATTTATTTATCTATATGTCCGTTTATCTAGTTCCCTTATCAATTTGATTACTAATAAATAGACTTGTCTCTTTTTATGGGATTCGATTCCATCTGATCAGGTTTCAATCCCATCGAA
>NW_020868726.1:253250-255750 GCF_003789085.1 Penaeus vannamei
CCCCCCCCCCGTCTCCCCCAAATAACCTTCCATCAACAATCCCCTTAAAAAAAGAAAAAAAGAAAAAAAAAATACAAAAAAAACACAAAGAAAGAAAAGAAGCCAAAAAGAAAAAGAAGAAGAAAAAAAAAACAAAAAAAAACCGACTGACAAAGATAAGAAAAAGAAAGCCAAAAAGAAGAAAAAGAAAAGGAAGAACAAAAAAATCCCGACTGATAAATCCCCTGAAAATCCCCCCCCCCCCCTCTCCTCTCCCTTTAAAAAATTCTCCTCCTCAAGCCAGTCCCTAAGTCATCGAGTCATCGCATCTTAATGGGCTACCGGCTGTTCAATTCACCGATTCCAATTCTATTTCTTCTTCTTCTTCTGAACTTCTGAACATACAGTGAACATCTTCTGAACTTCTGAACATACAGTGAACATCTTCTGAACTTCTAAACATACAGTGAACATGGGCTACCGGCTGTTCAATTTATCGATTCCAATTCTATTTCTTCTTCTTCTTCTGAACTTCTGAACGTACAGTGAACATCTTCTGAACTTCTGAACATACAGTGAACATCTTCTGAACTTCTGAACATACAGTGAACATCTTCTGAACTTCTGAACGTACAGTGAACATGGGCTACCGGTTCAATTCACCGATTCCAATTCTATTTCTTCTTCTCCTTCTGAACTTCTGAACGTACGGTGAACATGGCTACCGGCTGTTCAATTCACCGATTCCAATTCTATTCTTCTTCTTCTGAACTTCTGAACATACAGTGAAACATCTTCTGAACTTCTTACAGTGAACATCTCTGAACTTCTGACATACAGTGAACATTCTGAACACATTTCTTGAACATCTTCTGAACTTCTGAACGTACGGTGAACATGGGCTACCGGCTGTTCAATTCACCGATTCCAATTCTATTTCTTCTTCTCTTCTGAACTTCTGAACATACAGTGAACATGGGCTATCAATTCATCGATTTCCAATTTTATTTCTTCTTCTTCTTCTGAACTTCTGAACATACAGTGAACATGGGCTACCGGCTGTTCAATTCACCGATTCCAATTTTATTTCTTCTTCTTCTTCTTCTGAACTTCTGAACGTACAGTGAACATCTTCTGAACTTCTGAACATACAGTGAACATGGGCTACCGGCTGTTCAATTCATCGATTCCAATTTTATTTCTTCTTCTTCTTCTGAACTTCTGAACATACAGTGAACATGGCTACCGGCTGTTCAATTCACCGATTCCAATTTTATTTCCTTCTTCTTCCTTCTTGAACTTTGAACATACAGTGAACATGGCTACCGGCTGTTCAATTCACCGATTCCAATTTATTTCTTCTTCTTCTTCTTCTGAACTTCTGAACGTACAGTGAACATCTTCTGAACTTCTGAACATACAGTGAACATGGGCTACCGGCTGTTCAATTCATCGATTCCAATTTTTCTTCTTCTTCTTCTGAACTTCTGAACATACAGTGAACATGGGCTACGGCTGTTCAATTCACGATTTCAATTCTATTTCTTCTTCTCCTTCTGAACTTCTGAACATACAGTGAACATGGGCTACCGGCTGTTCAATTCATCGATTCCAATTTTATTTCTTCTTCTTCTTCTTCTGGACTTCTGAACGTACAGTGAACATGGGCTACCGGCTGTTCAATTCATCGATTTCAATTTTATTTCTTCTTCTTCTTCTTCTTCTGGACTTCTGAACGTACAGTGAACATGGGCTACCGGCTGTTCAATTCATCGATTCCAATTTATTTCTTCTTCTTCTTCTTCTTCTGGACTTCTGAACGTACAGTGAACATGGGCTACCGGCTGTTCAATTCATCGATTCCAATTCTATTTCTTCTTCTTCTTCTTCTTCTTGGACTTCTGAACGTACAGTAACATGGCTACCGGCTGTTCAATTCATCGATTCCAATTTATTTCTTCTTCTTCTTCTTCTTCTTCTGGACTTCTGAACGTACAGGAACATGGGCTACCGGCTGTTCAATTCATCGATTCCAATTCTATTTCTTCTTCTTCTTCTTCTTCTGGACTTCTGAACGTACAGTGAACATGGGCTACCGGCTGTTCAATTCATCGATTCCAATTTTATTTCTTCTTCTTCTTGAACTTCTGAACGACAGTGAACATCTTCTGAACTTCTGAACATACAGTGAACATCTTCTGAACTTCTGAACATACAGTGAACATCTTCTGAACTTCTGAACATACAGTGAACATCTTCTGAACTTCTGAACATACAGTGAACATGGGCTACCGGCTGTTCAATTCATCGATTCCAATTCTATTTCTTCTTCTTCTGAACTTCTGAACATACAGTGAACATCTCCGGGAATCCTCTTCGGGTGTCTCCCTCTATAGCGAAATTGTGAAACGACTTTGAGATGAATCGCCATTGTTGTGTTGATGAGAGTGTACCGGATGTAAATAGATTTTCTCGGATGGATGGAGGGAGCGAGCGAGCGCGGGCTGCTTGTTCCGCTCAG
>NW_020868726.1:275750-279444 GCF_003789085.1 Penaeus vannamei
GGAGGCCGGCCGTGTTGGACCCAGAAATGTCATAGACGTTGGCCAGGAGCCTCATAGCTGTCGCCGGAGCTCGCCCTTGTAGCCCTGGCAGAATGGGTCTCTTCAATATTAATTTAAAGAATCCACATACTACACGCGGCTTCAAAACTGGAACGGAGGGGCGGAGAGGGGGGAACGGGGAGGGGGGTGGGGGTGGGGGGGGGGTCGTGCGTGCGTGCGATTTCCAAGCAGGTTCTGTTGCTTGGGCGAGATGCGGCTTCATTCACGTCGCTGGCAGGTTTAATAGCTTCAATTACATAGGGCTGTAGTTCGAGAACGATAATAGATAACATATATATGCATATCCACACACACAGTGGCATGTATACTGTATATAGATATATATATATATATATATATATATATATATATATATATATATATATATATATATATATATATATATATATATATATATAAGTATATCTATCTATATCTATATCTATATCTATATCTATCTATCTATCTATCTATCTTATCTATCTATCTATCTATCTATCTATCTATCTATCTATCTATCTAATATATATATATTATATATATAATATATATATATATATATATATATATATATATATATATATATGTATATATATACACGATGCCATGTTGAAGGCTGGCGTTTCTTCGAGTTATTTAGAGAAGAGCGAAGAGATTGATTGAAAACCAAGAAGAATAAGGAGAAGAGGAAGAAGAAATAAGCGGAGGAGGAGGATAATTATGATGATGACGATGACGATGCTACTGCTGATGATAATGATGATGTTGATGATGATGAGGATAATGATGATGGTAATGATGATAAAGATGATGATGATGACGACGATGAAGATAATGAGGATGAAGATGATGACGAGAAAGGAGAAGATAATGATAATGACGATGATGATGATGATGATGTGATGAGGATGGAGAATGATGATGCTGATGAGGAGGAGGAATGTCAGTAGCAGGAAGGAAGAAGAGGAATAAGAGGAGGAGGAGGATAATGATGATGGTAATGATAAAGATGATAATGATGACGACGATGAAGATGATGAGGATGAAGATGATGGGGAGGAGCAGGAGGAAGAAGAAGAGGAGGAGGAGGAAGTGCAAGAGGAGGAGGAAGAAGTGCAAGAGGAGAAGAAGAGGGAACAGGAGGAATAGGATAAGGAAAAGAAGAAGAAAATATCACGAGACGCACCTCATCGTCTCTCATTATACTTCGATTTCCTCGGCAGGAATGCCCGGGCGCCTGGCTTAGCACAAGAAGAAATTGGATTAAACCATTTGCATTATAACTGCAAAAGCTCCTTCCCTTTCCAAGACCTTTGGACCACTTCCGAGAAAGGGAAGAAAAAGAGAATTCCCCTCCCCCCCTCTCAGAAAAAAAAAAAGGATGGGGGGGAGCCTCCATTGAATGAATTCTGATTAGAATCTTAATTAGTACCTCATTAGAACAGTGTATTCGCAATCACGCCCCGCCCTCGCTTGCTTATTGCATGTAAAATTGCAATCTCTGGCGCCCTTTATAGGTCTGGCCCGGTCTCCCTCCAACGGCCCTGTTGGCTTAACTTGTTATAGTAAATGAGATTTGCCTGAAGCAGTGCTAGCATCAGAGTCGGGGACGAAACGCCACCATGAAACTCTCGCCAAAGTGAATTTCTCAGCCGGAGGAGACGACAGACACGCTGCTTTATGATCCCCGGTTGCTCCAGACCAGATCTTCTTCGGATTCTTTCTGTCTCTCCAAATAGTTTTTTTTTAGTGTTTCATTTTTATTTTTTGTTATTCTCTTCTTTAATCATCTCCATTTTTTTTTGTACGATAGAGGCTTTAAAACAATAGATGTGTATTTCATATTGTTATCGCTTTAAAACAACGACTGTATACAAACAAACAAACAACTTAAAGAAGGGTAAAAGCCAAGAAAAGTTATTTTGAGAAAATCTAATAAAACAGACAGAATACAAACAGATAAAAGGAAGAGAGAGAGAGAGAGAGAGAGAGAGAGAGAGAGAGAGAGAGAGAGAAGAGAGAGAGAGAGAGAGAGAGAGAGAGTGGAGAGAGAGAAGAGAGGAGAGAGAGAGAGAGAGAGGAGAGAGAGAGAGAGAGAGAGAGACCGAGAGAGGAGAGAGAAGAGAGAGAGAGAGAAAGAGAGAGAGGGAAAGAGAGAGACAGACAGGGACAGAACAGACAGAAGAGAGAGACAGACAGGACAGACAGACAGACATAGATAGGATAGATAAAGAGAGAGAGAGAGATAGACAGACAGATAGAGAGAGAGAGAGAGAGAGAGACAGCGGAGAGTAGAGAGAGAGAGAGAGAGAGAAGAGAGAGAAAGAGAAGAGAGAGAGAGAGAGAGAGAAGAGAGAGAGAGAGAGAGAGAGAGAGAGAGAGAGAGAAGAGAGAGAGAGAGAGAGAGAGAGAGAGAGAAGAGAGAGAGAGAGAGATAGATAGATAGAGAGAGAGAGAGAGAGAGAGAGAGAGAGAGAGAGGAGAGAGAGAGAGAGAGACGAGAGAGCAGAGAGAGAGAGAGAGAGAGAGAGAGTACCGCTAATCCGACATCTCCCGACCAAATCGCATCAAGCAGACGAATCACCCGAGATAGGAAAAACCATAATAGCATTATACGAATAACCTCCCATGATAGATTAAGCGTATATATGATTCCCTGCCGATTTCCCTGCAAGAAACCAATACCATTATTCAGGAGACGTCTTTGAGGTGATGGATAGAGGAGGGGAGGAAAGGGGGGAGGAAGGAGGGGGTAGGAAGAGGGGAGAAGATGATGTAGATGAGGGGTAGGAGAGAGGGAGATAAGTAGGTGTAGAAAGGGTGGAGAGGTGGAAGAGAGAGAGGTAGATCTAGGAGAGAGGGATGGGGAAGGGAGAAAGAGAGGGAGAGATTTTGAAGAAAGATATAGAAAGGGGAGAGTAAAAGAGAGGGAAAAAAGAGATGTTGAAGAGAGAGATAGATAGAAGATATTAAAAAGAAGGGAGAAATAGATGAAAAGAGATGGAAAAAGGGGAGAGAAGTAAATATGGAAGTGGGAGATGGAGGAAGTGAAAGAGGGAGAGGAAGATGAAGAAAAGGATCCAGGAAGGGGAGAGGAGAATGGAGAAGCGAGGAAAAACACACGTAGAAAATGTTAAAAGAAAGTGAAAGAGGAAAGATGTCATAAAAGGTAAGAACTGAACAAAGAAGAAAAAAATCATGCTCTACAAAGAGAAAAAAGAAAAAAAATATAGATAATTTAATAAAATACATAAAAAAGTGAATAGATAAATAGAAAATAATTAAACAGAAATAAAAAAAACAACGAGAAAAAGATAAGAAATAAAGAGATAATTAAATAAAATACATAAAAAACAAAAAGGAAAAGATAAGAATAAGAAAGAATATAAAATACATAAAAAAAGATAAAAAAAAGAATAAAGAAATGACTAAATAAGATGCATAAAAACAAAGAGAAAAATAAAAGAATAAAGAAATTATCAAATAAAATACATAAAAAACAAAAAAAGAAAAGAAAGAATAAAGAAATTATCATATAAAATACATAAAAAACTATACCTAAAAAAAACAAAACAGAAAACATTAAACATAAAAAGATAATCAAAATAAAATACAAAAAAAAAAAAAAAAAACAAAGAAGAAAAAAAAAAAAAAG
>NW_020868727.1:5000-40000 GCF_003789085.1 Penaeus vannamei
ACAGAATGCACAAGAAACAGACCGAATCCTTGAAAGACAAACAAACAAATAATCCTTGAAAGACAAACAAAAACAAATAATCCATGAAGACAGACAGACAGAGAATGCACAAGAAACAACAGACCGAAATCCTGGAGAGCCAGACAGTCACTAGACAGACGGGCAGCCACGGAGGCTCGGAGCTGACGGGCCCTTCGGTGCCTCCCGCCCTCCGCCCTCCGCCCCGTGAAAGCCTCCTCGTCTCGGTGACCGATAGCGTTATCTGGCGAGTGCCGGTCGGTCCCCCCCCCCCGCCTTATCTCGCGGGCTCTCGGGCAGGTGCGATGCCACATCTCGGGAGACGCGGTGTGGACGGAGATAACGGGGAGGACACGGATTTTTGGGTTATTTAAGTGTTTGTGTGTGTGTGTGTGTGTGTGTGTGTGTGGTGTGTTGTGTGTGTGTGTGTGTGTGTGTGTGTGTGTGTGGTGTGTGTGTGTGTAGTGTGTGTGTGTGTGTGTATGTGTGTGTGTGTGTGTGTGGTGTGTGTGTGTGTGTGTGTGTGTGTGTGTGTGTGTGTGTGTGTGTGTGTGTGGTGTGTGTGTATATCGATAGATGAATAGGGGTTCACAACCAGACCGGTGAATAAACAAATACAAACAAGAGAATTGTGTGTTTGTGTGTTGTGTATTTGAGTGTGTTTTGTGTGTACGTATTTAGGTGTGTGTGTACGGTGAGTGTGTGTGTGTTTGTATTTGTATTATTGTATACGTATCGATAGATGAATAGGGAATACACAACCAGACCGGTGAATAAACAAACACAAACAAAGACTCGTTTCTCTTCCGACTTTCGGGAAGGGGAAAACACCGACGGGTTTGGCGGGAAGCACAGCGCGCGGCATTTGTGTGTGTGACCAAAATTATGCTTTGTTTGGCGGTCGGCGCTGTTTTACGTATCATTCGATAACAAAAGTAACTGTTTCGTTTCCTTTGGGGGTTTTTTTGGCTTGCGTGATCCGGAAACGCCGCCTCTCGCTGGAACTGCGTCATTCGGTGGTGTTCGTAGCCTGTCCCGTTTGGAAATGGCGCCTTTTGGGACCTTTGTGCTTGTTGGCGAACGCTTCGCTGGGTAGGAGCGGAGGGCTTGGTATTGTTTGTCGTCTTTCTGTCTGTCTTTTTCTTTCTTTCTTTTTTTTTGATTTCTAATTTCTTTTTCTCGGCTGTCTCTTGTTTTTTTTTTCTTTCTTTTTTTGTTGACTTCTTATTTCTTTTTCTCGGCTGTCTCTTGTTTTTTTCTTTTTCTTTTTCTCTCTTTCTCACTCGGTCTGTATCTCTCTCTCACTCTCTTTCCTTTCCTCTATCTTCTGTCTTTCTGTCGTTTCTCTTCACTCTCTCCCTCTTCTTCTTTCGGTCTATCTTTTTCTGTTCCTGCAGATTTTTTTTCCGTTTCTTCTTTCCCACTTTTCTCTCTCCCTTTCTCTTTTTTCTCTTATTTTTCCTGTTTTCTATTTCACCCTCTCCTTTTCTCCCTTTCTCACTCTGTCCTTTATTTCTCTCTGTCTCTCCCTTTCCTCCTCTCTCCTTCTCTCTCTTTCTCTTTCAATTCTTGCTTTTTCTAAACATCTCTTCCTCGCGCTTCTGACTGTCTTCTCTTGTTTTTTTGTCTCCCTCCCCCTTCCTTTCTATGCATTTCTTCTTCCTAATCTCTCCCTTCCTTCGCCATTCCCCCCCCCCCCTCTCTCTCTCTCTCTCTCTCTCCTCTCTCTCTCTCTCCTCTCTCCTCTTCTCCTCTCTCTCTTCTCTCTCCTCTCTCTCTCTCTCTCTCTCTTCTCTCTCTCTCTCTCTCCTCCTCTCTTTATCCCCCCCTCTCTCCCCTCCTCACCCTGTGCCTCCCTCTTCTTTCTCTCTCTCCTCATTTCCCATATTCTCCTCTTTTTCCCTTTCTTGTTCATTTTCTCCCTTCCATTCGTTCCTACCCCTTTCTTCATCTCTCCCCTACCTCCTCTGTATGTGGTCTGTTCTTCCTATCTCTCTCCTTCCTCTTTTTTCCTTCCATCTCCCCTCCCCTCACCTCCACCCCACACCCACACCCCACCCACCCCACCCCTTAAAGCTTGCCGAAGCTCCTTACTTTTTACCTCTACCTCTTCCTTACCTTTTACCCCCCTTCCCCATCCCCCTGAGGTCCCCCTCCAGACGGTCCCTCACGGCCCCCCCCCCCGCGGCCAGGATCCCTTCCAACTCCACCCACCTACTGTCCCATACCCCTCCCCTACCCCACCACCGGTAAGGCTTGCCGAAGCTGCTTCTATCTTTATCTCTTCTCCACCTTTTACCTTCACCCCCACCCCACCCACCCCTAAGGCTTGCCGAAGCTGCTTCTATCTTTATCTCTCTTCCTCCCACCTTTACCTCACCCCACCCACCTCCCACCCCAATCCCCCGCGAGGTTCCAGCCCAACCTCCCCCCCCAGGATCGCGTCCGGGTCTCCTCACCCTATGCTCACCTCTTTCTTTCTTCCACCCCCTCCCCTACCCCACCCACCCACCCCTAAGGCTTGCCGAAGCTGCTTCTATCTTTATCTTTCCTCCAACCTTTTACCTCCTCCCCACCCCACCCCACCCCACCCCCACCCGCCCCCCAAGATCGCCCCCCGAGGTTCCAGCCCCCAATCCCCCGGATCCCCCCAGGATTCGCGTCCGGCCGAGAGAGAGGCGGCAGGCGAGTCGCGCCCTCTCCCGACAAGCAAGCCAGGAATGCGCGCTTGGGGGACTCCTCGGGGATCGAATCGAACCGGATCATCCGGAATTAGCGGTTTCTGATTCTCTGTTATCATCTCCTCCTTCTCTCCCCTCCTCCCTCCCTCAGCTCCCGCCTTCCTCCCAGCCTTTCTCTACTTCTTACCTCTCCTTCTTCTTTTCTTTTCTTAGTTATTATTCACATCCTTGTTTACTTTTTCTTCGTCTTCTTCTTTCTTTTTTTTCTTCTCTTCTTCTCCTTCTCTCCCTCCTTTTCTTCCTCCTCTTTCTCCTCCTCCACTTCCTATATCCTCCAACACCACCACCTTCTTTTTTTCTTCTTCTTCCTCCTCTTCCTCTCCTCCTCCTCCTACCTCCACCACCTCTCTCCTCCTCCTCTCCTCTCCTCTCCTCCTCCTTCTCTCTCTCTCTTCCTCCTCTCCTCTCTCCTTCTCTCCTCCTCCTCCTTCCTCCTCCTCCTCCTCCTCCTCCTCCTCCTCCTCCTCTCTCCCTCCTCCTCTTCCTCTTCCACCACCTCAACCTCGTCACTCTCCTCACCTCCAACACCTTCCACCTCTTCTCCTCCTCCTCTCTCCCTACCTCCTCTTCCCACCTCCACACCGCCACAACCTTCTTATTGTTTCTCCTCCTCTTCCTCCTCTTCCTCTCTAACACCACCACCGCCTTCTTCTCCTACTTTACGTTTATCCTCCCCATCCTCTTCTCCGGCCCCGCCACCGCCCCCGCGCGCATGCTCCGTCCCCCTCCCGTGTTGACAGTAATAAGACGGTGCCGTTGGGGAGTGGCTCGGCGCGGCGCGAGGAGGAGGAGGTGGTGGAGGTGGAGGTGGTGGAGGGGTGGGGGTGGGGTGGGGGTGGAGTGTGGAGGTGGAGGTGGGGCATGGTGGAGGTGGAGGTGGAGGTGAGGTGGAGGTGGAGGTGGAGGTGGAGGTGGAGGTGGAGGTGGGGGGAGTGGTGGGTGGTGGGGGATGGGTGGGTGGTGGTGGGTGTGTGGTGGTGGTGGTGGTGGTGGTGGTGGTGGTGTGGTGGTGGTGGTGGTGGTGGATGGAGGATGTGAGGTGGAGGTTGGAGGAGGAGGTGGAGGGGAGGTGGAGAGGAGGAGATGGAGTTGGAGGAGGAGGGGAGGATGGAGGATGGAGATGGAGATGGAGATTGAGAATGGAGGAGGAGAATTCACGGAAGGTAGGATGGAGAGGAGGAGGGAGGGGAGAGGAGGGGAGAGGGAGAAAGGAAGAGGAGAAGGGGGTAGGGAAAGAGGGGCAAGGGTGAGAGGCGGAGTAGGGAGGAGGAAGTAGAGGGAGAAGGAAAAAAAGAAAGGGGAATGTACGTGAGGGTTTTAAAAGAGAGATGAAAAGGAGAGAGAGCGGGTGTAGGGTGATAGGGAGAGAAGGGAGAAGAGAGGGTAGTGTGAGAGGGAGAGGGAGAGAGAGGGAATGGGAGGAGAGAAGGAAATGGCTGGCATTTTTTATTAACATTTTTGATGTTTTATTTGTTTTCTCATTTTTTCCTGTTCGTTGTTGGGGAGTAGAAGGGAACAAGCGTGGTTTGTCTACATGTTTGTTTGTGTATATAAGTCCATACGTCACGGCGTGTGCGTGTGTGTCGTGTGTGTGTGTGTGTGTGTGTGTGTGTGTGTGTGTGCCGATGCCGTGTGTGTGTGTGTGTGTGTGGTGTGTTGTGTAGTGTGTCGTGTGTGTGTGTGTGTGTGTGTGTGTGTGTGTGTGTGTGTGTGTGTGTGTGTGTGTGTGTGTGTGTGTGTGTGTGGCGCGCGCGCGCGCGCGCGTGCGTGCGTGCTTATTAGTGTCTGTTTTTGTCCGTATTAAGCATGCTACGTTTGCGTTACACTTGTTATTTTTGCCCTTGTTGCATACCTATGGTTTACACAATCGCTTCTATGTTCTGCAGCGTGGCTCCCGTTAGTTGCTACTCGCAGCCCTTTCGCAAGTGCATAAGGTCGCCCTTCGGAGACAAAAAAGAACGGCTGCCACGCGTTCACTTCACTCGTCGCCCCTTCCCCAGAACACGAGATTCGTGGAGACCGCCGCCGCCGCCGCGCCGCCGCGCAACATGTGTTTGCCATTAGACCGCCGGCGTTCCTCGTCCCGCGATCGCCAGCGTCAGGAGGATATCCGTCGGGCGAGCGGTCTTGGGGCGTCGTCTTTCTCCGCTCGGGTTCTTGGGCGGGGAGGCGAGAGGGTCCTGAGGAGGCGTGAGTGAGTCGTTGGCCATGCAGAGAGAGGGCGAGGGAGATGGGAGGAGGGGGAAGAGATAGGTGAGAGAATGGAGAGAGGTAGGAGTGAGAGGAAGGAAGGGGGGGAGGAGGAAAGGAAGGAAGAAAGGGAGCTTTTGCTATGATGGATGATTTGTTATTAGTTTGGTCTTTTGGTTAGAAAAAATAGCTGAGATGTTTCCAAACAGAGGCATCAGTGATTTCCCAACACTTCCGAAGCGAGTGACTAAGACTTGAGATGAATCAGCAGCGGCGCGGGTTCTTGGGAGGTGTCTTGCGGGACCGTTATTCAGTCCGGACTGTTTCCACGGTAACACNATATGTACATATATATGTATGTGTGTGTATGTATATGTATATATACATAATATGTACATATGCACATATATACATATACACATATATACATATACACATATATACATATACATATATATACATATACATATATATACATATACATATATATACATATACATATATATACATATACATATATATATATACATGTACATGTATATATATATATATATATATATATATATATATACATATACATATATATATATATATATATATATATATATATACACATATATAAGCATATAAACACATGTCACTGTTAGATTTCACATCAAGGTATCTTTACACAGGTAGAGCCACTCCATAATGATGAAAATCTTGTCTCATCACCTTTATTCATTGCAAAAATTATATATATATTTTTTTTCTTGTTGTTTTTCAATAACATTTTGCCTGTATTATTACTGAACCATTTCCAAAGAAAATGAACTGAAATACACTTAACATAAGATATCTCATGAAGTGTTGGGTTAAAAAGGGGGTGGAGCTAATGACATCATTACATCCAGCCAATAAGAGTGGTCCTTGAGATATCAGATATAGCTGGATAATTATTAGTATAATTTACTTGATATTGTTAGACTTATCAGAAGTAAAACCAAAGTCCCATTTATATATGGCAAAGAAGTGTTCCTTATCCTTAACAGCCATCAGATTACTCTTGGGAAAAAGTCAATATATTTTTGGGTTCAGTATGCTAAATAGAGGTGGAGCTACCTGTTTATATGTACCTTGTTTCACACAAAGGTTCTCTAGTCCCTTGTGGCCCTTTTGGTTGCCAAAGACAGGAAAGCAATACACAGTCTCTTATGTTCCTCATTTTAGGTTAGGGAACTGAGCAGTGTTTTGTGTCAGAGTGGAGTGCCAGCCCAGGTGAGCTGGGGGTGGGGGAAGGCACTCATTTCTCTAAAAAAAAAAGAATAGTGTTGAATTAGGTTTTTTAAAATAAATATTTTACCATAAGCAGTTGCAACGAGCATTGTATCAGGAAGATTATGACTTGTCTTACAAAGTTGGTCGAAAGCCCAGTCATGTTCGGAGATATAATGTGTGTCTTGAGCTTCATTCAGTAGGCAGGTTAGGCTTCCTCGGCTCATCTCTCGGCTCAGCTTATTCATCTGCAGTCAAGTCCAAAGTGATATTTGTGTCATGGCGTAGGTTCATAGACCTCATCTAGTACATATATGTTCTAGAAAATTGACAACAAGTAAGAAGTGTTTGCAAGTTCCAGTAAGGCACCGGTCACAGCTAGCATCTCCGTGATACTTTTGGAAAATCAGGCAACCGATCTTGCCTTGTAGAATGTGGCAAGGCTATCAGTGTGATGGCCTATCCATCGCTGAGCCTGACAGTATTATGTATGATGTCGATAAGTTCAGGTTCCCACAGCCAGGTATTGTTGAGCTCAGCGATGATGATAGGATGACAAGAAAGTTCAAGGATATTTTTTATACCAATTTCAGTCTGCTTTGTGTCCGGAGCCGCCAAAAGTCCTGAGAGGTTTGCTAAGGTCTTTCTAAATTTGTAGATGATGCCCTCAATGGCTTCTATCTGTGATAACGGAGCAGCTCTTGCGATAAACGTAGAAACACAAGTTTTCAAGCTGGCTCTCATTTTCGAAAGAAATTGATTAGTCCGAAGTGTTTTTTTTTTTTTTTTTTTTTTTTTTTTTAGTTTACTTTAGTTTACTTTAGTATGCAATGTGACATGTGACAGAATTTAGTATAGAACTTTTTTAAGAACGGGCCACTGTATAACGATGAGCAGGCTAGACGCGATTTTGATAAGAGAATGTTCTTTTCTAGTGTTATGGGGAATACAGCTTTTATGGATTTTTTCATGTGGTTCATTCGTGTTTTTGATCAGAACAAGTGCTCCGGGAAAATGGGTGGTCGTGAGTTACCTGGGCAGCAATAATAAAGAAATAGAGCAACAGTAAAGGAAACAAAGAGAAAAAAGTAATTTAAGATAAATTTCAGAATCTGTTGAAAAAATGGCAGTTCCCTCGGCAGATGGAGGAAGCAGATGGATACCGTGAATTATTCATATTTTAAAGGATATCTGTGGTAAAACTTATTTTTTCATGACACTGCCCCGTTTTCTTCTAGCAAAAGGTAGTTTGTGGAGATGAATTGCCGATATAATAACCAGTAAAAATGCAGTTTTAAAGTTTGGTTGTATGTTCTCTCTCCCCTCTCCTCCCCTCTCCTCCACTTCCCCTCCCTTCCCTTCCCCCCTTACCTCTCTCTTTCCTCTCATCTCTTTTTGTAACTCCCCATCCCATTTCCTCTCCCGCTTGTAATTAGCCTTCATCTTATATTCAGCAAGCCATACATACCATCTTTTTAGCTGCTTACATGTTGACGGTTAGTATACATACAATTGCTTAACTATAAGTGCGTGCACATATACTAGCAGGAACGGACTGCATCCTGTAATTGTTGGAATGGAATCCTGCAGAAAATATAATCTATGTCACTATAAGACAAAAGTCTGTGAGCGTAAAGCCGATAAATGTAAAATAAGTCAAAGAATCAGGAGAGATTGTAAATTCAAGAGGGTTGTAAATCAGTGCTTGCCACAGACAAGAAAAGAATAAGCCTCTAAACTGTAAATCCAAAAAAAAAAAAATGCAAATTATAAGATATCTAAAATAAACGACGTAAAGACGCTATCCCGCAAGATAAAAATAAAAAACCCTTGAAATCAGACAAGCTAAGGAGACAACCTTGCAGCCGACAGAGCGACAGACGACAGTACCGAGGATATAGGAAGACAAAAGACACTGACCCGCACGGAACACCAGGTCATTGGGAGACAGATGACCTAATCTGAGTGCGGGTCGGCCGGACGGAACAAAGGGGCTGGTCAGTTGGAATGGAATGAACCTTGGGGGTCTTGGCCGCGGGCTGTAGGCCTACGGGTTCGGGTCGGAAAGCAGCCCGGGTGGTTAGGTTAGCGGGGAGACGGTAGGATGTTTGGTAATGTGAGGATATTTTTACACGACAGATTTCACTCACACACACACACANTCTTTTCTAATTCTTTTTTCTCTCATCTTTCTCTTTTTTTTTTTTTTTCTCCCTTCTATTTTCTCTTCATTCTCTCTCTCTCTCTCTCTCTCTCTCTCTCTCTCTCTCTTCTCTCTCTCTCCTCTCTCTCTCTCTCATCTCTCACACACACACACAAAGAAAGAATAGAAAGAAAGAGAAACAAAAGAGGAAGAGACCAAGAAAAGGAGGAAAGACGAAATAAGAACGCCAAATAAATACAAAAGATAAAAGCAAAACCAAAAAAAAGACAAAGAATGAAGAAAGAGGAAAAGAGAAATGAAGAAGAACGACAAAAAGAGAAGAAGAGGAAACGGAGAAAAGTAGGAAGGAGAGAAAGAAAAAAAGAAAAAGAAAAAAGAGAAAGAAGGAAAGAGAAGGAAGGGAAACGAGGGGGGGAAACGGAGAACAAACCCAAAGAGAAAAAAAAGGAAACGAAGAAAAAAGAGTAAGGAGAAAACGAGAAAAAGAGGAGAAAGAAAAAAGAGAAAGAAGAAAGAAAAAGAAAAAGAAGAAAAGAAAAAGAGAGAAAAAGGAAAAAAAAAAAGGAGAAAGAAAAGAGAAAAAAGAGGGGAAAGGGAGAAAGTGAATAAAGGAAAAAGAGGGAAAGAAAGAAAAAGAAAAAGAGAAAGAAAAAAGAGAGAAAAGAGTAAAGAGAGAAAAAGACAAAGAAGAGAAAAAAAGGGAAAGCGAGAAAAGGCACGAGCCCCTCCCCACCACTCTCCTTTTTCCACCCCGACGCCTCGCTCGCAGGACAGTTCCGAAGAACGCCCCAAAAATCCCCGCCACAGACACACACTCCAGATAGTGTCAGGCTACTCCAGCCCCGCCGCAAATCCACTTCACGCAGCCATTAGAGTCCTCTCGTCGTGTCCCTCCCCTCTCTCCCTCTCTCCCTCTCCCATCTCTCCCTCTCTCGCATTTTTTCTTTCTCTCTTCTCGATTTCTTCCTTTTTCTTTCTTCTCTTTTTTTCTTTTTTCTTTTTTTCTTTTCTCTTTTTCTCTTTTTTTCTCTTTGCTTCTTCTTTTTTTCCTCTTTCTTTTTTTTCTCTCTCTCTTTTCTATTTTTTCTCTCTCTCTTTCTCTTTTTTTTCTCTCTTTCTCTTCTCTCTCTCTCTCTCTCTCTCTCTTCTCTCTCTCTCTTCTCTCCTCTCTCTCTTCTCTCTCTCTCTCTCTCTCACACACAACACCCAAAGAAAGAAAGAAAGAAAGAGAACAAAGAGAAAGCAGACAAAGAAAAAGAAGGTAGACGAAAATATAAAGAATCGCCAAAAAATACAAAGGAAAAAAGCCAATAACAAAATAAAAAGGACAAAGATAAAAATCAAAAGAAAGAAGAGAAAAAGAGAAAGAAGAAGACAAAGAAGAAGAGAAAACGAGAAGAGAAAGAAAAAGAAGAGAAATAAGGGAAAAAAGAGGAGAAGAGAGAAGGAAAAAACGAGGGGGGAAAACGAGAAATCAACGATCAAAGAGAAAAAAAAAAGTAGAGAAAGAAAAACGAGGAGGGTGAAGAGGTAAGGTGGAGGAGGGAGAGAAAAAAAGAAAAGAGTAAGAAAACGGAGAGAGCAAAGAGAAAGAAAAAGAGCAAGAGGACAAGAAGGAGGAAGGAAAAAGAAAAAGAGGAAAGAAAAAGGAAAGAAACAAGCAGAAAAAGAAAAAGAGAAAAAGAGATAAAGAAAAGAGAAAGATAGAAAAAGAAAAAAAAGAAAAAAAGAAAAGAAAAAAAGAGAAAGAAAAGAGAAAAAGAGAAAGAAAAGACAAAGAAGAGAAAAAAAGATAAAGCGAGAAAAGGCACGAGCCCCTTCCCCACACTCTCCCTCTTCCACCCGGACGGCCTCGTCGCAGACAGTTCCGAAGAAACGCCCAAAATCCCGCCACAGACACACACTCCAGAAGCAGCTACTCCAGAGGCCCGCAAATCCACTCCACGCGCCATTAGAGTCCTCTCGCGTGTCCTCCCTCTCTCCCTCTCTCCCTTCTCATCTCTCCCTCGCTCGATTTTTCTTCTCTCTCTCGATTTTTCTTTTTCTTCTTCTGCTTATTTTTCTTTTTCTTCTTTCTTTTCTCTTTCTCTTTTTTTCTCCTTGTTTTAACTCTTTTTTTCTCTTTCTTTTTTCTCCTCTCTCTCTTTCTTATTTTTTTCTCTCTCTCTTTTTTCTTTTTTCTCTCTTTTTTCTTCTCTCTCTCTCTCTTCTCTCTCTCTCTCTCTCTCTCTCTCTCTCTCTTCTCTCTCTCCTCTCTCTCTGCTCTCTCTCACACACACACACAAAGAAAGAAAGAAAGAAAGAGAAACAAAGAGAAAGAGACAAAGAAACAAAGAGAAAGGACCGCGAAAATAAAGAAACGCCCAAAAAAACAATAGAAAAAGCCAAACAAAAAAAAGACAAAGAAGAAGAGAAAAAATGAGGGGGGGGGGGGGGGGGGAAAAGAAGAAAGACAAGAGAAAGAGAGAAAACGGAAGAGGAAAGAAAAATAAGTGAGAAGAAAAAGGAGAAAGAAGAAGAGGAGAAAGGAAAACGAGGGGGGAAGAAAACGAGGGAGAAGAGGAAACAAGACAAAGAGAAAAAAAGACAGAAAACGAGAATAAAAGAGTAAGAAAACGAGAAAAAGAGAAGAAAAGAAAAGAAAAAGAGAAAGGAAAAAGAAGAAAAGAGAAGAAAAAGAGAAAAAGAGAAAGAAAAAGGAGAAAGAAGAAAAAGAAAAATGAGAAAGAAAAAGAAAAAGAGAAAGAAAAAGACAAAGAAGAGAAAAAAAAGAAAGCGAGAAAAAGGCACGCAGCCCCTCCCCACACTCTCCTTCCACCCGACGCCTCGCTCGCAGGGGACAGTTCCGAAAAGAACGCCCAAAATCCCGCCACAGACACACACTCCAGAAAGCAGCTAACTCCAGCCCCGCAATCCACTCCACGCGCCATTAGAGTTCTCTCGCGTGTCTTCCGCTCTTCTCCCTCTCTCCCTCCTCTCCCTCTCCATCTCCTCCTCTTCTCCGATTTTTCTTTTTCTTCTTAGTCTCTTTTTTTCTCTTTCTCTTTCTGTTTTTTTTTCTCTTTCTTATTTTTTTTCTCTCTTTCTCTCTTTTCTGTCTTCTTTTTCTCTCTCTCTTTCTCTCTTTTTTTTTTCTCTCTTTTATCTAACTTTACATATATTTATTCTCTTTCTCTTTCTTCTTTCCCTTTGTCCTTTTGCTTCATGTTCTCTCTTCCTTTTCCTCTTCCTTCTTCTCCTCAAATACCCATGCAACACACGAGGAAGGAGGAGGAGAGAGAGGAGAGAGGAGGAGGAGGAGGAGGAGGAGGAGAAGAAGAAGAAGAAAGAAGAAGAGAAGAAAGAGAAAAAAAAGGGAAAAAAAAGAAAAAAGAAGAAGAAAAAGAAAAAGAAAAAGAAAAAAAGGAAAAACGAAAAAAAAAAAGAAAAAAAAAAAGAAAAAAAAAAAGAAAAAAAAAAGAAAAAGAAAAAAGAAGAAAACGAAAAAAGAAAAAAGAAAAAAAAGGGAAGAAGTGAAAAAAAAAAAGAAAAGAAGAAAAAAGAGAAAAAAGAATGAAAAAGAAAGGAAAAAAAAGAAAAAAAAGGAAAAATGAAAAAAAAGAAAAGAAAAAGAAGAGAAAAAGAAAAAAAGAAAAAAAAAGAAAAAAGAAAAAAAAAAAAAAAAGAAAAGAAAAAAAAAGGAAAAAAAAAAAAAAAACCGAAAAAAGGAAAAAAGAAGAAAAAGGAAAAAAGGGAAGAAAAAAGGAAAGAAAAAGAAAAGAAGAAAAGAAGGGAAAAAAGAAAAGAAAAAAGAAGAAAAGAAGAAGAAGTAAGAAGCAAGAAAGAAAAAAGAAAAAGAAAAAAGGAAGAAAGAAAAGAAAAAGCAAAAGACGATTCAAAATCCACAAATGAGCCCCATTTACCCCTTCCCCCCCACCCCCTCCCCCCCTCTTAGTAAGACCTCAGACGAGAAAATGGCCTCAACATCCCCCCCCCCCACCCCCCACCCCCCCCCACTCCTGCCTTCACGCGATACCAAAACGAAACACTTTTTTTCTCGCACAAACATTTCCCTTTATCTCTTTTCTTCTTTATTCTTTTCCTTTCTTTTTCTCTTATTTCTGCTCTCCTTGTACCTTTCCAGCCCGTTAACCTTCCCCTCTATTCGCCCATTTCTGCCTCTCTTCGTACCACTTTCCCCTTCCCTCCCCTTCCCCTCTCAACTCTTCCCCTTCTTTCCCTCTCTTCCTCTCTCCTTAAATCCTTCAACTCCCCCCTTTACCCTTCCCTTCTTCCCCCTACTCCCCTACCCTTTACCCTTCCCGCTTCCCCCTACTCCCCCCCAATTTACCTTCACCTTCCCCCTCCTCTCCTCCCCACTTTACCCTTCCCTCTTCCGCCCCTCCTCTCCCCACCCCTCTTACCCTTCCCTCTCCCCCCTCTCTCCTCCCCCCCCTTTACCCTTTACCTTTTCCCTCGTTCCCTCTCCCCCTCCCCCTCCCCTCACGTCCACCCCACCCACCCCCAACCCCCCCGGAATCTGAAGTGTTGTGGGGGAGGGGAGGGGAGAGCCTTGACAACTATTTGAAATTAATGTGATTTAATGATTATTGCCGGGCTGTCGCGACCTGCTTCATTTTGCAGCGGCCGCGCGGCGGCGTGTGTGCGGACCCGCGGTTTTATCCGGAGAGCAAACACGAGGAACCCCATCGACTTTGGCGCCGGAGGGGTGGGGGGTTGGTTGGGTAGGAGGGCGCATCTCCTCAACCTCCCCCCCACCCCCACCCCCCCTTCCGCTGCAACTCGTTCACGCGGCAAGAAATGAGGTTGGAGAGAGAGAGAGCCTGGTACGTCAACCTCGTGCACTCCGGTCCTCTCAATGGGACGGGGAGGGGTGAGGGTGTGTTGGTGTGGTGTGGTGTGTTGGTGTGTGTGGTGTGGCAGTGTGGTGTGGTGTGGTGTGTGGTGTGGTGTTGGTTTGCTGGCGTAGGCGTGGTGTGGTGTGGGTGGTGTGGGGTGGGTGAGCGCACGCACGCACGCGACTCGGTGTCCTTCCCGGGTAAAGCGGTCATCAAAAAAGTTCTATTACGACGACAATGCGCGAGAGTATTCGATCTCCACTCCGCCCATTTCCTGCTCCTCCTCTTATTCCTCCATTCTCTTATCATTATTATTATCATTATTGTTGTTGTTAGTATCAATTATATTATCCGATATTCATTATTATCATTATTATTACTATTATAGTACATTCTCCTCAACCTTCTCCTCTTCCTCCACCACCATCATCACCTCCATCTCCACCTCCACCTCTTCCTCCTACTCTTCATCCTCCTCATGCTTACTACTACTTTGCCGCCACTATAACTACTAATAACATTCAATGATGATAATAAAAATAAATCATGATAATGATGAGTAATAAAATAAGATCATGCATACTGATGATAATAAAATAAATCATCGATACTGCCATGATAATAAAATAAATTTCATGCATACTGATGATAATAAAATAAATCATGGATACTGATGATAATAAATAAATCCATGATTACTGATATATAAAATAAATCATTGATAATGATGATAAAAATTAATCATGATAATGATGATACCAAAAATCAAAAAACAAATAATGATTAATACTTCACAACAAAACTGATAATACCCAACCGCACAGCAACTGCTTCAATGTAATAATGATAATTGATGATGAAACATAAGAATAATATAATGATTGTAATAATAATAGATTAATTAGATGAAAATTAATGATAACAACAATCATAATCACATATAGCAATAACAAGCAACAACAATAATAATAAATAATAATAATAATAATAATAATGAATAATAATAATATTAATAATAACAATAATAAAAATCAATAACAGCAATGCTTAATAATAACATAATCACAATGATATATATATATATAATATTAAGGACCCGACGACGATATGATACCATCAAATAACAATAATGATAAAAATAGAAATTAACTATACTAACAAAACAACAACAAATTAATATAACACGATAAACAAAAGCACAAAAAATAATTATAAACAATACTGATAATAACTAAATAAATCAGGAGCCAAAACGCGATTGAAAGATAAGGCGAAAACAATACCCCGATTCCGCAACCCCCCTCCCCAGGTGGCCCCCTCCCCCTCCCCCTCCCCCTCCCGCCTTTCGCGGTTCGTTGTATGGTCTAATTTGCACAAGTCTGTTTTTAATTGCACAATTCGCTGAAAAACAATGCAACGCCATTTGGTTTCCGCAATATTCCAGTCATGAAAAAGGGGAGTTTTTTTTTTATTACATGAGATCAATCCAGGCTATTCCATCTATTTATATTGAAGAAATATAAAAAGCGTTGGAAAATTATAAGTAAGGTAGGGGTTGAAAAAGGCGGGGAAAATGTAAAAGCGCAGGGAAAAAGGCGTGGGAAATATAAAAGATGGGTTGAAAAAGGCGGGAAAATGTAAAAGGGAGGGGGAAAAAGGCGGGAAAATATAAAAGCGTGGGGGAAAAAGGTAGAAAAATATAAAAGCGTGGGGGGAAAAGGCGGGAAATATAAAAAGCATGGGGAAAAGCGGGGAAAATATAAAAGCGTGGGGGAAAAGGCGGGAAAATGTAAAAGGCAGGGGAAAAAAGGCGGAGAAAAATGTAAAAAGATGGGAGAAAATGCGGGAAAATATAAAAGCAAGGGAAAAGCGGGAAATGTAAAAAGATGGGGAAAAAAGCGGGAAAATGTAAAAAGATGGGAAAAAAGGCGGGAAAATATAAAAGCAAGAAGGGGAAAAGCGGAAAATGTAAAAAATGGGGAAAAATGGCCGGGAAAATATAAAAGGCAAAGGGGGAAAAGGCCGGGAAAAATGTAAAAGGATGGGGAAAAAGGCGGGAAAAGTAAAAAAGATGGGGAAAAAAAAGGCGAAAATATAAAAAGCGTGGGGAATATGTAGAAAAATATAAAAACCGTGGGGGAAAAGGCGCGGAAATATAAAAGCGCCGGCGGAAAAAGGGCGGGAAAAATGTTAAAAAGACGAGAGAGAGAGAGAGAGAGAGAGAGAGAGTGAAGAGTGAAGAGAGTAGAGAGAGAAGACTTGGAAGAGAGAGAGAGAGAGGAGAGAGAGAAGAGAAATACCGAGAAAGGAAAAAAAAACGAAGAAAGCACAATAAAAAGAACCATCTCACTTATATCTAACTATCGATACAGTTCTGAATGGATAACAACGAAAAAAGAAAAGGAAAAAAGAAAAAACGGCGACTAACCTTAAAAAACAATTTCTATATCCTACCATCGCCTTCGAAAAACAGTAAGCAACCCCGTTCCCACCCCCCCCCCCCCACCCCCAAAAAAAAATCCTTAAATGTGTAATCATGTTTTCAAAGCAATCCACACATTCTCGACACTATCATTCCCCCAAAACAATAACCCATCATCCTCATCTTTCCATTCTACTACTATCCAAAACATCTATCAAAAAAAAACACAATTAGTCCTATTTGTGACACTTAAAAGCCGAATTTCCGATGTCGATTATGTTGACAAGATCAGACCTTTCCGAAAAAACTGACAGATCCTGACAATAAGTTCAATAAAAAAGAGAGATATCTGGCGAATGAATGATCCCCGTGTTGATTTTTTTCTCTCTCTTTTCTTTTTTTCTTTTCTTTTCGTCTTTCTCCAATAAACCTTTATAAAAATCAATGAACCAAACGCTGACGTTGGGGATATTTTTTATTCTCTCTTCCTCTATTTTTCTCTCCCTTCGTTTTCTTTCAATTAATATTTTTTCTTTTTTTTTCTTTTTCTTCATTTTTCGTTCTCTCGGTGAAAATAAAAATATGTGACATTTCCACGTTTTGTCAAATATCAGAAAGAAGATGAACAACAGAATCTGACTCACGAAAATGGAGTAGTTTCCCCTCGACCAGTATTACCTGTGGAAGAAAGAAAGAAAATGTAAATTTGTTGACACACTCTGAATTGGACTTTTTGAAACAGAACAATATTATTGAGCTTGTTCTTTGCGGAACTCGCATGATACAAATTAATAAACCTGAATGAAACAGCAAGGAGAAAAAGAAATATGCGGCGCGCGCACACACACACACCACCACAACACACACACCACACACACACACACCACACACACCAACACACAACACACACACCACACACCACACACACACACACACACACACACCGTAGTATGACTTATATAAATTAATACAGAAAAATCAGTGTAGGAGTAGAAGTAGATCGTATGCAAGGTGGCTGGACGGCGGTAGAGCTATGATGGGGTGGGGAGAAGAGAGAGAGGGGATGGGGGGGGGGTGGGTGAGAGAGGGGAGGAGAGGGGAGAGAGAGAGGAGAGAGAGAGAGGAGGAGAAGAGAGAGGAGGAGAAGGGAGTGGATGTCGACAAGAGAGAAGAGAAGAGAAGAGAGAAGAGAAGGAGAGAGAGAGAGAGAGAGAGATTAATCAGAGCACATATTTGTTTTTATGATTATTAAACGATTTCACGTTACCAATCTAAACAAGGGGCTTCCTTTCCCCTCTTTCCCTTAAACTTTATTTTTTTCCTATTCTCCATTTTTTTCCCTCTTTTTTTCCCGTAAATATTCATTTTTTCCCTTTTTNTCTCTCTCTCTCTCTCTCTCTCTCTCTCTCTCTCTCTCTTTCTCTCTCTCTCTCTCTCTCTCTCTCTCTTCTCTCTCCTTCTCTCTCTCTCTCTCTCTCCTCTCTCTCTTCTCTCTCTCTCTCTATTTCTCTCTCTCGTTTTCTCTCTTTTTCTCTTTTTCTCTCTTTTTTCTCCTTTTCTTCTTCCTTTTTTCTTTCTCTTTTCTTTTCTTTTTTTTCTTTTTTCTCTCTTTTTTCTCTTTTTTTTTCTCTTTTTCTCTTTTTTTTTATCTCCTCTTTCTCTCTCTTCTCTCTCTCTCTCTCTCTCTCTCTTCTCTCTCTCCTCTCTCTCTCTCTCTCTTCTCTCTCTCTCTCTTCTCTCTCTCTTCTCTCTCTCTCTTTCTCTCTTTTTCTCTGTCTCTCTTTCTCTCTGTCTCTCTCTCTCTGTCTCTCTCTCTCTGTCTCTCTCTCTCTCTCTCTCTCTCTCTCTCTCTCTCTCTCTCTCTCTCCTCTCTCTCTCTCTCTCTCTCTCTCTCTCCTCTCTCTCTCTCTCTCTCTCTCTCTCCCCTCCCTCTCTCTCTCTCATCTTTCTCTCTCGTTTTCTCTTTTTTCTCTTTTTTTCTTCTTTTTTTTCTTTTTTCTCTATTTCTCTCTTTTTTTGCTCTCTTTTCTCTCTCTTCTTTTCTCTCTCTTTTTTTCTCTTTCTCTTTTTCTCTTTTTTTTCTCTTTTCTCTCTTTTTTCTCTCTTTTTTGCTCTCTTTTTTGCTCTCTTTTTTCTCTGTATTTTTTCTTATCTTTTTTCTCTCTTTTTTCTCTTTTTTTCCTCTTTTTTCTCTCTTTTTCTCTCTTTTTTCTCTCTCTTTTTTTCTCTCTTTTTCTCTCTCTTTTTTCCTCTCTTTTTTCTCTCTTTTTTCTCTCTCTTTTTTTCTTCTCTTTTTTCTGTCTCTTTTTTTTCCTCTCTCTTTTTTTTTCTCTCTCTCTCTTTCCCTCCCTCTCTCCCCCGCACTTTCTCTCTTTGTCCCTTTATGTTTTACACCTACACACACTTCAGCTAGATTGATATGTATATTTAAATTTTATCATTTGTCTCCCTTTCAGCACAGAGAAATTAAGTATGCTATTACTACCTCCACTTGCTGCAAAACGTATCCCCGAATTGCCTGCCATCCCGTCTGAGCCCCTGCAACTTGACAAGTCTGACATAACTTTAGACATCAAAATCGGAGAGGTAGGGCGCCTGATGGAGTTTGATTAGCCTGATTTCACCCTGGAATTAGACTCATGTTAGGGATTATCACCTCTTTGGCAAGGCCTAAGTGAAATGTCTAGGGAACAAGGTGAGCCTGACCTAAAGCATACTTTGTATAGATTATGCTAATCTTGCTTGCAGGTAGTGATGTCGTATTTAGAAAGTGTTATTATGGAGATATATAACACCATTAAATATATTTTGAAGTCTAGACATGCCAAGCTCAGTGATGTGTAATAAGATATATGGGAAAATTGGCAGGTGGAGGTGGCTTAGGAACCAGTAGTACTTTAAAGGATGCTTTTGAAGTTTTTTTTTCATACTTTTCTTCTTTTGAATTACTCTTTAGTGTGGTTGATGGATTATGATATTTAACACATCTATTTGATATTTGTGATATATATAGCATGGCATTTACATTATTTTGAGAGATATAGTTTGAGCTATTATTTTTTCCATATATATTTTTTTAGCAGAAACAAGTAGAATGGGATTAGTTGTTTTCCTTTCATTGTTAATCCATTGGATCTGGGTGCATCATGATCTGCACTTAGACCAAAATCTAGGTATTAAGCTTACTAGGGGTAGGACTCTCCTGGGTGTGTGGCATGTAGGCCCTGCCATCATGTAAATCTCCTCTATATAAAATAAGCAAGCATGAAGTTGCCCTCTCACAACACACTGAAAGAATTTGTGAAAAAGATGAATATAAGATATTTGGTAAAGAAATAAATTTCATACTTTGCCAGTGTTATTTTTAGAATTTATATTAACTTTTAGAATTTGTAGAAGAAGCAAACAGTCCTGACCTCAAAAAGAGGATGCTGTAATGTTGATTCATAACTATGTTTGGTGACATATAATATATTGTTATAGCAATCCTAGTTATCTGAGTACTTGTTCTGTCAAATAATGCCTTGTTGCATTGATAGAGATGGTATATTTTTATTTTTGATTGACTTTGTCTTTGTGTCAAGATAGTGGTCAGGAACCTATTCCCTCAAACTTGAATACTCTTTCTGAAAAATAGATCTGCTGTCAGACATTTCCTTAAGAGAACAGATTCTAGGGAATAATTAAAATATTGAATAGTTGAATGGCAGGGTTGTAAACTATACAAGCTGTGTAGTAAATTCCATAAATGTATATATTAGACTAATAACTATATACATAACAGTTTTGTAGAAACTTTATCCTGTGACCCTTTCTTTCAAAACATATAGTTTTCTTGATCCCTGAAAATATTTCCAGGGGTATTATGGGGTGGTGTACCGTGGTGAGATGAAAGACCCATGGGGACGTGTGGAAACTGTAGCTATCAAGACCCTTAAGGCTGCAGGACAAATTGAGGATCACTTGAGGGAAATCAATATTATGAAGGTATGACGAAGGAAATGAAGCCTTTAGAGTATGCATCTTTTGTGTATAGAAGAAAATATACTCTTCAAATGCAATTCTATCCCTCTCTCTTCCTCTGTCTCTCTTTCTCCCCCTCTCTCTCTCTCTTCCTCTGTCTCTCTTTCTCCCCCTCTCTCTCTCTCTCTTCCTCTGTCCCTCTCTCCTTCTCTATCCCTCTCTCTCGCTCTTTCTCTCTCTCCCTCCCATCTCTCTCTCTCTCTTGCCTTCTCCCCCTTTCCCTCTCTCTTGTACCTTCTCTCTCCTATATCAGTGAAGTGCAGTTTTTATTGTTTAGTTGAATGATGTCCAATTTGAAGTCATTTGTTATAAGGATATCATTTCATAATAGTTGGAATTGGTTGTGAAGAATATGCTTGTAAAGTGCAATGAATGTCATATATCATACTCCAGGATTTTAAAAAGATGCAGTAAGTTTAGTGTTTTAAGTGAATTTAGGGATGAAAGAAATGAGTGAAAGAAGTATGGTTTAGAATAAAGATTAATAGAAAATAAATAAATAAATAAATTTATAGATTAATTTAAAGAATAAAGATTAATAGAAAAAGAGGATCTCTTAACAAGGAATGTTTATAGATAGAAACATTCATTTTTAGAGTGTACATTTATATCTAGATAGAAAAGTAGAATTTTACGCTCAGTTGTTAGCTTATGATCTAGAGTGCTTCTAATTTTTTTTTTATATAATTGAAATCTCCAATAGAGATTAGATCACAAGAATGTGGTGAAGTTGTGTGGCCTTTGTGAAGGAGATGGGGAAGAGCTGTACATGATTATGGAGTATTTGAAGGAAGGGTCTCTGAAAGCTTACATTCTTCGATGCACTGATCGTATCACAGATAGACACCTTCTCAAGTTTGCTTTGGATATCGCAGAGGTAAGTCACTTTAGTCATGTACGTTATAGTAGGTTGTTTTTGTTGAGTTCATACAATGCAACACATGCATGTGCACATACTTGTAGAGAAATATGAACGTGTATACATACATAGGAATGTAACACAAGTGCATATACTGAGGAGAATGAACACAGGCATGCATAGGAACATAAGCACAGAGAAACATACATAAGGGCATGGACACATATAAACATATATAGGAACATAAACAGATACAAGTACCTAGGAACATAAATACAGATACGCATACATACACCAAGATGGGAACATACATGTAGCTACAGTCACATAAGAGCATGAACACAAATGAACTTACATAGAAAAATGAACACAATAACACATACATGAACATATTTGAAATACACATACATAGAAATGTTGCATGTATGCCAGAACATGCACACTGATATGTATATATATGACCATGAACACAATTACATACATGAAAACACAAGCATGAATGCTGTTATGTAAGGAAAGAAACAGAGACAAAAACATTCAGATGCAAAACAAGTTTTATATATGTAATAAGGGAATTTTAGTGAAATATCCATTCTAATATTATGACAATAAAAACAGACACATGCAAATGCAAAAAGTGGAGTGTTTATAATATTTATATAAAAAATAATGTTAATCATTTAAGATAATTACTTTTTCAGGGATGGACTATCTTGAACAAAGAGAATCATTCACCGTGATCTTGCAGCTCGCAATGTCCTTGTTGCTGATGAAAATACTGTCAAGATTACTGACTTTGGTCTAGCCCAGCAACCAAACAAAGGAAATTACTATATTCGCCAAACTGTTAGAGCTTTACCATTAGGATGGCAAGTATACTTGTTGTAGAAGGTTTGATAATTACACGAGAATGAAATTATATTCCAGAAAAGTTTTCTTAGTAAGATAGGCAGACTTTGTAAAGATGAATTCATTGAGTGAAACTGCAATATAGTTTTACTGAAAAACAAAACCTAATAAAGCTATATGATGTTGTTATGCAAATCATTTGAGAATTTTGATTATATTAATGCTATCATGCCAGGAGATGCTGGATGATGTCCTATCATGTCATGTCCATTATGCCAGGATGAAATCTTGTCATACACGGTTGAACTTCCTCCAAGTTGTGCATGCTAAATAGTTGTTACTTGTTTGGTCCTGCTGTATTTTTTACAGAGAAATAGTCCTGAAATATTTAGTTGATTGTATGATGAATAAGGCATATGAAAATCATGGATTTTAGGATAAAACTAAGATGTCTACATCCATGTTGAATCTTTAAAAAGCAATATTAAATTTTGCTTTTATTGAATTTGTGGAAAATCAAAATTCATTATGATTTACGGTGACTATCAGAGTATATTGGTTCATACCTAAGTGAGAGACGAAGGAAAAATATTTTCGATAAAGTGAAGAAGTTACGAGTAATAATTGACAAAGTGTCTGAAAACTAGAGTTTTTAATGACATCATGGAGAAGCAACCAATTAACATATGGGATATATTTCACTTATTACATAATATCCAACAGATATCATTAGCTTATTTGCATTAAAAAGAATAAGAATTTTTTTTTTTCATTATTAAGGTTGGTAGCCAAGATGAAGCAACAAGCTATGAAATGACACCATGACATCATTATGTCACGACAAATCCTTATTCACATGAAATGTTGGGAACATGTGTCTATTCATAGGGATTGTTTCAAACCTTCACTTGTAAAAGTTTTGATTTTAACTGTGTCTCCAGCCCCCTGTAGGTGACTCAGCATGCATCCAGACATGCTGTTTGATATTGCAGTAAAGGCTCCTTTCATGATGTTTGTTATTGCAGTGAGGGGTCCTGTCATGGTTGGATTGAATATATAAATAGAAAGCATTGTATGCCATATTTTTTCCCATCTTTTAACCCTGTGGAGAAGGATAACATTTTCAAATGCCTGTTGTAGGAAAAGACTAATGGTAATAATGAATAAAATGAAAATAAGGTTAGGTTGTTGAGGCACATGAAAATAATGTTAAAACCAGCACTTTGCCTTTTTGAAATGAAACTTACAGTGCATGAATGGTAAATCAAAATGTGATCTACCTTTAAAGGGTTAATTATATTGTCTTATACAATTATTACATCTCACATCCCAAATCTCTTTCCTTCCCCTTTATAGGTATGCTCTTGAGTGCATTGAGAATGAGCAATATTCGCACAAGAGTGATGTCTGGTCTTTTGGTGTAACCTGCTGGGAGATGTTTACTCGTGGGGCTGAGCCTGACCTTCCAGAAAAGTCTGATGAACTCATACAGGTTGGGCACAAGGAAACTTTGTCTAATTTTAGCTGAAGTAAATTTAATAATTAAGTCGAGTTTGGTTTTGCCAGATATGAATCTGAACAAAAAATGTTTCTGAAGATGAGATACATTTGGATGAATGTTTCAATGGATATTATTTTCAAAATGGAATACATGTAGTAAATAATTGGTACTCATTATTTCCCACATTGTTTATTCATAGGCCCTGAAACTTGGCAGACGACTGATATGCAAGCCCCCATGCAGGACGAACATCTACTCCAAATTGATACGTATTTGTTGGGATCAAGAGCCAGCTGTCCGGCCTAATTTCTCTGACCTGATAATAATTATCAAGGAACTGCAAGAGGAGTACATGTGATTGCAAGTAGAGATCTTTGGCTTAATTGAGTTGAGTGAGTTAGTGATTTTTTTTCTGTCCATTCAATTTACAGCTGTCATAACAGACCAACATTGGGACTACTGGTGTTATTGACTTTTTTCCATATATTTCTTACCAGATTACATAGTTTTCTGCAATTGGCAAAATAAGAAACAGTTTATTTCTTTTTAATATTAAGTCAGAAATATTGATTATACTTAATCTTGTATAGTCCATGCT
The DNA here is from genome assembly GCF_003789085.1 of Penaeus vannamei. Taxonomy (NCBI): domain Eukaryota; kingdom Metazoa; phylum Arthropoda; class Malacostraca; order Decapoda; family Penaeidae; genus Penaeus; species Penaeus vannamei. The sequence continues at coordinate 28,458 of NW_020868727.1, forward strand.
GTCAGTGTTAAGATGATAGTTAAGATGAAAATTATGTGTTGAAGTGTCATTTACATTTTGTATTCTGCCATGGATGTTGCAGTCTCTCAGCTATAGTATTATTATTTTGTCTGAATACTGTAGCTTGTGTTTTGTGATACCCTCCAAAGAATTTTATACTGAATGTTTAGAAGATAGATACACTGTACAATATCAGGGGGAATGGCAGATACTTAGTTTCTTTTGCAATTTTGCAATTATGTCTTTGTAAATTTTTAGGTTTAAATTTGATTTTTTAAAGATAAAAAACATTACCAATATAAGGTGCAATGATTTTATAACTTTCATAGAATTTACTAATTTGGTGTTATATTTCCTACTTATTGTATCTTAGAAATGTTCTATGGTATTGAAGATCTTTCCTGTGTAGAGGATGCTGGTCAGCGGGCTTATTTTCTTGTAAAGTACGGCTTTGTGTGTATGCATTATCTCAACTCTATTTTCATAAAAGACATTGCTAGAATATTTCTGATACTGCAGTAACACCATACTGCCAAAACAAAATTATTTTTTGCAATTTATGATGATTTTTGGGGGGATATGTGCTGAGGATTTAGACTAGAGTCCTTGGATGAGTAAAGATGAGGTCAGATTATATAATCAAATATATATTTATAAATAGCTTTAATTGCCTCATGCTTTACACAGAGTGGGGATATATATGATAGAATGTTCAAAGGCATATATGGAACACAAATGTATGTATGTTAATGTAAAAAATACATTCCTACACATGGCATGCAAATGCAGATATTGTGATTTTATGTTATTGTCACTCTTATGGTGTAAATATGTTTAGTATATTGGCTGAAGTCCGTAAAGAAGTTGTATCTAATTTTCTATACATCCTATTAAATAATATTTGGAGTCATGTGAAATTCTCATTGCAAATAAAGTTGCAATTTTATAATATTTCATGCACATTATGAATAATTTTCTTTTACTGGTAAATTTTAATATATTTGACGATAGGAGTCTGATATTTTTATGCTGATATTTAATCCAAAAGATGCATAACTGTTTTATATGCAGTAGGACCTGGATATATGAATGTCTTACATGACATTCTTGTTTTGCACTCACATCTGAAGAGCCAGTGGAACAGAAATTGTAATTTGCTACTAGAGTGCAGTTGGGAATTATATATGTAATATATAATTATATTATAATTATAATTATAATTATAATTATAATTATAATTATAAAAATAATTATAATTATAAAATAATTATAATTATAAAAATAATTATAATTATAAAAATATGTAGCACCTTGTAGGTGCTACAAGGGTAGATTAAAAGACAGCCAGCATGCTAACTTTCCTGTGATAAACATGTTTAACCCACATCCATCTGACAGCTGCAGGAAGGGGATAGGAAATGACAGGAGACTTTTATCATTGCTATAATGTATTGAGCAGATATGAGCCAGTTATTTACATGTGGCAAAACAGACTATCAGATAATCTGAAAAAGTTAAGATTCTGAGATATATATAGGTTGTGTGAGGGTTGAATAGAGTAAAATGATGAATAAATAGGGAAACTCTTTCACTTTCTTATTTATCTTTGTATGTTATCCATTTTTGAACAACACAACAAGCAGCACAACAGTGACAATAACCAACCACAACAACATAAAAAAAAAAAAAAATTAAGGCCAATATCACACACACACACACACACACACACACACACTCTCTCTCTCTCTCTCTCTCTCTCTCTCTCTCTCTCTCTCTCTCTCTCTCTCTCTCTCTCTCTCTCTCTCTCTCTCTCTCTCTCTCTCTCTCTCTCTCTCTCTCTCTCTCTCTCTCACTCTCACTCTCACTCTCACACTCACTCACTCACTCACTCACTCACTCACTCACTCACTCACTCACTCACTCACTCACTCACTCACTCTCTCTCTCTCTCTCTCTCTCTCTCACTCTCTCTCTCTCTCTCTCTCTCTCTCTCTCTCTCTCTCTCTCTCTCTCTCTCTCTCTCTCTCACTCACTCACTCACTCACTCACTCACTCACTCACTCTCTCTCTCTCTCTCTCTCTCTCTCTCTCTCTCTCTCTCTCTCTCTCTCTCTCTCTCACTCACTCACTCACTCACTCACTCACTCACTCACTCACTCACTCACTCACTCTCTCTCTCTCTCTCTCTCTCTCTCTCTCTCTCTCTCTCTTCTCTCTCTCTCTCATACCATTACGTGTGTTCATTTATTACTCATCAGTAGGAGAAAATATGTCAGTATTTGCCTTCACACACTCACACACACACATTCACCTACTCTCTCACATACCATTAAATATGTTCATTTATTACTCATCAGTTGGAGAAAATATGTCAGTATTTGCCTTTGTTTATATTCTGGAGATTAAAGGTACAGGTTTCTGTTTAACAAAATTGAAAGAAAGTTAAGCTTGCAATATGCCACTGTCATAAATGTTAACATAGGTCAAGTGATGACTGATAGGTTATGTAGGGTGCCCCCTTCCTCTGTGTGCCAGAAATAGTTGGGTTCATGTCACTTCCAGCACCAGCACATTGGCATCTTAGCCCAGTAAGCAATTTAGGACACTATATGTCAGTTTATCTCGCCAAGTTTTTAATTATATTGAAAGGAGATAGAAAAAAGCATATAGCTGACTCTCCAAAAGTTCCTGCCTGAATAAAGAATGTGGAGTGAGAAATTTGCATAAGTTATGTGTTTTCAGTAATTAACACATAGTAAGAAATGTTTAATATAAAGCTTAAAGTAAAAAATGGCAATAAAATTGCAACTGATTTTATCTTTACAGAAAGAGAAGTTAATTCAAAAATTTTATCGGATTTGCTTATGTGTTGAGCAGTGGTTCCCAAGCTGAGTGGTACTCAGGCAGCACTTAGGAATGCTACATGATTCCAGTGTGAAGTAAAATCTTTAGATACAAAAGTTTCTCTCATTGACATTGAAGTATGTAATATATTTTTATTTCATTTCATAATATTATTTTGAACAGGTAAATCTGCTGCAAAAGTATTTAATTCTGGTAGGATAAGGAATGCTTAAAGCAAAGGGGTGCTGCACAAAGGAATACACGAGTTTAGGATGCCATTAAGGAAATATGTTTGGGAAGAACTGGCTTAAAGAGTTTAAAAAATAAAGAAATATATAAAGCGTGAAGTGACTGGAGTAAGAGGGCAATATGTTGCGGCTTCTTTGTTTAAGAAGGTATGGCATAAATTAAGTTAATGAATGTGTAAATAGAACTATTGCCTTTGATGAATAGAAAGTAATTTTATATTCATCAATCAGCAAACATTGAAATACAAAAAAAAAAAAAAAAATCAAGTCAAAAATTACAGGTGAAACAGACTGATCACAATAGATATGACATAAGATGAAAACTCAGAAAATACTAAATTAAGAAAAAAAAAAAAAAAAAAAAAAATTTACATCCAGTTAGGAGAATGAAAAATCCTTAAAAAAGCTTCATCCTGTAAAAGATATGAAAAGGTCACATGACAGTCTTAATGATTTACCATAGTGCTATATGACCTTAGATGTCTAGCACTTATTTGTTTCAACCATTAACCATGACAGTCTTAAAGAAAGAAATTTGATGTGTTCAGATGAATAGGAGTCTGAGGCTGGGAATGTATTGCACATCAGGATTCAAAAGACACTTTTTTCATTTCAAAGATTATTTGAAAAAAACAAACAAATAACAGATTTAAACCTTTTTGTATGAAATGTAGTGATTTCATAATTTATAGTTTTTTGTTTATATTGTCCTTTTTAAAACTATCTTGACTTTAAGGTCCATTGACAATATCGTTACCCTCAGTATAGTTTTTAAGTGTGACAACGGAGACTACCTAAAAGCCCAACATGAACATCTATTACTGAAATACTAATCTGTGCTAGCCATACCTGTCACTAAGCTGCAAGATATGTGATTAAAATACTTGAAAATCATACTGGTACAATGATGTGTGAATGGGCCTTAATACATTTTCATACATGTTGGATAAATTTGATCTTAATTACAGTAGGGGAAAACAAATGTTGTAAATGATAAACTATCTGCTTTGATACTCTGAGCATCACATTAAAGAATTATAAAAAATTGTGTTTTCTTTCCTACTTCCAAGAATATTGATTATATTTCTCTTTTGTGAACTGTTAATGGTTACTTTGTGATAATAGAGAGCACTTTTAAAATCTTCAAATAGTATTACTTCATAATTGTTTATATAGCTTTGAAATATGTACATTTATTTCAGATTTAGAATAGGCAGTCAGTGTTATTCTCAATTTCTTTCAATATATACTTAAAGATCCTTTCTTTTTTCATCTGTAATTTTATTATTACATCATGATACCAAATCAGATCCCTTGAATACTTTGACTTGGGTAGACTACCTTGCACCTGTTACAGTGCACTTAATGAAGACCTTCATGCTTTTCAAGTGTTTTGACTGAGTGAGCTTTCCTGTTTTTTTTGTTTTTTTTTGAGATTCAACTGAGATCTAGAATAAGCAACCCAGGCCTTGCCAGACTTCTAAGATTCTCAATATAAATTAAAATATAAAGGTAAAAAAGGAAGATTATCTTAAAACATTTCTCACACTTAGATCTCAAGGGTTCAGTAAGGTTACATATAACAGGAATTACAAGAATCATCAAAGTTCAGTGAAGTTTGTAAAGGAAATCACCTTTCTAGATAATTATTTCAAACCTTCTGCCCTTTGAACATATAAGGTCATTAGGAGCTCACCTTTTGATAAGAAACAAGTGTAGGTTATACAAGGATAGCCAGATATCCAACTAAAATACAGATGGGGTGAAAGAGAGAGAGAAAAAAAAGTGGAGACCCTAGTTTATGTTAATTTTTAAACTAAATGTTTAATGTTTAATATTTGAAAACAAATGTGCTAGAAAATAAAGTTCAAATAGCACTATGGTGCAGTATTGCGTCAGAAAGGGCAAAGGAGAATTAAAGATTACAATGAAATGTGTTGGATGCCCAAGGTTTGAGAGCGTTATAGGATAGCATGGTAGTGAAAAGGAAAAAAAGGGGAGCAAGTGAACTAGAGCAGAAATTAGTAGAAAGGGAGGCTTAAGGAGGTAGGGCGATTGAGGAAATTATAGTGGATCTGTCACTGGGGAAGGTATAGGAAAAATGTTCAAGGAAGAATAGAGGTAGCTGTTGAAAAGTAGGAGAAGCATCTGGAAGGAGGGAAAGGATGTCAAAGATTAGAGGGTGTTATAGGAAAGTATGGTAATGAAAAGGGAAAGCAGGGAGGTTAAGGAGGTACAGCAATTAAGTAAATCTGTGACTTGGGAGGAATAGAGATAATAGGTGATAGTGGTAGTTATGGTTGTCTTAGTAGTTTGGGATTAGGTATCTGAGGGTTGAGATAAAAGATCAGGAGTAGGTAAAGGAGTAGTGTCTGGGGTTCAATAGTGACAGTGGGGTCTGGGGAAGGGTATTGTGATAAAAGGGATTCACGTGTGTATCCAGGAGGGAGTGGAGGGATAGTGGGGAAGGATGGGGTTTTGGGGATTGGTTTGTGGATGAGGTATGTGGAAAAGAATAGGGTTTTTGGTGGGGCTTTTGGTTTGGGTGGTTGAGAGGATGAGGTATTTTGGGAAGTGGTTCGGGGAATATAAGGGGTAGAGCAACTGAGTGAATTGCAGTGTATCTGCGACTGGGAAGGAGTAGGGACATTGATTAAGGAAAACAGAGGTGGCTATTGGAGAAGTAGGTGAAGAATCCAGGGCTGAGAAATAGAGACTGGGAAGGTGGTGAAGTATCAGGAAAAATGTCTGGAGAAGAGGGGTCTGAAGAAGGACACTGTTGTGATAAAGGGGATTTGTGTGAGCATTCAAGTGGAAGCGGTAGAGAGGGTGGGTATGTTGGGAGGTGTGGAGGAAGGGATATGGAGGGAACTTGGGAGGAGGATGGATATCTGCAGATACTTTAAATATAGCAGGAGTAGGAACAGAGGGATTGGGGGATGGATGAGGGAGTGGTGTTCCCTTGGGTTATTTTTAGAAGTTTTGTATGTCTTCAAGGGTTTCTGGAGGAGAATTGGGTAGAGAGGACTGAGAAACAAAGGTTCTCTTATAAGGAGGAGAAGAGAAGATAGATATCTGAGGAACAGATGAAGAGGAAGGTGTAGGAGGTTGTAGTAGGAGAGCGTGGAGTGGAATGTTTAGGTTGCCTAGTACAACTAAAGTGAGGAGGAGGGTAAGTATTGGGAAGTGGTAGAGATTGGAGTATCTGGAATAAGAATGGAAAATGTATTTAACTGGTGGATAGGGTAAAAAGACATAGGACGTAAGTTTAGGGTATTGGGGAGAGATACCTGGGGAGATGCAGAAACATCCTGCGTAGGTGGGGGAGCAGAGCGTAGGACTGTTCTGGAGTAAGTTAAGAGAGAAAAACCTCTTCGTTGTGCTTCCTGTCTCCTCATGTAGAGTGAGGCCTAGTTTAAATCTGAGGACTGCTACCTCACATTCAAACTTATAGGCAGGGCAGCTCCTATAAAACACATTATAGGAGTCTCCACAATTGGCACATGTATGTGACTGAGCAGGGCAATTGAACGGTCATGACCAGGTTGGGCACATTGAGGCAGCGGGCTGTAGAGCGACAGTGTTTGGCTGGGTGGCCAAAATGCCAACATTTCTGACAATGACGAGGAAGGGTCGATATTGTGGGACATGACAAGACAATCCACCAATATAATGGGGGAGGTCTTGTTATGGAAGCTAATCTTGGCAATACTGACGTGGGATTTATGCTGGCCTCTGGGAAGAAGAGTGTAACACTACTGCCACTACATCATATTCACTGAGGCAGGAAAGTAGGTAATTTTCACAGTCTGACCAGTCCTTGTTATGCATGGGACAAGCATTTGGGGAATAGAAAACAGTTCCAGTACAAGTATTAAGAGATGGGTGAGGTTCGGCAGGAATGGGTTTGCCAGTAAGGTCAGTTAGGGTAGATAGTGCATGAGTTTGGGCTTCAGATGTAACCATGACAAGGTGTGAATGATCAGAGTGACTGTAAAAGGTAACCTTGCCTACTTGTTTCTGGAAGCACTGCTGTAAGAGAAGTGTATTCTCATATTACAGTTCTGTGGGTGAATCGCAAAGAATCAATCCCACTTGGCTGGGCCAAAGAGAATACTCAGAAGGTTTGCAGAAGTATAGGCAATAGAAGGACAGGGTGAGAGGAGATGGCATCATGGTGTGGAGTGGAGTAGTTCTGCAGGGGGAGGACAATAAGGATGAAGAGTAGTAATAAGGAAAGAGGGGGTTGAGATTGAGAGGATGTTGGGGGATGAGGTGCTTTCTAGGGGTGAGTAATAACCTGGGTGGGTATTTTGGAATGGCTAGAGTTGTTCGTAAGGGTCGAAGAAGGGGTGTTAGTATCATTGGTCGAGCTGTTGTCATAGGAGGGGCAGGGTCGGCAAACCATCAAAATCAAATTCAGATAGGCTATTTGATGAAGGGCAAGCCTTATTGCCCCTATTAAAGGTAAAGAATCTTCATTACTGGCCATGGTGAGCCTGAATAAACTGGGGAAAAGAAACAGTCTACCCCATGAAGAAAGGACCAAATTAGTTGAGGCAAGGGCTGAGGCCCAAGGTAAGGGTGATCCCCTACATTGGGTCTCAGTCCCTGTCTCCTAAGCCCTCCCACGATGATAACGAGTTAGGTATTGCGAGGTTTTAAACTAAAGAAGTTTCCTTAGAGATTCAGGTCATAAATAAGGTAACAAATATAAACTTTCTTATCTTTAGTTTCATGTATTTTTCAATCTATTATAAATAAATATACAGTTCCATTATAAGTCATTACTGTAAAATTTCATATGCCCTAGATTGTATTATATGAAATGTATGGAACAATATATTTACAACTATACATCTAAAATGAAGAAATGTAAGTGTAAGTAGTTCTGTATACAAAGGATTCTTTAGCATAATTACATTTTTTTTTCAACAGCAGCGTCTGGCAATGATTTACTACTGTAGCATTACCTCTTTTTCATTTTCATAAAAAGAAAATCTATGACTACCATTCAATGAAAGTGACACAGTTGTTATAAAATATTATTACCCAAAGTCACTATTACTATATGTGGGGGGAGGGGTGCTAATTAAAAAGGAAAACAAAATGGATACGACTCATTAAACAATGGAATGACTTCAAAGAAAAAGAAAAATTCATCTCTACGAACTCTTGCTACTAAATCATTCCAGGACTTTAAGACAACATACACGCACATGTACAAGATGTGTCAGAGTTCATGACTTTGATCTTCAGAAAATATAATTGTTCCATTAGCACTTGTCCTGAGCGGCTGCCGTAAGGGTGTCTAAAAGCTTGTTAATCTGAGGGTTGTCCCAGTCGCAGGTCAGATCATCCAGGTGGTTATCAAAATCATTGACGTCATGTTGGACCTTCCGCTGAAGCAACTGAGATATGACATCCAAAGCCCCGCCTCATGTGAATGCTGAAAGTGGAATTGGATACAATGTTTTATTTTTGATTATTATTATTATTATTATTATTATCTTTATCATTATTTATACTTTCTTCTGAGCAATGACTGTACATACTAAGAAGCACTGAGATCTAATGCAAATAGGGAACATAATTAAGCCATAAAAAGGTAATTATGGACTCGATTTGTTACCTATCTGTCAAAAATTATAAAATGTGAGAAACTGCATGCATGCCTATGTATGCATCTTGGTATACATGTATGTGTGCATGCATGCCTACAAGATAAAGGGAAAAAGAAAGACGGAAAAGGAGAAGAAGGAGAAGGAAAGAACTAGAAGGAGGAGGAGGAGGAGGAGGAGGAGGAGGAGGAGGAGGAGGAGAAGGAGGAGAAGGAGAAGGAGAAGGAGAAGGAGAAGGAGAAGGAGAAGGAGAAGGAGAAGGAGAAGGAGAAGGAGAAGGAGAAGGAGAAGGAGAAGGAGAAGGAGAAGGAGAAGGAGAAGGAGAAGGAGAAGGAGAAGGAGAAGGAGAAGGAGAAGGAGAAGGAGAAGGAGAAGGAGAAGGAGAAGGAGAAGGAGAAGGAGAAGGAAGGAGAAGAGAAAGAGAAAAGAAGAGAAGAGGAAAGAGAAAGAGAAAGAGAAGAGAAGGAGAAGGAGAAGGAGAAGGAGAAAGGAGAAGGAGAAGGAAAGAGAAGAAAGGAGAAGGAGAAGGAGAAGGAGAAGGAGAAGGAGAAGGAGAAGGAGAAGGAGAAGGAGAAGAAGGAGAAGAAGGAGAAGGAGAAGGAGAAGGAGAAGGAGAAGGAGAAGGAGAAGGAGAAGGAGAAGGAGAAGGAGAAGGAGAAGGAGAAGGAGAAGGAGAAGGAGAAGGAAGGAGAAGGAGAAGGAAGGAGAAGGAGAAGGAGAAGAGAAGAGAAGGAGAAGGAGAAGGAGAAGGAGAAGGAGAAGGAGAAGGAGAAGGAGAAGGAGAAGGAGAAGAAGAAGGAGAAGGAGAAGAAGAAGAAAAAACTCACCTAGGTTTATCTTTACTTTTCCACTTTCCATCTGATGTTAATTGTGAGACAATGATGGGAGCAGTTTGAAGGTTCAGGCACAGCTTCTTGTTGTCAATCTGAAATCATTATAGATTTTTTTATAATTTAAACAGGAAATCCTCTCTCCAAAAAATATCTTCATTAATTAACTTTAAAAAAGGCAAAAATTTGTCATGAACTTGCTGCATATCAAGTTGCAGGAAGATAGGAGAGGAGAGGAAAGGAGAGGGGAAAGAAGAGGACAGAGGTGGGATGGAGAGGAGGTGGGGTGTGGAGAGGAGAGGAGAGGAGAGGAAAGGAAAGGAGAGGAGAGGAGAGAGAGGAGAGGAGAGGAGAGGAGAGAAGAGAGGAGAAGATGAGAGAGGTGGGATGGAGAGGAGAGAGGTATGGGAGTGGGGGAGGAGAGGAGGGGTGAGAAGACGGGAGAGGAAATGAGAGGACAGGAGATGGAAGGGGAGAAGAAAGGAGATGGGAGGGGAGAAGAAAGGAGATGGGAGGGGAGAGGAGGCAAGATGAGAAAGTGAGAAAGGAAAGGGGGGTAAAAGAGAAGAGAGAGAGGAGAGGGGAGAGATGATGACAATGATGATAAAGATGAGAAAAGGAGAATGAGAATGATGATGATGATGATGAGGATAAGGATAATGATGATAATGAAAGGAGGAGGAGGAGGAGGAGGAGGAAGAGAATAAGAATAAGAAGGAAAAGTAGGAGGAGGAGGAGGAGGAAAAGAAGAAGGAGGAGGAATCATTAAAGATTACCAACATTCTAGTGGTAAATGTTAAGCCTACTACATTGATTCAATTAAAAAAATTGATTTAAAAATGATTTCTTATTTATAGTAACTATATCTCATGTACTTTAAATTTGGACTTTAAGCAGTCCATTCGTTTTAACTCATCCTCTGAAGTTTTCCAGCTTACTAGCACCATCACTGCAGAATAAACAAATAAACAATGGTATTTTACTCACCATTATTAGACAAGCATCATTATTATTCTCAGCTATCTTCTCTGCTACCTTCAGGGCTACAAAATCAGGCCTGAGGAGAGGAGAGAAATACAGATCACAGGGAGATACACAGTTAGAAAAGGTATGAATGAAAATGACAATACGAGAGATGTTTTTAACCAGTTTTGAATATATCCTCGTCAGAAATGCAGATATGTATTCAAAACAGTTTCAATCCATCATTTGTACTATGGAGATATTCATTTTCATTCATACATTTTATACATTTGTCAACTTGAATACAGTTCAAGTATCCTACACAAGAACAATTGGCATAACTGTAGCCTTTAATTTGCCTCTTGCAATCCTTTAAAGTTGCTGTCTTTCTAATCTGATGCAGTTTCAATTTGCAACCCACTTGTACTCTGAAATTATACTTTTTTTTTCTTATTTTACACATCATGAATGTCTACCAATGTGGGAACAATTTTTTTTTCATTGGATTTAACATCAGATATGTTTATGAATAATCTTGAACAGTACTCATAACTAAATATTACAATTAATAACCTAATTTGAACTTCACCTAACAAAGAACAGAAAAGCCATCCAGAACTTTCTACCATAAATAAGTACTTTGATAAATGGAATTTTTAAATTTACCCTTTGATGAAAAGTTCAGATATCCAAATCAGTGAAAATAACTGCAACATTTTTTCATTTTTTTCCTTATGTGCCCTCTAGCTTTGGTAGTGGCACTATGACCTTAAAATAAATAACCATAAATCACCTAAAATATATAAGAATAAATGAAATATACCATAAAGTCAGGCAAAAATTAGAATAAATAGTTAGGAAATCAGCAAAAATACATAAAAAAAATAAATAAAATAAATAACCATAATATTGGCCAAAATAAATGAGAGAAAATAAAATATATCATAAAATCTGCTAGAATATATAAGAATAAAATAAATCACCATAAAGTCAGCCAAATATATAGAATAAACTAAGTAAATCACCATAAAATCAAC
>NW_020868727.1:45000-47500 GCF_003789085.1 Penaeus vannamei
AGCTTAAACGGTGGAAAACGTATTTATAGCTGAGTCACGGTTGAAAGTTTTCTTTAATTACGTATTTTTTTAAAAATCAAAGATATCTTCATTTTTAATTAGTTATTTTTCTTTTTAAAGGTTTTACATTAACGAAAGGCTTATTTTGAAAGCAGCCGTATGACTCTTTTCATTAAAGGAATTTATTAAAGAAACTCTAGAATAAAACATTCACACCTTGCTACCTGTGTTTCTTGGGAGCACAGGTGTAATTAGGTGGTTCTCACCTATTCACGGCAGTTGCTGCAGGTGGAGGCGGGGACGCCCTAGACTAGCGTCCCTCCCGTTTTCTTAGCTTTTTCGTGGTTTACCCTTTTATTGCTGATTGAGATACTCATACATTCGGGCAAAGAACGAAAGGCTGGTGATCACTTTTGGTTCTTTTTTGTGTGATTTCATTTTCAAACGGGAGTGAGCGATTTTAGTTTTTTTTTCATGCTTTTGGTATGTTTTGGATTTATTAAAAAGTTCTCTTTAAGGGGAGTAGTCCATGTCCTTTTTAGATTTTGTTTTAAATCTTGCATTGTTTTATGAAGAGTTTTCATTTTATTTCTCATTGTTTTATAATAAAATGATTTCTATAAGTGCTTGCTGGTTCATTTAACCTACCTGAAAGATTTCTATAAGTGCTTGCTGGTTCTTCCCTGAAAGAGATTAATCTATACAAGACAGCCTTGTCCGAAACCCTTCGCACGTGGTGAAATTCCCGCGCTCGTCCTCCCCGCTCTGGTTACGTTTTCCCTGTCTTGCTGGTTCATACATTCTACATACATAACAACATTTGTACACAATCTTTCCTCCTTTCCACAGGCCCTTCACACATTGTCTTCTCCAAATAACACCCGTTCCCGGCGCGTACTAAACGGGTGGTGCAGTGAGCCATACTGTTGTGCATTTCTGTACAGTAAGGCACGGCAATAGAGTAAGTAAAAGTTCAGTACACTACATTATAATTATCAACGACATTCTCATCATTACCATTATCATCACACACACGCGTTATATATACACATCCACACATTCTTCTAAACGTTTCGTCTTTGTCTTCCGTCACTGGCTACCTCGGCCTCTCCTCCCTCCGTCTAATCCTGTGCAAAAGACGTCAGAACTTGCCTTTGCCCGTCAACTGTCAAGATGACAGAAGTCGTCTGCCGCTCCTTCACCGTAGCACAACGCCGCCGGACCAACAAACGCAAATCTACAACACACACACACACACACACACACACACACACACACACACACACACACACACACACACACACACACCACACACACACACACACACACACACACAACGCATATATCATTATAATCATTATTATCATTATTACTGAAACACTTGATATCCACTTATATGATCGTAATTCTTATTAATAATATGTGTTACACATGATAATGACAAAAACAATTATAACAATGACAACTGGCATTGATGATATTGGTGACAAAGAGGGTAATCATGATAATAATATTGATAACGACAGTAATGATGATGCTAGCAATTGTGATGATAGCGAGTGTAACAATAATAACAACAGTAACAATGCTGGTAAAAATGTTAATGGTAATGCTTATATTGCGAATATTGATAATGATGTGAGCATTAATAATAATGGTAATAACAATAATGAACATAGCGACAATAGCAATGATGGTAATGATAATAATGTTGATGTTAATATTAGTATTAATGATGATAGTAATGATTTGATGAAAATAATACTAGTAAAATTAATACTATTACTAATGATGATGATCATCATTATCATTAAGATGATGATAAAGATAATGATGATAATGATAATGATAATAATATAAACAATAACGATGATATTATGACATCATTAATAACAACAATGATAATAATGGTAATAATGATAGTAATAATAATAATAGTAGTAGTTGCAATAACATTAGAAATAACAATAACAATTTTATTGATAATTATAATAAATGATAATCATGAAAACAATAGTAACAATAAGGATACTGATACTAATACTATGATAATACTAATTATGATAATAATGGTATTAATAATAATAATGATAACAATTATAGTAATAATGATAATAATAATAATTAATGGTGATAATAATGATAATAATAATTATTAATGGTGATAATAATGATTATAATAATACTGACAATGATGACAATAACAATAAGAAAAAAGATCATAATAGGAATAACATTAATGACTATATCATGATTATTGTACTGATGATAGCATAGTGTTCATGAGAACAATAACAACAATAAACAAATCTTAAAAAGCTGCTAGAATTTAATGCGAAGGCAATTTGATATATGTAAAAGAAATGCAACAAACAAGGGCATTGCATAATTAGAAAAAAGATTAACAGACTGCAGAGCGATTATCATATAATCTGCTTCATCATTTGCATATCAAAATTCGGAGATTAAAGCGGTACTTTTTATTTGCTTGAAAATCGTA
>NW_020868727.1:50000-52000 GCF_003789085.1 Penaeus vannamei
AAATTTTAGAGTCCAGAGCGATAATGATAATGATGAAAATAAAATTACGACTTTAATAAGGATCAGAATAATAATGATAAGAGTAATAATGGCGACTTCTATGATGAGAATTATGATGATGTGTAAAATAATGACGACTTTAATAATGATGAGAATGATCAAAATGATTACAACGACGGTATTCATATAATAGTGAGATTAAAGACCTACATTAAAGAGTACCATCAGTCGAACCACGATAAAAAAAAGCCCCCCCCCCCAATAAAATAAAAAAAAAATCGATTTCCTTTCCGTCCAATCAACAGGCAACGTTATACATCGCCACTTTGAATTCAAGTTTCAAAATAAATCACCATGGAAGGTTATTCAAAACACCTGCGCGGCCGACAGACACCTGCAGCTTCATAATTTTGGGTCATCTGTCATGCCTTTAGATTCAACTCCAGCTTTTACTGCGCATGTGCGAGGGGGAAGTCGATGTTTCTTAATTCTTCGTTCATATCCCTAAATGATTGGGTGATGTTGCCTTATTAAGGTGATTTTGTTGTGATTGATGTAAGATTCGTGATAATTAGATGGTCTTCAGTGATTGGTTGATATTCATTCACGATTTTTCTTAATGATTAGTTGATCATGCGAGTGGTTAGGAGAGGTATATCAGTAATTAGTCGATAATTTGCAATAATTTGTTGATATTTCGTCATCACCAGGAATTAAGTGAATTCAGAATCGTAATTTTGGTTACGAAGATTAAATCATGGTTCAAATCTCACAGCTGTAAAGAAAAGGAAAAAAGGAAGAAAGAAAAGCGGGAAAGATGAATTCAGAATACAGAAAAGGAAAGAAATTTATAGAAAACGGGGAAAGACGAGAACAAAACAAAGAAAAAGTAGGAAGAAGAAAAACAGAAAAGAAAAAAAAAAAGAAAAAAGAAAAAAGCGAAAGATGACGATCAGTAAACGAAGAAAAAAGAAAGAAAACGAAAACGAAAACCAACACGGAAGTAAAACAGAAAACGAGAAAACATAATAAGACAAAGCAAAACACATAAAAAACGATGCAAGAAAATCGAAGACGACGAAGAGACACCCCCTCTCCCCCTTACACCCCTTCTCCCCATTTCCACCCCCTCCCCCTCCCTCCCCCTCCCCAATTGGTCCCCGGGTCAAACGGCGCAGCGGCCGCCACAGGTGTATCCCTT
The DNA here is from genome assembly GCF_003789085.1 of Penaeus vannamei. Taxonomy (NCBI): domain Eukaryota; kingdom Metazoa; phylum Arthropoda; class Malacostraca; order Decapoda; family Penaeidae; genus Penaeus; species Penaeus vannamei. Next base: position 51,202 of record NW_020868727.1, read on the forward strand.
AATGACTGCCACAGGTGTTGGTCAACTGACCTCATGAGACCACTCCATCCCCATAGCGTGCCTCATACAGCGCCTCCTTCAGTGCCACACGAACGCCACAGCCAGCCATCATGAGGCGCCATCAAGCACTCCTTCTCGTGGTTCTCTTCGCTTTCCTGCTGCCTGCCCTGCGCGCCCATAAGGTAGGGAGGAAGGGGCTTTGGTTATTTTTCGACCGTTTGACTTTCTGTTTTCATTTTCTCTTTTCTGTTTTGTTTAGGTCTCTCTTTCTCTCTTTCTTCTTTTCGTTCGTTTTGTTTTGGTTTAGTTTTGTTTTTTCCTATGTTTCTTTTCTTTTGTTTTCTGTATTTCGGTGTTCTTACCTTCTCTTTTGGTCTCTTTCTTTTTCTTTTCTTGTTTTTTTTCTCTTCTTTCTCTTTTCTTTTATTTTTTCCTCCCTTTCTCTCTCTTTCATCCTTTCTCCTTCTCGTCATCTTCTTTTCCCCTTTTCTCTTTTCCTTTCCTTTTCCCCTTTCTGTATTTCTATTATTCCATTTACCTACTCTCTTTATTTTATATTTCCCTTTCTCTTTCTCTTTTTATATCTTTTCTCCCTTCCCATTCCCCTCTTTGTAAACATCATATTGCGATCAGTGTCCCTGGTCGAGTGAGAAGTGCAACATGCTTGCTTTTGTATGGATGGAATTTTTGTGTTATTGCATTTGTTGTCGGATTCTGAGATGGGTGTATACTCGTGTGCATATATATATGCATGCATATTCATATATGTATATATGTGTGCGTGCGTGCGTGTGCGTGC
>NW_020868727.1:52100-82100 GCF_003789085.1 Penaeus vannamei
TTACTCTTTTAGTGTGGTTGATGGATTATGATATTTAACACATCTATTTGATATTTGTGATATATATAGCATGGCATTTACATTATTTTGAGAGATATAGTTTGAGCTATTATTTTTTCCATATATATTTTTTTAGCAGAAACAAGTAGAATGGGATTAGTTGTTTTCCTTTCATTGTTAATCCATTGGATCTGGGTGCATCATGATCTGCACTTAGACCAAAATCTAGGTATTAAGCTTACTAGGGGTAGGACTCTCCTGGGTGTGTGGCATGTAGGCCCTGCCATCATGTAAATCTCCTCTATATAAAATAAGCAAGCATGAAGTTGCCCTCTCACAACACACTGAAAGAATTTGTGAAAAAGATGAATATAAGATATTTGGTAAAGAAATAAATTTCATACTTTGCCAGTGTTATTTTTAGAATTTATATTAACTTTTAGAATTTGTAGAAGAAGCAAACAGTCCTGACCTCAAAAAGAGGATGCTGTAATGTTGATTCATAACTATGTTTGGTGACATATAATATATTGTTATAGCAATCCTAGTTATCTGAGTACTTGTTCTGTCAAATAATGCCTTGTTGCATTGATAGAGAATGGTATATTTTGTATTTTGATTGACTTTGTCTTTGTGTCAAGATAGTGGTCAGGAACCTATTCCCTCAAACTTGAATACTCTTTCTGGAAAAATAGATCTGCTGTCAGACATTTCCTTAAGAGAACAGATTCTAGGGAATAATTAAAATATTGAATAGTTGAATGGCAGGGTTGTAAACTATACAAGCTGTGTAGTAAATTCCATAAATGTATATATTAGACTAATAACTATACATAACAGTTTTGTAGAAACTTTATCCTGTGACCCTTTCTTTCAAAACATATAGTTTTCTTGATCCCTGAAAATATTTCCAGGGGTATTATGGGGTGGTGTACCGTGGTGAGATGAAAGACCCATGGGGACGTGTGGAAACTGTAGCTATCAAGACCCTTAAGGCTGCAGGACAAATTGAGGATCACTTGAGGGAAATCAATATTATGAAGGTATGACGAAGGAAATGAAGCCTTTAGAGTATGCATCTTTTGTGTATAGAAGAAAATATACTCTTCAAATGCAATTCTATCCCTCTCTCTTCCTCTGTCTCTCTTTCTCCCCCTCTCTCTCTCTCTTCCTCTGTCTCTCTTTCTCCCCCTCTCTCTCTCTCTCTTCCTCTGTCCCTCTCTCCTTCTCTATCCCTCTCTCTCGCTCTTTCTCTCTCTCCCTCCCATCTCTCTCTCTCTCTTGCCTTCTCCCCCTTTCCCTCTCTCTTGTACCTTCTCTCTCCTATATCAGTGAAGTGCAGTTTTTATTGTTTAGTTGAATGATGTCCAATTTGAAGTCATTTGTTATAAGGATATCATTTCATAATAGTTGGAATTGGTTGTGAAGAATATGCTTGTAAAGTGCAATGAATGTCATATATCATACTCCAGGATTTAAAAAGATGCAGTAAGTTTAGTGTTTTAAGTGAATTTAGGGATGAAAGAAATGAGTGAAAGAAGTATGGTTTAGAATAAAGATTAATAGAAAATAAATAAATAAATAAATTTATAGATTAATTTAAAGAATAAAGATTAATAGAAAAAGAGGATCTCTTAACAAGGAATGTTTATAGATAGAAACATTCATTTTTAGAGTGTACATTTATATCTAGATAGAAAAGTAGAATTTTACGCTCAGTTGTTAGCTTATGATCTAGAGTGCTTCTAATTTTTTTTTTATATAATTGAAATCTCCAATAGAGATTAGATCACAAGAATGTGGTGAAGTTGTGTGGCCTTTGTGAAGGAGATGGGGAAGAGCTGTACATGATTATGGAGTATTTGAAGGAAGGGTCTCTGAAAGCTTACATTCTTCGATGCACTGATCGTATCACAGATAGACACCTTCTCAAGTTTGCTTTGGATATCGCAGAGGTAAGTCACTTTAGTCATGTACGTTATAGTAGGTTGTTTTTGTTGAGTTCATACAATGCAACACATGCATGTGCACATACTTGTAGAGAAATATGAACGTGTATACATACATAGGAATGTAAACACAAGTGCATATACTGAGGAGAATGAACACAGGCATGCATAGGAACATAAGCACAGAGAAACATACATAAGGGCATGGACACATATAAACATATATAGGAACATAAAACAGATACAAGTACCTAGGAACATAAATACAGATACGCATACATACACCAAGATGGGAACATACATGTAGCTACAGTCACATAAGAGCATGAACACAAATGAACTTACATAGAAAAATGAACACAATAACACATACATGAACATATTTGAAATACACATACATAGAAATGTTGCATGTATGCCAGAACATGCACACTGATATGTATATATATGACCATGAACACAATTACATACATGAAAACACAAGCATGAATGCTGTTATGTAAGGAAAGAAACAGAGACAAAAACATTCAGATGCAAAACAAGTTTTATATATGTAATAAGGGAATTTTAGTGAAATATCCATTCTAATATTATGACAATAAAAACAGACACATGCAAATGCAAAAAGTGGAGTGTTTATATATATTTATATAAAAAATAATGTTAATCATTTAAGATAATTACTTTTTCAGGGGATGGACTATCTTGAACAAAAGAGAATCATTCACCGTGATCTTGCAGCTCGCAATGTCCTTGTTGCTGATGAAAATACTGTCAAGATTACTGACTTTGGTCTAGCCCAGCAACCAAACAAAGGAAATTACTATATTCGCCAAACTGTTAGAGCTTTACCATTAGGATGGCAAGTATACTTGTTGTAGAAGGTTTGATAATTACACGAGAATGAAATTATATTCCAGAAAAGTTTTCTTAGTAAGATAGGCAGACTTTGTAAAGATGAATTCATTGAGTGAAACTGCAATATAGTTTTACTGAAAAACAAACCTAATAAAGCTATATGATGTTGTTATGCAAATCATTTGAGAATTTTGATTATATTAATGCTATCATGCCAGGAGATGCTGGATGATGTCCTATCATGTCATGTCCATTATGCCAGGATGAAATCTTGTCATACACGGTTGAACTTCCTCCAAGTTGTGCATGCTAAATAGTTGTTACTTGTTTGGTCCTGCCTGTATTTTTTACAGAGAAATAGTCCTGAAATATTTAGTTGATTGTATGATGAATAAGGCATATGAAAATCATGGATTTTAGGATAAAACTAAGATGTCTACATCCATGTTGAATCTTTAAAAAGCAATATTAAATTTTGCTTTTATTGAATTTGTGGAAAATCAAAATTCATTATGATTTACCGGTGACTATCAGAGTATATTGGTTCATACCTAAGTGAGAGACGAAGGAAGAAATATTTTCGATAAAGTGAAGAAGTTACGAGTAATAATTGACAAAGTGTCTGAAAACTAGAGTTTTTAATGACATCATGGAGAAGCAACCAATTAACATATGGGATATATTTCACTTATTACATAATATCCAACAGATATCATTAGCTTATTTGCATTAAAAAGAATAAGAATTTTTTTTTTCATTATTAAGGTTGGTAGCCAAGATGAAGCAACAAGCTATGAAATGACACCATGACATCATTATGTCACGACAAATCCTTATTCACATGAAATGTTGGGAACATGTGTCTATTCATAGGGATTGTTTCAAACCTTCACTTGTAAAAGTTTTGATTTTAACTGTGTCTCCAGCCCCCTGTAGGTGACTCAGCATGCATCCAGACATGCTGTTTGATATTGCAGTAAAGGCTCCTTTCATGATGTTTGTTATTGCAGTGAGGGGTCCTGTCATGGTTGGATTGAATATATAAATAGAAAAGCATTGTATGCCATATTTTTTCCCATCTTTTAACCCTGTGGAGAAGGATAACATTTTCAAATGCCTGTTGTAGGAAAAGACTAATGGTAATAATGAATAAAATGAAAATAAGGTTAGGTTGTTGAGGCACATGAAAATAATGTTAAAACCAGCACTTTGCCTTTTTAAAATGAAACTTACAGTGCATGAATGGTAAATCAAAATGTGATCTACCTTTAAAGGGTTAATTATATTGTCTTATACAATTATTACATCTCACATCCCAAATCTCTTTCCTTCCCCTTTATAGGTATGCTCTTGAGTGCATTGAGAATGAGCAATATTCGCACAAGAGTGATGTCTGGTCTTTTGGTGTAACCTGCTGGGAGATGTTTACTCGTGGGGCTGAGCCTGACCTTCCAGAAAAGTCTGATGAACTTATACAGGTTGGGCACAAGGAAACTTTGTCTAATTTTAGCTGAAGTAAATTTAATAATTAAGTCGAGTTTGGTTTTGCCAGATATGAATCTGAACAAAAAAATGTTTCTGAAGATGAGATACATTTGGATGAATGTTTCAATGGATATTATTTTCAAAATGGAATACATGTAGTAAATAATTGGTACTCATTATTTCCCACATTGTTTATTCATAGGCCCTGAAACTTGGCAGAGACCTGCAAGCCCCCATGCATTCTACTCCAAATTGATACGTATTTGTTGGGATCAAGAGCCAGCTGTCCGGCCTAATTTCTCTGACCTGATAATAATTATCAAGGAACTGCAAGAGGAGTACATGTGATTGCAAGTAGAGATCTTTGGCTTAATTGAGTTGAGTGAGTTAGTGATTTTTTTTCTGTCCATTCAATTTACAGCTGTCATAACAGACCAACATTGGGACTACTGGTGTTATTGACTTTTTTTCCATATATTTCTTACCAGATTACATAGTTTTCTGCAATTGGCAAAATAAGAAACAGTTTATTTCTTTTTAATATTAAGTCAGAAATATTGAAACTTAATCTTGTATAGTCCATGTTGTCAGTGTTAAGATGATAGTTAAGATGAAAATTATGTGTTGAAGTGTCATTTACATTTTGTATTCTGCCATGGATGTTGCAGTCTCTCAGCTATAGTATTATTATTTTGTCTGAATACTGTAGCTTGTGTTTTGTGATACCCTCCAAAGAATTTTATACTGAATGTTTAGAAGATAGATACACTGTACAATATCAGGGGGAATGGCAGATACTTAGTTTCTTTTGCAATTTTGCAATTATGTCTTTGTAAATTTTTAGGTTTAAATTTGATTTTTTAAAGATAAAAAACATTACCAATATAAGGTGCAATGGTTTTATAACTTTCATAGAATTTACTAATTTGGTGTTATATTTCCTACTTATTGTATCTTAGAAATGTTCTATGGTATTGAAGATCTTTCCTGTGTAGAGGATGCTGGTCAGCGGGCTTATTTTCTTGTAAAGTACGGCTTTGTGTGTATGCATTATCTCAACTCTATTTTCATAAAAGACATTGCTAGAATATTTCTGATACTGCAGTAACACCATACTGCCAAAACAAAATTATTTTTTGCAATTTATGATGATTTTTGGGGGGATATGTGCTGAGGATTTAGACTAGAGTCCTTGGATGAGTAAAGATGATGGTCAGATTATAGTAATCAAATATATATTTATAAATAGCTTTAATTGCCTCATGCTTTACACAGAGTGGGGATATATATGATAGAATGTTCAAAGGCATATATGGAACACAAATGTATGTATGTTAATGTAATAAAATACATTCCTACACATGGCATGCAAATGCAGATATTGTGATTTTATGTTATTGTCACTCTTATGGTGTAAATATGTTTAGTATATTGGCTGAAGTCCGTAAAGAAGTTGTATCTAATTTTCTATACATCCTATTAAATAATATTTTGGAGTCATGTGAAATTCTCATTGCAAATAAAGTTGCAATTTTATAATATTTCATGCACATTATGAATAATTTCTTTTACTGGTAAATTTTAATATATTTGACGATAGGAGTCTGATATTTTTATGCTGATATTTAATCCAAAAGATGGATAACTGTTTTATATGCAGTAGGACCCGGATATACGAATGTCTTACATGACATTCTTGTTTTGCACTCACATCTGAAGAGCCAGTGGAACAGAAATTGTAATTTGCTACTAGAGTGCAGTTGGGAATTATATATGTAATATATAATTATATTATAATTATAATTATAATTATAATTATAATTATAATTATAAAAATAATTATAATTATAAAAATAATTATAATTATAAAAATAATTATAATTATAAAAATATGTAGCACCTTGTAGGTGCTACAAGGGTAGATTAAAAGACAGCCAGCATGCTAACTTTCCTGTGATAAACATGTTTAACCCACATCCATCTGACAGCTGCAGGAAGGGGATAGGAAATGACAGGAGACTTTTATCATTGCTATAATGTATTGAGCAGATATGAGCCAGTTATTTACATGTGGCAAAACAGACTATCAGATAATCTGAAAAAGTTAAGATTCTGAGATATATATAGGTGTGTGAGGGTTGAATAGAGTAAAATGATGAATAAATAGGGAAACTCTTTCACTTTCTTATTTATCTTTGTATGTTATACCATTTTTGAACAACAGCAACAGCAGCAGCAACAGTGACAATAACCAACCACAACAACATAAAAAAAAAAAAAAATTAAGGCCATATATCACACACACACACACACACACACACACACACTCTCTCTCTCTCTCTCTCTCTCTCTCTCTCTCTCTCTCTCTCTCTCTCTCTCTCTCTCTCTCTCTCTCTCTCTCTCTCTCTCTCTCTCTCTCTCTCTCTCTCTCACTCTCACTCTCACTCTCACACTCACTCACTCACTCACTCACTCACTCACTCACTCACTCACTCACTCACTCACTCACTCACTCACTCTCTCTCTCTCTCTCTCTCTCTCTCTCACTCTCTCTCTCTCTCTCTCTCTCTCTCTCTCTCTCTCTCTCTCTCTCTCTCTCACTCACTCACTCACTCACTCACTCACTCACTCACTCTCTCTCTCTCTCTCTCTCTCTCTCTCTCTCTCTCTCTCTCTCTCTCTCTCTCTCTCTCTCTCACTCACTCACTCACTCACTCACTCACTCACTCACTCACTCACTCACTCTCTCTCTCTCTCTCTCTCTCTCTCTCTCTCTCTCTCTCTCTCTCTCTCTCTCATACCATTACGTGTGTTCATTTATTACTCATCAGTAGGAGAAAATATGTCAGTATTTGCCTTCACACACTCACACACACACATTCACCTACTCTCTCACATACCATTAAATATGTTCATTTATTACTCATCAGTTGGAGAAAATATGTCAGTATTTGCCTTTGTTTATATTCTGGAGATTAAAGGTACAGGTTTCTGTTTAACAAAATTGAAAGAAAGTTAAGCTTGCAATATGCCACTGTCATAAATGTTAACATAGGTCAAGTGATGACTGATAGGTTATGTAGGGTGCCCCCTTCCTCTGTGTGCCAGAAATAGTTGGGTTCATGTCACTTCCAGCACCAGCACATTGGCATCTTAGCCCAGTAAGCAATTTAGGACACTATATGTCAGTTTATCTCGCCAAGTTTTTAATTATATTGAAAGGAGATAGGAAAAAAAGCATATAGCTGACTCTCCAAAAGTTCCTGCCTGAATAAAGAATGTGGAGTGAGAAATTTGCATAAGTTATGTGTTTTCAGTAATTAACACATAGTAAGAAATGTTTAATATAGAGCTTAAAGTAAAAAATGGCAATAAAATTGCAACTGATTTTATCTTTACAGAAAGAGAAGTTAATTCAAAAATTTTATCGGATTTGCTTATGTGTTGAGCAGTGGTTCCCAAGCTGAGTGGTACTCAGGCAGCACTTAGGAATGCTACATGATTCCAGTGTGAAGTAAAATCTTTAGATACAAAAGTTTCTCTCATTGACATTGAAGTATGTAATATATTTTTATTTCATTTCATAATATTATTTTGAACTGGTAAATCTGCTGCAAAAGTATTTAATTCTGGTAGGATAAGGAATGCTTAAAGCAAAGGGGTGCTGCACAAAGGAATACACGAGTTTAGGATGCCATTAAGGAAATATGTTTGGGAAGAACTGGCTTAAAGAGTTTAAAAAATAAAGAAATATATAAAGCGTGAAGTGACTGGAGTAAGAGGGCAATATGTTGCGGCTTCTTTGTTTAAGAAGGTATGGCATAAATTAAGTTAATGAATGTGTAAATAGAACTATTGCCTTTGATGAATAGAAAGTAATTTTATATTCATCAATCAGCAAACATTGAAATACAAAAAAAAAATATTCAAGTCAAAAATTACAGGTGAACAGACTGATCACAATAGATATGACATAAGATGAAAACTCAGAAAATACTAAATTAAGAAAAAAAAAAAAAAAAAAAAAATTTACATCCAGTTAGGAGAATGAAAAATCCTTAAAAAAGCTTCATCCTGTAAAAGATATGAAAAGGTCACATGACAGTCTTAATGATTTACCATAGTGCTATATGACCTTAGATGTCTAGCACTTATTTGTTTCAACCATTAACCATGACAGTCTTAAAGAAAGAAATTTGATGTGTTCAGATGAATAGGAGTCTGAGGCTGGGAATGTATTGCACATCAGGATTCAAAAGACACTTTTTTCATTTCAAAGATTATTTGAAAAAACAAACAAATAACAGATTTAAACCTTTTTGTATGAAATGTAGTGATTTCATAATTTATAGTTTTTTGTTTATATTGTCCTTTTTAAAACTATCTTGACTTTAAGGTCCATTGACAATATCGTTACCCTCAGTATAGTTTTTAAGTGTGACAACGGAGACTACCTAAAAGCCCAACATGAACATCTATTACTGAAATACTAATCTGTGCTAGCCATACCTGTCACTAAGCTGCAAGATATGTGATTAAAATACTTGAAAATCATACTGGTACAATGATGTGTGAATGGGCCTTAATACATTTTCATACATGTTGGATAAATTTGATCTTAATTACAGTAGGGGAAAAACAAATGTTGTAAATGATAAACTATCTGCTTTGATACTCTGAGCATCACATTAAAGAATTATAAAAAATTGTGTTTTCTTTCCTACTTCCAAGAATATTGATTATATTTCTCTTTTGTGAACTGTTAATGGTTACTTTGTGATAATAGAGAGCACTTTTAAAATCTTCAAATAGTATTACTTCATAATTGTTTATATAGCTTTGAAATATGTACATTTATTTCAGATTTAGAATAGGCAGTCAGTGTTATTCTCAATTTCTTTCAATATATACTTAAAGATCCTTTTCTTTTTTCATCTGTAATTTTATTATTACATCATGATACCAAATCAGATCCCTTGAATACTTTGACTTGGGTAGACTACCTTGCACCTGTTACAGTGCACTTAATGAAGACCTTCATGCTTTTCAAGTGTTTTGACTGAGTGAGCTTTCCTGTTTTTTTTTTGTTTTTTTTTTGAGATTCAACTGAGATCTAGAATAAGCAACCCAGGCCTTGCCAGACTTCTAAGATTCTCATATATAAATTAAAATATAAAGGTAAAAAAGGAAGATTATCTTAAAACATTTCTCACACTTAGATCTCAAGGGTTCAGTAAGGTTACATATAACAGGAATTACAAGAATCATCAAAGTTCAGTGAAGTTTGTAAAGGAAATCACCTTTCTAGATAATTATTTCAAACCTTCTGCCCTTTGAACATATAAGGTCATTAGGAGCTCACCTTTTGATAAGAAACAAGTGTAGGTTATACAAGGATAGCCAGATATCCAACTAAAATACAGATGGGGTGAAAGAGAGAGAGAGAAAAAAAGTGGAGACCCTAGTTTATGTTAATTTTTAAACTAAATGTTTAATGTTTAATATTTGAAAACAAATGTGCTAGAAAATAAAGTTCAAATAGCACTATGGTGCAGTATTGCGTCAGAAAGGGCAAAGGAGAATTAAAGATTACAATGAAATGTGTTGGATGCCCAAGGTTTGAGAGCGTTATAGGATAGCATGGTAGTGAAAAGGAAAAAAAGGGGAGCAAGTGAACTAGAGCAGAAATTAGTAGAAAGGGGAGGCTTAAGGAGGTAGGGCGATTGAGGAAATTATAGTGGATCTGTCACTGGGGAAGGTATAGGAAAAATGTTCAAGGAAGAATAGAGGTAGCTGTTGAAAAGTAGGAGAAGCATCTGGAAGGAGGGAAAGGATGTCAAAGATTAGAGGGTGTTATAGGAAAGTATGGTAATGAAAAGGGAAAGCAGGGAGGTTAAGGAGGTACAGCAATTAAGTAAATCTGTGACTTGGGAGGAATAGAGATAATAGGTGATAGTGGTAGTTATGGTTGTCTTAGTAGTTTGGGATTAGGTATCTGAGGGTTGAGATAAAAGATCAGGAGTAGGTAAAGGAGTAGTGTCTGGGGGTTCAATAGTGACAGTGGGGTCTGGGGAAGGGTATTGTGATAAAAGGGATTCACGTGTGTATCCAGGAGGGAGTGGGAGGGATAGTGGGGAAGGATGGGGTTTTGGGGATTGGTTTGTGGATGAGGTATGTGGAAAAGAATAGGGTTTTGGTGGGGCTTTTGGTTTGGGTGGTTGAGAGGATGAGGTATTTTGGGAAGTGGTTCGGGGAATATAAGGGGTAGAGCAACTGAGTGAATTGCAGTGTATCTGCGACTGGGGAAGGAGTAGGGACATTGATTAAGGAAAACAGAGGTGGCTATTGGAGAAGTAGGTGAAGAATCCAGGGCTGAGAAATAGAGACTGGGGAAGGTGGTGAAGTATCAGGAAAAATGTCTGGAGAAGAGGGGTCTGAAGAAGGACACTGTTGTGATAAAGGGGATTTGTGTGAGCATTCAAGTGGAAGCGGTAGAGAGGGTGGGGTATGTTGGGAGGGTGTTGGAGGAAGGGATATGGAGGGAACTTGGGGAGGAGGATGGATATCTGCAGATACTTTAAATATAGCAGGAGTAGGAACAGAGGGATTGGGGGATGGATGAGGGAGTGGTGTTCCCTTGGGTTATTTTTAAGAAGTTTTGTATGTCTTCAAGGGTTTCTGGAGGAGAATTGGGTAGAGAGGACTGAGAAACAAAGGTTCTCTTATAAGGAGGAGAAGAGAAGATAGATATCTGAGGAACAGATGAAGAGGAAGGTGTAGGAGAGGTTGTAGTAGGAGAGCGTGGAGTGGAATGTTTAGGTTGCCTAGTACAACTAAAGTGAGGAGGAGGGTAAGTATTGGGGAAGTGGTAGAGATTGGAGTATCTGGAATAAGAATGGAAAATGTATTTAACTGGTGGATAGGGTAAAAAGACATAGGACGTAAGTTTAGGGTATTGGGGAGAGATACCTGGGGAGATGCAGAAACATCCTGCGTAGATGGTGGGGGAGCAGAGCGTAGGACTGTTCTGGAGTAAGTTAAGAGAGAAAAACCTCTTCGTTGTGCTTCCTGTCTGGCCTCATGTAGAGTGAGGCCTAGTTTAAATCTGAGGACTGCTACCTCACATTCAAACTTATAGGCAGGGCAGCTCCTATAAAACACATTATAGGAGTCTCCACAATTGGCACATGTATGTGACTGAGCAGGGCAATTGGAACGGTCATGACCAGGTTGGGCACATTGAGGGCAGCGGGCTGTAGAGCGACAGTGTTTGGCTGGGTGGCCAAAATGCCAACATTTCTGACAATGACGAGGAAGGGGTCGATATTGTGGGACATGACAAGACAATCCACCAATATAATGGGGGAGGTCTTGTTTATGGAAGCTAATCTTGGCAATACTGACGTGGGATTTATGCTGGCCTCTGGGAAGAAGAGTGTAACACTACTGCCACTACATCATATTCACTGAGGCAGGAAAGTAGGTAATTTTCACAGTCTGACCAGTCCTTGTTATGCATGGGACAAGCATTTGGGGGAATAGAAACAGTTCCAGTACAAGTATTAAGAGATGGGTGAGGTTCGGCAGGAATGGGTTTGCCAGTAAGGTCAGTTAGGGTAGATAGTGCATGAGTTTGGGCTTCAGATGTAACCATGACAAGGTGTGAATGATCAGAGTGACTGTAAAAGGTAACCTTGCCTACTTGTTTCTGGAAGCACTGCTGTAAGAGAAGTGTATTCTCATATTACAGTTCTGTGGGTGGAATCGCAAAGAATCAATCCCACTTGGCTGGGCCAAAGAGAATACTCAGAAGGTTTGCAGAAGTATAGGCAATAGAAGGACAGGGTGAGAGGAAGATGGCATGGTGTGGAGTGGAGTAGTTCTGCAGGGGGGAGGACAATAAGGATGAAGAGTAGTAATAAGGAAAGAGGGGGTTGAGATTGAAGAGGATGTTGGGGATGAGGTGCTTTCTAGGGGTTGAGTAATAACCTGGGTGGGTATTTTGGAATGGCTAGAGTTGTTCGTAAGGGTCGAAGAAGGGGTGTTAGTATCATTGGTCGGAGCTGTTGTCATAGGAGGGGCAGGGGTCGGCAAACCATCAAAATCAAATTCAGATAGGCTATTTGATGAAGGGGCAAGCCTTATTGCCCCTATTAAAGGTAAAGAATCTTCATTACTGGCCATGGTGAGCCTGAATAAACTGGGGAAAAGAAACAGTCTACCCCATGAAGAAAGGACCAAATTAGTTGAGGCAAGGGCTGAGGCCCAAGGTAAGGGTGATCCCCTACATTGGGTCTCAGTCCCTGTCTCCTAAGCCCTCCCACGATGATAACGAGTTAGGTATTGCGAGGGTTTTAAACTAAAGAAGTTTCCTTAGAGATTCAGGTCATAAATAAGGTAACAAATATAAACTTTCTTATCTTTAGTTTCATGTATTTTTCAATCTATTATAATAAATATACAGTTCCATTATAAGTCATTACTGTAAAATTTCATATGCCCTAGATTGTATTATATGAAATGTATGGAACAATATATTTACAACTATACATCTAAAATGAAGAAATGTAAGTGTAAGTAGTTCTGTATACAAAGGATTCTTTAGCATAATTACATTTTTTTTTCAACAGCAGCGTCTGGCAATGATTTACTACTGTAGCATTACCTCTTTTTCATTTTCATAAAAAGAAAATCTATGACTACCATTCAATGAAAGTGACACAGTTGTTATAAAATATTATTACCCAAAGTCACTATTACTATATGTGGGGGGGAGGGGGTGCTAATTAAAAAGGAAAACAAAATGGATACGACTCATTAACAATGGAATGACTTCAAAGAAAAAGAAAAATTCATCTCTACGAACTCTTGCTACTAAATCATTCCAGGACTTTAAGACAACATACACGCACATGTACAAGATGTGTCAGAGTTCATGACTTTGATCTTCAGAAAATATAATTGTTCCATTAGCACTTGTCCTGAGCGGCTGCCGTAAGGGTGTCTAAAAGCTTGTTAATCTGAGGGTTGTCCCAGTCGCAGGTCAGATCATCCAGGTGGTTATCAAAATCATTGACGTCATGTTGGACCTTCCGCTGAAGCAACTGAGATATGACATCCAAAGCCCCGGCCTCTATGTGAATGCTGAAAGTGGAATTGGATACAATGTTTTATTTTTGATTATTATTATTATTATTATTATTATCTTTATCATTATTTATACTTTCTTCTGAGCAATGACTGTACATACTAAGAAGCACTGAGATCTAATGCAAATAGGGAACATAATTAAGCCATAAAAAGGTAATTATGGACTCGATTTGTTACCTATCTGTCAAAAAATTATAAAATGTGAGAAACTGCATGCATGCCTATGTATGCATCTTGGTATACATGTATGTGTGCATGCATGCCTACAAGATAAAGGGAAAAAGAAAGACGGAAAAGGAGAAGAAGGAGAAGGAGAAGAACTAGAAGGAGGAGGAGGAGGAGGAGGAGGAGGAGGAGGAGGAGGAGGAGAAGGAGGAGAAGGAGAAGGAGAAGGAGAAGGAGAAGGAGAAGGAGAAGGAGAAGGAGAAGGAGAAGGAGAAGGAGAAGGAGAAGGAAAGGAGAAGGAGAAGGAGAAGGAGAAGGAGAAGGAGAAGGAGAAGGAGAAGGAGAAGAGAAGGAAGAAGAAGGAGAAGGAGAAGGAGAAGGAGAAGGAGAAGGAGAAGAAGAAAGAGAAAGAGAAAGAGAAAGAGAAAGAGAAAGAGAAGGAGAAGGAGAAGAGAAGGAGAAGAGAAGGAGAAGGAGAAGGAGAAGGAGAAGAGAAGAAGGAGAAGGAGAAGGAGAAGGAGAAGGAGAAGGAGAAGGAGAGAAGGAGAAGAAGGAGAAGAAGGAGAAGAAGGAGAAGAAGGAGAAGAGAAGGAGAAGGAGAAGGAGAAGGAGAAGGAGAAGGAGAAGGAGAAGGAGAAGGAGAAGGAGAAGGAGAAGGAAGAGAAGGAGAAGGAGAAGGAGAAGGAGAAGGAGAAGGAGAAGGAGAAGGAGAAGGAGAAGGAGAAGGAGAAGGAGAAGGAGAAGAAGGAGAAGGAGAAGAAGAAGAAAAAACTCACCTAGGTTTATCTTTACTTTTCCACTTTCCATCTGATGTTAATTGTGAGACAATGATGGGAGCAGTTTGAAGGTTCAGGCACAGCTTCTTGTTGTCAATCTGAAATCATTATAGATTTTTTTATAATTTAAACAGGAAATCCTCTCTCCAAAAAATATCTTCATTAATTAACTTTAAAAAAGGCAAAATTTGTCATGAACTTGCTGCATATCAAGTTGCAGGAAGATAGGAGAGGAGAGGAAAGGAGAGGGGAAAGAAGAGGACAGAGGTGGGATGGAGAGGAGGTGGGGTGTGGAGAGGAGAGGAGAGGAGAGGAAAGGAAAGGAGAGGAGAGGAGAGGAGAGGAGAGGAGAGGAGAGGAGAGAAGAGAGGAGAAGATGAGAGAGGTGGGATGGAGAGGAGAGAGGTATGGGGAGTGGGGGAGGAGAGGAGGGGTGAGAAGACGGGAGAGGAAATGAGAGGACAGGAGATGGAAGGGGAGAAGAAAGGAGATGGGAGGGGAGAAGAAAGGAGATGGGAGGGGAGAGGAGGCAAGATGAGAAAGTGAGAAAGGAAAGGGGGGTAAAAGAGAAGAGAGAGAGGAGAGGGGGAGAGATGATGACAATGATGATAAAGATGAGAAAAGGAGAATGAGAATGATGATGATGATGATGAGGATAAGGATAATGATGATAATGAAAGGGAGGAGGAGGAGGAGGAGGAGGAAGAGAATAAGAATAAGAAGGAAAAGTAGGAGGAGGAGGAGGAGGAAAAGAAGAAGGAGGAGGAATCATTAAAGATTACCAACATTCTAGTGGTAAATGTTAAGCCTACTACATTGATTCAATTAAAAAAATTGATTTAAAAATGATTTCTTATTTATAGTAACTATATCTCATGTACTTTAAATTTGGACTTTAAGCAGTCCATTCGTTTTAACTCATCCTCTGAAGTTTTCCAGCTTACTAGCACCATCACTGCAGAATAAACAAATAAACAATGGTATTTTACTCACCATTATTAGACAAGCATCATTATTATTCTCAGCTATCTTCTCTGCTACCTTCAGGGCTACAAAATCAGGCCTGAGGAGAGGAGAGAAATACAGATCACAGGGAGATACACAGTTAGAAAAGGTATGAATGAAAATGACAATACGAGAGATGTTTTTAACCAGTTTTGAATATATCCTCGTCAGAAATGCAGATATGTATTCAAAACAGTTTCAATCCATCATTTGTACTATGGAGATATTCATTTTCATTCATACATTTTATACATTTGTCAACTTGAATACAGTTCAAGTATCCTACACAAGAACAATTGGCATAACTGTAGCCTTTAATTTGCCTCTTGCAATCCTTTAAAGTTGCTGTCTTTCTAATCTGATGCAGTTTCAATTTGCAACCCACTTGTACTCTGAAATTATACTTTTTTTTTCTTATTTTACACATCATGAATGTCTACCAATGTGGGGAACAATTTTTTTTCATTGGATTTAACATCAGATATGGTTTATGAATAATCTTGAACAGTACTCATAACTAAATATTACAATTAATAACCTAATTTGAACTTCACCTAACAAAGAACAGAAAAGCCATCCAGAACTCTTCTACCCATAAATAAGTACTTTGATAAATGGAATTTTTAAATTTACCCTTTGATGAAAAGTTCAGATATCCAAATCAGTGAAAATAACTGCAACATTTTTTCATTTTTTTCCTTATGTGCCCTCTAGCTTGGTAGTGGGCACTATGACCTTAAAATAAATAACCATAAATCACCTAAAATATATAAGAATAAATGAAATATACCATAAAGTCAGGCAAAAATTAGAATAAATAGTTAGGAAATCAGCAAAAATACATAAAAAAATAAATAAAATAAATAACCATAATATTGGCCAAAATAAATGAGAGAAAATAAAATATATCATAAAATCTGCTAGAATATATAAGAATAAAATAAATCACCATAAAGTCAGCCAAATATATAGAATAAACTAAGTAAATCACCATAAAATCAACCCAAAATTACTAAGAACAAATAAAATAAGTTAAATCAGTCAAAAAAACATAAGAATAAAGGAAATAAATAGCTGAAAAATCAGTCAAAAGGAATAAGAATGAATACAATAAACCACAAACTCAGCCAGAATATATATGAATAAATGAAATGAAAATAAAATCTGCTCATAATAAATAAGAATAAATAACATGAATAAAATCAGTCCCCCCCCCAAAAAAAAAAAAAAATCCGCCCAAACAAAAAGAATAAACTAATATCCATAAAACCTGACCAAAAAAAATTACAATTAATAAAATGAAAAAAATCAGCCCTGGTAACTGCGCCCAACTTACACATTGTCCCTGATGTGCTCGTTGGCCTGGTAGTAACCCGCAATCACCAGTCCTTTCGATCTGTAGTGTTGCTCGATCTACGGGGAGGAGAGCTGGGATGTTACAATGTGCCATTAGAATATCTATGGTTATCTTTGATCATCTATCATTATTATCATTATCATTATATATTAGAGTATCTATATCAGATACAAAAAGAAAACTTTTGCAAAGCTTCCAGTTAGACCAGACTCCTCTTTGTATAACAAAACTGAAATGGATACCCAAAATGGATCTGGACAAGTATAAGGACTTTGACTCAAATGAAACAATCTATCATTCCTTTCCTACTGTGTCTGTTCTTTACTTTAAATGTACATACCCTAGTTAAAGCAACTTCCAGCATGGGAGCAAGACCAAGCTGAAGGTGGAATAGAGGAACAGCATCGACCAAGACCATATTGCTGGAATCTCCTCCCTTTCCCTGTGCAAGTACCACCCCACTGACGGCAGAATGTGGGTATCGCGCAGCATGGAGCAACATCTTTGTCAGAGCAGAGCACCCAAGGCTTATATCACCTGACATATTGGCGACTGTTTCCTGGTATGAAGAAATTAATGTCAAGTTTGATAAGTACAATATGCAAAATTAACAAAATATGTTACTATGGTATATTCATGTCTAACTAGAAGTAAAAAAAGAATAAATATTGGGAATGTTCTGTAACACATATTCAAAGAGAACTAGAAGGATAAATATATAAATAAATAAATAAAGAAGTTGAAGTAATAGTATTAGTAATAGTAGTAGTAATTAATTACAGCACATCTTAAAAATTCAACAAAATCTAACACCATCATTTTCAGCCTGAATGAAAAGTATATAGGCCGAACATATGTGGAATAATTTCCCTGGGGAACATTGTCTTCACCTCAGTGTGCACAGCAAGATAGAGCTGAAACTTGGGAGCACCAAGTGGACTTAGCTGACAGCAGCGCTTTCCACAACTGTTTTCCTTTATTTGTATTGTACAGTCACATCATGGTATCTTTCTTATTTTAAAACTATTTCAACACATAATTACATGTAAATATTTCTCAGCTTTATAATCTATTTTTATAATATTTTACATCTACTATATTTCCATATCTTTCATAATTTCTTCTCATTTTCATTCATAAGCCAGGGGTAAATGTGGTAACTTTTTCCAAATTTAATGCTTCAATGTGCTTTATATATATATATATATATATATATATATATATATATATATATATATATATATATATATATTATATATATATATATATATATATATATATATATATATATATATATATATATATATATATATATATATATATATATATATATATATATATATATATATATATATGTATATATATATATATATATATATATATATATATATATATATATATATATATATATATATATATATATATATATATATATATATATATATATATATATATATAATATATATATATATATATATATATATATATATATATATATTATATATATATATATATATATATATATATATATATATATATATATATATATATATATATATATATATATATATATATATATATATATATATATATATATATATATATATATATGATATATGATGAAGATGAAATCTGCATTATTAACTGTAAAATCATGCTCATGAAATGTAAGGACCATATTCTCAATTGGTGAAAGATCAAGCTGTAATCATAGCAAAGGAGATAAGGGAATAGACTGACCACAAAATCAAGAGTTAACTATATGTAACTTTACTTCTCCCTTGCAGTTGGTGTAGACATTCTAATATATTTACAGTCATATAAAGGACCAATCTGAGCTCTCTCATCCTATATATAATTATGTGAAAAAAGACCTTATGAAAGTCACTGAGAAAGTCTTCCAAACATTTCCAGAGTACAACTCTGAAGGCAATAAACTGAGAAAAGTAAAATTATTTACTAATAAAAGGCTAAGAACCGATCCTCCACAAAAAAGCAGGTCAGTCAAATTTAAACTATGCATATGTGACTAAGTGAGATTTGTCTGAAAATGTGCAGAAGTGGCTCTCCTTTCCATTGTACAACTAAGAGCCTTTGAGGAAGCACTATAGTAACATTCGCTGAATCCCTGTTTTAGTACAGTACTTTGTCTAAAACCATCTGAACAGTTTCACTTCTTTTGTATACCGTATCTCTCTGCTTTCAATGCATATATCCTTTCAACCGAACAATAAAAGGCAAAAACAAAATAAATTAAATTATAATGCCACGATACCCAGGCACCGTATGCTCTGCGGTGCCTGAGTATCTCTGCTCCAACAGACACATTAAAGCACTTTTCACAACAGATGCATCACGCGAGTAATCCATATAACCTTACAAACATACCTCGAAGTTATATAAACCCGTAATATAAGGACAAATCTCCCTATTTCTAATGAGAAAATGGCAAGGCACGGTGACAGCTCGACCAGATGACTTAACGTAAACAAACCGACGACCCGAACGGTTTTCAGGAGATGGTTTTCAGGAGTGCGTTATTTTCACTGACTTTTTTTTCTGCATTTTGCACATTTTTCTTTATTTTTTGATAACGGTAGTACGTTTTAGTAATAATGAGAATGATGATGATGATAAAGAACAATAATGATAACATATATTGTGAAATACTGGTCAATAACAAAAATAATAATGCATGTCAGAGTAGAAATGACAATGCATGCGATGACAATAATGGTAATGATGATACGAAATGTAATTATATTTGCAATGAACACAAATAACAACAGCAAGAACAACGGTAACAATTAATGCTGATAATGATGATATTGATGATGATAATTAATAATGATAATAATAATAATTATAATAATAATAATAATAATAATAATAATAATAATAATAATAATAATAATAATAATAATAATAATAATAATAATAATAATAATAATAATAATAATAATAATAATAATAATAATAATAATAACAATAATAATAATAATAATAATAATAATAATGATAATAATGATATTGATAATGATAATAACAATTATAATAACAATGGTGATAATAACAAATAATGACAATTATCGTAACAATAATAATAATGATTTTAATAAAGATAACAAGATAGATAATATATAATAATGATAATGATAATAATAACAATAATAGTAATAATGATAATAAATAATGAGGATGATGAAATGATAATAATAAAATATGATAATATAATTATATGATAATAATATAAATGATAATGATAATAATAATAATATAATAATATATAAATGATAAGAAGAAAAATAAATAAGAACAACAATAATAACAATGACGATAACAATGGTAGTAATAATAATGATAATACTGATGATGATAACATTGATAATGATAACAATAATAACAATAATAATAATTATGATAACAATGAAAATGATGTTGATAATGATAATAATAATAATGGTAATAATGATAATAAAACCTATATAAAAATACTAACAATGATGATAATGATAATAATAACACTGGTAATAATAGTGATAATGATAATATCAATGATAATAATATCAATAATTACAATGTTAATAATAATAATGATACTACTACTAATTCTGGTACTGATAATGATGTAAAGAAATATGATAATGATAATGGTGATAGAAGTATTAGTAGCAGTAATGATAATTACAGTGATTAAGAATAATATCAGTAATAGTAATGATGATGATGATTGATTGATTGATACTGATAATGCCATCATAAATAATAGTTGCTTTTATCATTACTCTCGACATTATCATGATCAATGCTATCATTATCATTACTTTTTTTATTACTATTACATTCTTTATTGTCATCTTTATTTTTATCATTACTACTATTACTATTATTTCTATTGTTATAATTGTTATAATAATTATAATTGTTATTATAGTAATTACTTTTATTATCATTATTGTTGTCACTATCATTATCATTACTATTGCTATTATTAGTGATATTAGTACAAGTATTATTGCTACTACTAGTACAATCAATATTCCTTTGATCACCACTATTACTGTTACTATTATGATTATTTATGTCACTATTATTGTTACTATTATCATGATCATAATCCCCATTGTTATTATCAGTATTAACATTATTTTTCTTCTTCATATTATCATTATCATTATCGTCATTACTATCACCATCTAATCATCATCATTGTCATTGTAGTGGACTGAAAATGTGCAATACTTTAATTAATCTCTCCCTTGGCAGCCTGTTGGCATCCAAATAAAACCACGAAGTGACCCGCGGAACAAAACTCTACGGGAATTGCACGCCCGGTTTGATCAAGACGTCTCGCTACGTGAGGTTGCTCGAGCACAGCGCTGAGACAAGGCGGGTGACGCTCCACCGTAGAAAATGTCGGACCTAAGTGTATTTTATACGACTGCCCAAAAAAAGACAGTGTCCCCCCTGCTGTACTTAAGCAGTATGCTTTAGCAATTATCAATGAGCACCTTGAAACTATGCCCAATGCGTATGAATGCTACACTGATGGATCCTTGCAGTCTAGAGTAGAGCAGGATGCGCTTTTGTCGTATATAAAAACAATATTTGCAGCACCAGGATTGTAGCGGTTCATGACTGGGCTAGCACTACGCAAACTGAGTTGGCAGGAATGCTCATAGCCACCGAATTTCTATTAAGTCAAGGCTCAGGAGTCATTTTCTGCGACTCACAGAGTGCTCTCCAGGCATTGAACACACTAGACAAAGGTGCAGGAAATATTGCAAATGACATAAGGATAAATGTGTATCGTGCAAAGAACGAGGCCATGATATACGTTTTGTGGGATACCATCGCATGTTGGAATCCCCAGGCATGATCATGCTGACCGCTTAGCAAAATCAGCATGTGACAAGCAAAGTGTTGATATAGATCTTGGAGTACCTCTTGCTAGGATTTCACACATAATTAAAACTTCCTTCAAAGAGGACTTGTCTGACTTGATTAATTCTCAACGGCCTGAAAGCTGTAGCATAAAGCACTATGACAGGTTTATGCAAGATGTTTTCATCTATGGTTTATACAAAACAAGAACAAGACAGTGTGATATTTGAGCCTGATGTGTTGATATTTGACCGCAAGAATCAGGCTGGGATATAGATTGTACTGGCAGGTCAGTACAGCCTGTAATGTTGAAGAAACGAAGTGTAAATTATGCAATGAAGAATATAAGCGAACACTTGTACATTATATCTCAGAGTGCCATGTAATACAGCCTTTCAGACCACCAAGCATGAGGTATGGAGAACTATGTAACTACTTCATATCATCTGATGTCTTGGAAGATAATTATTTTATATCCTAAATTTGGATTGTAGTATCACATGACCACATATCAAATGTTACATTGCCTTTCCACGCCCAAGCCGTATGCCGGCTTGACAGATGAGTAGATAAATTACTGATCGTTCTTTTCCTTTAAATGATATATTTTAGACCGTAATAATTTTATGATATAGATTTATTCTGTAATACTATTATATAATGCTTTGACCATGTATCAAATGTACTACAGCTTGCCCACGCCTGTGCAGTTAGCCAGGGTGGTAAATAAAGGACTAAACTAAAAAAAAAAACGTCTCGCTACGTGAGGTTGCACGAGCACAGCGCTGAGACACGGCGGGTGAAGCCGCGAGTAAAAGAGGCCGTTGAAGAGAGGAACGCCTTTCCTTTCACGAGAAGGAGGGAAGCGCCCTTAGGCCACCCCAGGAAGGCGCATCCGGGCCTGTATACATATCATTATATATTTTAATAAATCTCTATTTTTAGGCAAATAAGAGAATGATGTTTCTTAGTACACGCCGCCACTCTTCAAAGCACAGAGCACCAGCTTCTAAAAGGGAAAATAGATGAGAGCTTAAACGGTGGAAAACGTATTTATAGCTGAGTCACGGTTGAAAGTTTTCTTTAATTACGTATTTTTTTAAAAATCAAAGATATCTTCATTTTTAATTAGTTATTTTTCTTTTTAAAGGTTTTACATTAACGAAAGGCTTATTTTGAAAGCAGCCGTATGACTCTTTTCATTAAAGGAATTTATTAAAGAAACTCTAGAATAAAACATTCACACCTTGCTACCTGTGTTTCTTGGGAGCACAGGTGTAATTAGGTGGTTCTCACCTATTCACGGCAGTTGCTGCAGGTGGAGGCGGGGACGCCCTAGACTAGCGTCCCTCCCGTTTTCTTAGCTTTTTCGTGGTTTACCCTTTTATTGCTGATTGAGATACTCATACATTCGGGCAAAGAACCGAAAGGCTGGTGATCACTTTTGGTTCTTTTTTGTGTGATTTCATTTTCAAAACGGGAGTGAGCGGATTTTAGTTTTTTTTTTAGATGCTTTTGGTATGTTTTGGATTTATTAAAAAGTTCTCTTTAAGGGGAGTAGTCCATGTCCTTTTTAGATTTTGTTTTAGATCTTGCATTGTTTTATGAAGAGTTTTCATTTTATTTCTCATTGTTTTATAATAAAATGATTTCTATAAGTGCTTGCTGGTTCATTTAACCTACCTGAAAGATTTCTATAAGTGCTTGCTGGTTCATTTAACCTACCTGAAAGATTTCTATAAGTGCTTGCTGGTTCTTCCCTGAAAGAGATTAATCTATACAAGACAGCCTTGTCCGAAACCCTTCGCACGTGGTGAAATTCCCGCGCTCGTCCTCCCCGCTCTGGTTACGTTTTCCCTGTCTTGCTGGTTCATACATTCTACATACATAACAACATTTGTACACAATCTTTCCTTCCTTTCCACAGGCCCTTCACACATTGTCTTCTCCCAAATAACACCCCGTTCCCGCGCGTACTAAACGGGTGGTGGCAGTGAGCCATACTATTGTGCATTTCTGTACAGTAAGGCACGGCAATAGAGTAAAGTAAAGTTCAGTACACTACATTATAATTATCAACGACATTCTCATCATTACCATTATCATCACACACACGCGTTTATATATACACATCCACACATTCTTCTAAACGTTTCGTCTTTGTCTTCCGTCACTGGCTACCCTCGGCCTCTCCTCCCTCCGTCTAATCCTGTGCAAAAGACGTCAGAAACTTGCCTTTGCCCGTCAACTGTCAAGATGACAGAAGTCGTCTGCCGCTCCTTCACCGTAGCACAACGCCGCCGGACCAACAAACGCAAATCGGCTGCCTACAACACACACACACACACACACACACACACACACACACACACACACACACACACACACACACACACACGCACACACGCACACATACACACACAGACACACACACACACACACACACACACACGCATATATCATTATAATCATTATTATCATTATTACTGAAACACTTGATATCCACTTATATGATCGTAATTCTTATTAATATAATGTGTTACACATGATAATGACAAAAACAATTATAACAATGACAACTGGCATTGATGATATTGGTGACAAAGAGGGTAATCATGATAATAATATTGATAACGACAGTAATGATGATGCTAGCAATTGTGATGATAGCGAGTGTAACAATAATAACAACAGTAACAATGCTGGTAAAAATGTTAATGGTAATGCTTATATTGCGAATATTGATAATGATGTGAGCATTAATAATAATGGTAATAACAATAATGAACATAGCGACAATAGCAATGATGGTAATGATAATAATGTTGATGTTAATATTAGTATTAATGATGATAGTAATGATTTGATGAAAATAATACTAGTAAAATTAATACTATTACTAATGATGATGATCATCATTATCATTAAGATGATGATAAAGATAATGATGATAATGATAATGATAATAATATAAACAATAACGATGATATTATGACATCATTAATAACAACAATGATAATAATGGTAATAATGATAGTAATAATAATAATAGTAGTAGTTGCAATAACATTAGAAATAACAATAACAATTTTATTGATAATTATAATAAATGATAATCATGAAAACAATAGTAACAATAAGGATACTGATACTAATACTATGATAATACTAATTATGATAATAATGGTATTAATAATAATAATGATAACAATTATAGTAATAATGATAATAATAATAATTAATGGTGATAATAATGATAATAATAATACTGACAATGATGACAATAACAATAAGAAAAAAGATCATAATAGGAATAACATTAATGACTATATCATTGATTATTGTACTGATGATAGCATAGTGTTCATGAGAACAATAACAACAATAAACAAATCTTAAAAAGCTGCTAGAATTTAATGCGAAGGCAATTTGATATATGTAAAAGAAATGCAACAAACAAGGGCATTGCATAATTAGAAAAAAGATTAACAGACTGCAGAGCGATTATCATATAATCTGCTTCATCATTTGCATATCAAAATTCGGAGATTAAAGCGGTACTTTTTATTTGCTTGAAAATCGTATCTGAAATTGGTTTGTGAGATGATGTATGTAATTAGGTCAGAAGCGCCTGGGCATCAGAGTGTAATTATCAAATGCTTTATATAATCAAACACAATCATTCACATACACTAATTCACTCTCTGTTTTAATTTTTTTTCCTTCTCTCTCTCTCTCTCTCTCATAAATTCAAACACACAACCTATACATACAAAATCTCTATTCTAGCTAACATGTTAAAGCTTGTCCTGCCGTGTTTGTGTTCGCACCAAACTTCTCTCTTTTGTATTATGACAACAGGGAGTTCCAGCTGTGACAGTCAAATATTTCTATTTTTTCTTTGGTGTATTTAAATATATATATATACATATATATTATATGTATATATATATATATTATATATATAATATATATATATATATATATATATATATATATATGTGGTGTGTGTGTGTGTGTGTGTGATTGTGTGTGTGTGTGTGTGTGTGTGTGTGTGTGTGTGTGTGTGTGTGTGTGTGTGTGTGGTGTGTGTGTGTGTCTGTGTGTGTGTGTGTGAGTGTGTGTGTGGTGTGTGTGTGTGTGTGCGTGTGTGTGTGTGTGTGTATTTCGGACAGTCATAGATGATCCCGCCAATGTGGTACACAGGATAGGAATTCATAACCTTTGGGGAAGACAGGGATACGGTTACATGTAAATCAGTACAAGAAATGAAAAAGATAAGGAGATGAAAGAACGGACATGACACCGGGTCCGCCAATGAAGTACGGTATGCAAACTCACTGAAGGATCGAGGTCGGCCAGAAGTTCGCTTCGAGCAAACTTCTTTCGTTCTTTTTGGGTTTAAAAATTATTTTTTTTAAAGAATGAGAATGGTGGGAGGTTATGAGTTTTTATGATTATTGCTTATGTAGCTAAAGATAATTACGTTAGTATCATTAACTTATGATTTGTGCGCTGGGCTCTCCCACTCTAGGTAAACTAATCTTGTATGCAAATATCTAGTATGATGGCGCCTACTGCAGCAAACACCAGTGGCCCTTAATCTATTCCCCCAACATTTGACATGAGGGAAATCCAGATAGCAGCATTCCTACTTGCTGATGAGTATCTAAATGATTAACATCATTAGCTTGCTGATAGAACCTGCTCGCAGCCTATACTTCATTTCATCAAGAGCCTACTTACACACGCACACACACACAGTCACGAAATGCCTTTCATCTATACACGTGTTCAGTCGCAGTCAAAAATTTTGTCGAGTATGTTTCGAAATCCGTTTCGAACTCGGCATAATACCACACTTTTTGTATGGGGTAAGACCGATTCGAAGCTTCAATTCATTAGAGATTTTTTGTCCGTCACTACACCTAGTTAGACAGAAACTGCCGAGTGCTTTGTGAAGCAATTATTGCTGATAAACCGTGCTAATCCTCTTTCACACTGCCAATTCGACGCAGGAACAAATACCTCAAACGCTGATATCTTTCTCTCAAACATTTTGGCTAAAAGCAGCGAAACGGCAGTGCGTGGAGTTCTGTGCAGCTGTTTGATCATATCACGAAAGCAGGTCGGATTGTGCTATTGCGAATAAATTAACGAGAACCTCATCCATATTTGATCTGGTTTGCATTGTATTAGCCTGGTTAGCAGCGCAATGTCCCTTTCTCATTTCATTTCATGTAAAAAATATGAAGCGATGATCTAACCACAGACAAATAAATATTTGTTTTCACGAACTGGATTAACATGTTTTGTTAATGGGGGAGGGATATAGTTATCTAGGTCGCATTCCCTCTTCAAAAGTATCACCAGAATTCATATTTTCATTCTTAACAGAGCTCGCCTTTTAGTTCACGAAAAGGTAAGTTTTGGTGGTTTGTACAGCGCTCATCACTGACTGGCCGCGGTGCCCTGTTTAGGCTGTGCGCGCGCTTATTTAAGTCTTTGTAGGTATCACTTCTCTTTACGCTTTTCTTATTTTTGTTCTACTCCCGTCTCTCTCTCTCTCTCTCTCTCTCTCTCTCTCTCTCTCTCTCTCTCTCTCTCTCTCTTCTCTCTCTCTCTCTCTCTCTCTCTCTTCTCTCTCTCTCTCTCTCTCTCTCTCTCTCTCTCTCTCTTTTATAATGCAGGAGTTCCTGTGCTCACATTCTGTTCCCTTAGTACTGATAACAACATCCATATATTATTGGTATCATACTTAGCGATCTAGCGTCTTTATCATTATCATCATCAGCCTCATTCACTATCATCATTACATATATGTTTTTTTCTTTTTGACAGAGGAAAGAATAAATGGAATGAAATAAAGATAATAAATTTAGATATTATTTGCTTCCTCCAGCACTCGTTCAACATTTTAAATTTTAGAGTCCAGAGCGATAATGATAATGATGAAAATAAAATTACGACTTTAATAAGGATCAGAATAATAATGATAAGAGTAATAATGGCGACTTCTATGATGAGAATTATGATGATGTGTAAAATAATGACGACTTTAATAATGATGAGAATGATCAAAATGATTACAACGACGGTATTCATATAATAGTGAGATTAAAGACCTACATTAAAGAGTACCATCAGTCGAACCACGATAAAAAAAAAAAAAAAAAAACAAAGCCCCCCAAAAAAAAAGAAAAAAAAAAAAAAAAAATCGATTTCCTTTCCGTCCAATCAACAGGCAACGTTATACATCGCCACTTTGAATTCAAGTTTCAAAATAAATCACCATGGAAGGTTATTCAAAACACCTGCGCGGCCGACAGACACCTGCAGCTTCATAATTTTGGGTCATCTGTCATGCCTTTAGATTCAACTCCAGCTTTTACTGCGCATGTGCGAGGGGGAAGTCGATGTTTCTTAATTCTTCGTTCATATCCCTAAATGATTGGGTGATGTTGCCTTATTAAGGTGATTTTGTTGTGATTGATGTAAGATTCGTGATAATTAGATGGTCTTCAGTGATTGGTTGATATTCATTCACGATTTTTCTTAATGATTAGTTGATCATGCGAGTGGTTAGGAGAGGTATATCAGTAATTAGTCGATAATTTGCAATAATTTGTTGATATTTCGTCATCACCAGGAATTAAGTGAATTCAGAATCGTAATTTTGGTTACGAAGATTAAATCATGGTTCAAATCTCACAGCTGTAAAGAAAAGGAAAAAAGGAAGAAAGAAAAGCGGGAAAGATGAATTCAGAATACAGAAAAGGAAAGAAATTTATAGAAAACGGGGAAAGACGAGAACAAAACAAAGAAAAAGTAGGAAGAAGAAAAACAGAAAAGAAAAAAAAAAAGAAAAAAGAAAAAAGCGAAAGATGACGATCAGTAAACGAAGAAAAAAGAAAGAAAACGAAAACGAAAACCAACACGGAAGTAAAACAGAAAACGAGAAAACATAATAAGACAAAGCAAAACACATAAAAAACGAAGAAAGAAAATCGAAGAACGAGAGAACACCCTCTCCCCTTACACCCTTCTCCCCATTTCCACCCCCTCCCCCTCCCGCCCCCCCTCCCCAACTGGTCCCCGGGTCAAACGGCGCAGGGCCGCCACAGGTGTATCCCTTAATGACTGCCACAGGTGTTGGTCAACTGACCTCATGAGACCACTCCATCCCCATAGCGTGCCTCATACAGTGCCTCCTTCAGTGCCACACGAACGCCATAGCCAGCCATCATGAGGCGCCATCAAGCACTCCTTCTCGTGGTTCTCTTCGCTTTCCTGCTGCCTGCCCTGCGCGCCCATAAGGTAGGGAGGAAGGGGCTTTGGTTATTTTTTTCGACCCGTTTTTCTTTGTTTTCATTTTCTCTTTTCTGTTTTGTTTAGGTCTCTCTTTCTCTCTTTCTTCTTTTCGTTCGTTTTGTTTTGGTTTAGTTTTGTTTTTTCCTATGTTTCTTTTCTTTTGTTTTCTGTATTTCGGTGTTCTTACCTTCTCTTTTGGTCTCTTTCTTTTTCTTTTCTTGTTTTTTTTCTCTTCTTTCTCTTTTCTTTTATTTTTTCCTCCCTTTCTCTCTCTTTCATCCTTTCTCCTTCTCGTCATCTTCTTTTCCCCTTTTCTCTTTTCCTTTCCTTTTCCCCTTTCTGTATTTCTATTATTCCATTTACCTACTCTCTTTATTTTATATTTCCCTTTCTCTTTCTCTTTTTATATCTTTTCTCCCTTCCCATTCCCCTCTTTGTAAACATCATATTGCGATCAGTGTCCCTGGTCGAGTGAGAAGTGCAACATGCTTGCTTTTGTATGGATGGAATTTTTGTGTTATTGCATTTGTTGTCGGATTCTGAGATGGGTGTATACTCGTGTGCATATATATGTGCATGCATATTCATATATGTATATATGTGTGCGTGCGTATGTGTGTGTGTGTGTGTGTGTGTGTTGTGTGTGTGTGTGTGTGTGTGTGTTGTGTGTGTGTGTGTGTGTGTGTGTGTGTGTGTGTATACATACAATATATATGTATATTATATATATAATATATATATATAATATATATATAATATAATATATATATATATATATATATATACATATATATGTAATATATATATATAATTATATATATATATATATATATATATTTATATATATATATTATTACAGTGATGGGCATCGATAAAACAGATTTGTCCAAGGCGATATCGGAGGGAGGGGGGGAGTGGGAGTGGAGTAACGGAGAAAAGGAGATGAGAGAGAAAGAGAGAGAGAAGAGAGAGAGAGAGAGAGAGAGAAGAGAGAGGAGAGAGAAGAGAAGAGAAGAGGAAGAGAGAGAGAGAGAGAGAGAGGAGAGAGGAGAGAGGAGAA
>NW_020868727.1:94600-107100 GCF_003789085.1 Penaeus vannamei
GCCGAAGCCAGGGAACTAGAATCATTAGAATCGAATGAAGAAGACGACGACGACGATGAAGAATTCGATCTCGAAGAAGAGATGTTCGGAAACCACGACCGACGTAATGAGGGGATCAACCTTCTGGACGAAAGCATGGATGTGGTGCTGAGCGAACCTTCAGATCGTGTTTTGCGCGCTCTGGCTGCTCCCGAGGGTCACCCCAAGAAACTCTCTTTCGAGAAGGTGAAGCGAGGATTTAACAGGTTCTTGGGGAGTTTAAAAAGGCAAGGCAAGGGGGATTTATCGAGGCAAAAAAGCTGGGTTAGGTAAGGGAGATTTATCATTTCTAGGGAAGAATAGGGTAGAGGAGGATTTATCAGTTCTAGGGGAGAAAAAAACGGGAAGGCAAGAGTGATTTATCATTTCTAGGGGAGGTAAACTAAATAAAGCAGAGAAGGATTTATCAGTTCTAGGGGAGAAAAAAACATGGCGAGGCAAGGGTAATTTATGTTATAAGGGAGAGAACAACTACAGGATTTGGTAAAAAAAAAGATTTATCAATTCTAGGGGGAAATTAGGTAGGATAAGGTAAGTGGGGATCAATGAATTCTAGGGGGAAAATGTATCAGTTATTAGCAGGGTAAAAAGAGTGACATTTATGTACTCTACAAAGATTAAAGGGAATAATATAATTTATTGCAGGAGAAATTAATAGCAGTATTCATTATAATCAAGGGTAACACAAGACAGTCTGGTGCAAGCCGTGGGTTTCTAATTCTATAAAAGAAGGGTTATGTTTAATATTCCTAGGGAAGAAAAACGGAAATATCTATTCTGGGGGAGAAATGAGTGATTTTTCTTCTTCTCAGGGGAATAAAAGACACACCAACACACTCGCTTTTGACGAAGAATTAGAAGTATCAATTCTACTTGAAAACAGGAGATATGAATTCTTGTAAAGAATAAAAAGGAAGATCTATATTCGAGTTGAAAAAGTATCTGATACTTCCGGGAGAGAAAAAGAATTTTATTTTTCGGAGGGTGGAAAGCGAAACACTTGTTCGTGCTATTAAGAGACGGGGTATTTTTATTCTGCGGGGGAAAAGGAAGACCGCGTAATATATCTATTCTAGGGAAGTAAAAAGTCAACCTTTATCTGCTCTCAGGGAGTTGACGAAAGATATTTATTTATTTCCAAGATATAAGCAATGTTTATTTACTCAAACAAGAAAGGCAATAAAATGCAATATTTCACACAGTTTTACCAGTGAGTAGGATGTTAGATTATGTAGGTTTGATAAGTACAAAGTTAAATAATATTGTGTGTAGAACTTGATATATACTAAACCAAACTGATCTGTTGTAACTAGATACTTTTAGTACAATATACGTAAGTGAGACTGGTTAAAACGATTGTACAAAATATCTAAAATGTCTGTACAGTATCTAAACAAACTTTAAAGACATTTTAGTCTACAATATAGTGTCTGAGACATGGAACAGTTTTTTTTATTGATTTTTAATGGCTATATTTAACCAAAGTTATAAGCTGTATAACAAATATAACAAAACTACATCTGGATGATTTATATAAACGATTTTGATTAACATGAATTTTAACTTATCGTGGTGACAGGTGGTCTACAATTATGAAACGTAATTTTATTGAATATTGATGCCCAGAAATACGTTGGATTATATTTAATAATTATGTTCATGTACTGTAGATCTAACAACACGTATTCAACCCGTTGAGATCTGAATATATTAGACCAAAATTAAGCCATCATGTGTAAACAAACCTTACTTAATTTTTTTATGAACAAAATAAAACAAATTACATTAGTCTACCCAAACAAACCTAACTCCATGTCCTCAACCCACAGAGAATAAACCGATCTAAACTATTTCCTCCAACCAAAAGCTCACAAACCCAACGAGAAATTAAAACGCATTGAACCAAAATTATTTCTAAACCCACACGCCATTTTCCAGGTGAAGGAAGTGCATCGAGAGAGAATGGCGAGGCTAGCCGAAGAAAACGTGGACCGTTCTCCCCTCCACCAAGATTTTCAGGAAATGTTGGAAAGGGAACACGAGGCGGTTGAGGTATTTTTGTAAACTTTATTTTTATTATTCGTCCATTGTCATTATTTTTCTTATCAGTTGATTTATTATTATTATTATTATTATTATTATTATTATTATTATTATTATTATTATTATTATTATTATTATATTATGATTATTGTTATTATTATTATATTATTATTAATTATTATTATTATTATCATTATTATTATTATTAATTATTATTATATTATTATTATTATTATTATTATTATCATTTTATCAATTATCATTATCATTATCATCTTAAGGAAATGTTGGAGAGTGAACATGTGTAGAATGATTTTTGTTTTAAATTTTATTTATTTGCCCTCATATTATCCATTATTTATTATTATTAATTTGGGAAATTTCATCTTAAATTTCAGTATTCAATAATAATTTAGAAATTCTTAATAGGTATTTAATTGATTTATTTTTTATAACATCGGAGAATGATAAATTTTATTTTAGGGAAAGGGGATAATACTGGCAGGTAGACTTTAACTGGGGCAGGGTCTAATTGGTGTAGATATATTTTCTTATTTTATCTTTATTATCTTCTTTATTTATTTATTTCTGTCTGATTATATTATTTTCTTATGTTAAGGAAGTGCTGGAGAGGTGAGGGGAGATGTTACATGATAGATATATCTATTTTTCTTCTATTCATTCTATTGTATATTGTCATTATTTTCTGCTGTTTAAGTTCATACTTCATTATTATTTTTTATTTTAAGGAAATGTTGGCGAGGTTGTTGAGGTCAGTTGATGGTTGATGACAGGTTAATCATGGGGTAGGAATATTTATTTTATTTTAAATATTTTTTGGTCGCATTTATCATTATTTTCTTTATCATGTGTATTAATTTATTTTTCTATATCATTATTTTATTATTTTTTTATTATTATCATATATATTATTATTAATGTGTATTATTATTATTGTATTCATTATTATTTATTAATTATTATTATTATTATTATTATCATATTATATTATTATTATTATTATTATTATTTATTATTGTTATTGGTTATTATATTATTATAATTATTATTATTATTATTATTATATTATTTATTATTATTAATTAATATTATTGTTTAAATTTTAAGGAAATGTGGCAACGGGAACACGAGTTGTTGGGTAGTATAGTTGATGGCAGGTGTATTAGAGGGTAGAATTTTTTTTTTATCTCTTTGTCCATTGTCATTATTTTCTGATTTGTTTATTTATTATCTTTTAATTATTATATCATTACATTATCATTATCATTATGATAATCATTATTATTATCATATCAATCATAATCATTAATCATTATCATTATCATTATCATTATAATCATTATCATTATCATTATCATTATCATTATCATTATCATCTATCATTATCATTATCAGTATCATTTATCATGTACATTACGATTAATTACCATTACATACCATTACAAATTATCAATTGCACCATTACCATTACAATTACATCATTATCATTATCATTAATCATTATCATTATAATTATAATTATCATTATCATATCATTATCATTATCATTATTATTATTTATTATTATTATTATTATTATATTATTATTATTATTATTAATTATTATTATTATTTTATTTTATTTTATTTTAAGGAAATGTTGGAGTGTGAGGTCACTGGTTGAGCTCAGTGTAGGTTGATGGCAGCTGTATCATGGGTAGAATATTTATTGTTTTATCTATTTTATTTGTATATTTGTTGTTTGATTATTTATTTATATTGTGTTTGAATTATTATTTATTTTACTTTATCTATATATGTATTGTCTAATTATTTTTTGTTCTTTTGTGTTTATATGTTTATTATTATTTTTCATGTTTCTGTTTGACTTAATGGCAGATAAGTTATTGGTAGAATATGTTCATCTTTTATTTGTGTATTAATGTCTTTACGTTTTTGTTCTATTATCTGTATATTCAGTTGTCGTCTCTGTGCTAAGTGAAAAATCCGTTATGTATTATTCGTAGATTTTATTTATTTATTTGTCTATTCCTGCTCTCGTTTGTTTATTTTATTCTTATTTATCTTTGTAATGTTTTATTTTTTTCTTTATTCTTATCATACGAACATTATTGGTTATATATTGCCAGCATTTGCCCTCATTTTTAAAAATCATTTTATGAAAGTCAGCTTGAAATATTTCGTTCATATTTTCCTTATCTGCTTTTCTCTTTATGTATCTATCTCTTTTCTCTTTTTCCCGTTTTCATATATTTTTATCATTTGTTTTCCCTCGTTTCCAGTTTCTATTTCTTTTCTAATGATCTCCCTTTCTTCTTTACAATTCGTTTTATTTTTATATTTTCATTTTTATTTTACTTTACAATTCGTTTTATTTTTACATGTCCATTTGTTTTAGATATTTACATTTTTGTTTTATACATTTTTTCTTCTTCATTCATCATTCACTCTCAACCTTGCTTCACTCAGATTTATTTTATACTAATAATCCTTACGAAATATCTTTTTCTTTTTCAGGATGACGACAACGAAGGATTCCTGAACAAAGTCCTCAGAGTGATATGGTAGATCCAGCGGACGCGAAAATATGCTTGATAGATTTTCTGACTTAGTTTTCACTCAAAGAAATATAATGGACAGATAAAAAAACACATTCGTAAATATATGGGCTGAACAATACACCCGGATGATTTGGGATTTGTTTTCAGAATTCGATTTGTCAGTGTCAAAATTAAGGTTAGAATAAAATGGCGGGAAAATTTAAAAAATGTCATTTTCTTTTACCTGCTGACAGTGGTATATAGACTAACATATATCTATTAGTATATATATATCATATATTATATCATATCCATAGTTATATTCAATATATTATATATTATATTATATCTATATTTAGAGAAGAGAGAGAGAGAGAGAGAGAGAGAGAGAGAGAGAGAGAGAGAAGAGAGAGGAGAGAGAGAAAGAGAGAGAGAGAGAGAGAGAGAGAGAGAGGGGAGGGAGATTGGAGTGGGAGAGGAGATGGATTGGGAGAGAGAGAGAAAAGGAGGGAGAGACAGAACAGGAAGAAGACATGACAACACCAAGGAAAAGAGAGAGAGAGAGAGAGAGAGAGAGAGAGAGGAGAGAGAGAGAGAGGAGGAGAGGAGCAGAGAAGAGAGAGAGAGAGGAGGAGAAAGGGAGAAAGCCATCGTAGCTCCGCTGGCCTGATGGCTTGACGAATTTACAGGACTCCCGATAGGCCACGCCTTCTCGGTAGCCTCGTTTTCTGCCGATCTATACATGAACACTCCGTAGTAAGCGTCCCATAGAGGGCTCCTTCGCCTCAGAGGTGATCATCTGGGGTCATCCCCTCAGAGTCATCCCAGAGGTCATGCCTCAGGTCACCTCCCAAATGTTATCTTCTAGGTACATTCGAGTCTCCTTTAGGAACATATCAGGGTCTTTCCAAGGTCATCCTTAGGTCATTACTCAGGCCGCCTTCTTCTGACCTCGAAACCACTTCTACCACCCGTACCCACGAACAGGCCATGCATACTTCTGCAAATAAAAACGAAACCACTGATTGTACGTCGGGGTGGAAGTCCTCATAACTTTCTAAAGAAGGAGAAAGAGAGGAGAAAAGAAAAAAAAAGTATAAAAAAAAAAAGGAAAAAAGGGAGAGAGGAGAGAGAGAGAGGGAGGAGGAGAGAGAGGAGAGAGAGAGAGAGAGAGAGAGAGAAGAGAGAGAGAGAGCGAGAGAGAGAGAGAGAGAGAAGCGAGAGAGAAGAGAGAGGGAGAGAGAGAGAGGAGAGGAGAGAGAGAGAGAGAGAGAGAGAGAGAGAGGATGAGAGAGAGAGGAGAGAGAGGAGAGAGGAGAGAGGAGAGAGAGAGAGAGAGAAGAGAGAGAGAGAGAGAGAGAGAGAGAGAGAGAGAGAGAGAGAGAGAGAGAGAGAGAGAGAGAGAGGAAGAGAGAGAGAGAGAAGAGAGAGAGAAGAGGACAGACAGAGAGGAAAGAAAGAGAGAAAAGAAAAGAGAAAATGACAGAAATAAAAAGTAAAAAAAAAAAAAAAAAAGAAAAAACGCAGCCACACAGGCAACGTAAGGGTCTGTCCTCCAATAAGCAGCGGCCGGGGCTTCACAGCGCGACGCCAACAGAGCCGGAACCTTCTTTTAATATCGAGGAAAAGAAGCGACCACCCGTAAGGTGCTGAGGGTCTTAATTTGGAATGGCCGATGGTTATTACAAACGTTTATTAAATATATATAAAAACACACACATCTGACACAACACACTTACGCAAACACGCACTCTCTTCATACACACAAAAACATAATATGTAACCAAAGCACACAGACATATCAACACACAGAAACAGACACAACACACACACACACACACACACACACACACA
The DNA here is from genome assembly GCF_003789085.1 of Penaeus vannamei. NCBI lineage: Eukaryota > Metazoa > Arthropoda > Malacostraca > Decapoda > Penaeidae > Penaeus > Penaeus vannamei. Next base: position 101,098 of record NW_020868727.1, read on the forward strand.
CACACACACACAGTATATAACTATATATATATATATGATATATATATATAATATATATATTATAATATTTATATATTACGTATGTATAATATATGTTGTATATATATGGTATGTAATACACACATATTAATATGTGCACCCATACACATACACACCTTCTCCCTCCTCCCCTCCCTCCCATCCAATACTCGACAGTTGGTCAGCACCTTATTCTAAACCCCCTAAATAGTTTACACATTTTCCAGCACAAACCCACTCCCTCCCTCGCTTCTCTCGAATCCGAACCCATTTCCTTGAACATAAACCGCATGACCTCAGCACACGCGCCACCCTGCGAACGGCCTTATGTCACCCTCATCATAGCCCTGTCTGGCCTTGTCAACACGCTCTCGCGCATCTGTAACAACGCCGTAGCCTCGAGTGTCGGGGATGCGATAACTAGGGGAGGGGGAGGGGCGAGGGGGCGGGGCGAGGGGCGGGGCGAGGGGGGCGGGGGAGGAGGAGGGGTGAGGGGAGGGGGCGGGGCGAGGGGCGAGGGGTGGGGGCGAGGGGGTAGGGGGGGGCGTGGGGGAGGGTAGGGGGCGCGTGGGGGGGTGGCGAGGAGGGAGGGCGAGGGGGAGGGGCTCTTGTTTATTATCATAGGCGATTTTGGAACTATGGTGATGAAGTGATGTGGTGTTGGGGCTGTTTTTTTGAAATGGGTTGCAGTTACGGGTGGGGAGAATGTGGTGGAGAGGGAGAGGGAGAGGAGAGGAGAGGGAGGAGAGGGAGGAGATAGAGACATAGATATACATACATACATATATTATACCTATACATTAACACACAACACACACACATACATACAACGCATACACACACACAACACAGTCTATTTATAATACTATGAATATATATATATATATATAATATAATATATATATATATATATATATATATATATATATAGAGTAGAAGAGAGCAGAGAGAGAGAGAGAGAGAGAGAGAGAGAGAGAGAATGACAGGACAGATACACGATGACACACAGAGACTGAGAGAGAGAGAGATACACCACTACAACACCCGAGGGGAACACACACACGCACACACACACACACACACACACACACACACACACACACAGACATATATATATATATATATATATATTATTTATATAATATATATATAATATATATAGTATTATAACTATATCTATATACTATATATATATCTATATATATATATATATATATATATATATCTATAATACATACTCACACACCCGAGTTATATATAAACAGTAATTATAACCTATAATCTTAAAGCTGGAGCTGAGCCACTAGTTTCGCCAGTACCGAACAAAACGAAAAAAAAGAATAAAGCCGATGTCCACATACTTATCAAGAGGCATATAAATGTCAAAAAGTCACGGCACAGTCTATCTCCCTAGTGTAAACGACAGGACTTTATCTGAAGGACGGCAGGTTGTTGCCATGGCGCGGTCTGGACCCTAACTGTTGGTGTTTTTGTAGTAGCATAATCGTCCTCTGGATTCTAGTTTTGCAAGATATTTCAGTGATAATGTGAGCATTCTGACTTCAGGGTAATTTGAGTATAAGAAGCCATGTTATTGTCTGGACAGGATAAAATACGTACTGTTGTCCAAAGTTATTCAAAACATCAAGAAACCATATTCTTGATTTAAATCAACTTATCTCGGCATAACGATGTTTATTTAAAAGAAGCGAGTGAGAGAGGGGATCAGTCAGCCACTCATTTGGCCCACGCGAAAGTGGCAAAGGAACTCAAACAATTAACAGAAGGTAATTAAAAGTCGCTTAGCACATTTTTGTTCCCGCCAAGAAGGTGACTCAAGGAACGTAATCGGACGTTCAAGAAGACGAAGCCTGGGCCAGACTTGGAGCAGCCGTGTTGTGTTTGATATTTTTTTTACGTATTCTCTCGCCAGAAATTGAGTTCAGTGTTGGCGACTTCTATCTATAAAATGGGATTTTATCAATAAAAATGCGACGGTAATAAATGCATTCTTGTCAGTTCGGAAGTTTTGCGTATTACACAGAGAATCGATACTTTTTACATGCCCAGGAGTGTTGAATCAAGGCCCATACAATAACTCTCGCTACTGTCTTGATGAGACAAATGACTGAATCATATAAGCAGGAGAAACAAAGGTTGACATTAAAATCATCTGAAATAAAAGAAAATGGAGTAATAAAAACGTAAAAGAAAAGCTCACAATAAAAAATTGAAGGGGAAATTAACGTATATTCAACAAATAATGATTAAAAACACAAAGATTTCAGTAGACCTGCACTGAGCTGTGGGAACGTTGAAGACATGTTTTCGAGAAGAGAAACTCATCACGGACTGCGCAGCGACGATGAGCAATCTTCTTCAAGGCATCAAAGGAACACCACTTAAGGACGACCCTGGTACTCCGTCCACTAACCAGCCACTCGGGAGAATAAGAGTATTTCTCAGGTTCTCTTAATAAAGCCGAGGACCTTGTTTTTGATTGGTGGGACTATTTCAAATTGGTTCTCCCGTTTCATAGCATAACGGATAAAGTTTATACTTCGAGACCGGTAAAAGATATGTCTTCGATGTGGAGATATTAATTTTCACTCATACTTTTATCTATTTTTTAGGATCTACCCAGCTATCTCCTGGGAATGGCAGCTCCCAGATAGCCCCTGACCTCAACTTCTTATTTTTTAAAGTTCTAGCTTTGAACTGATAGGAATATCGTACCACTAGTTCCATCACATTTTTTCTTCATATTTTTACATTTCCTTTAGATTAGGCCACAATATATATATTTTTTTCTTGAATCGTGGACCCGCCGATATATTTTTCCTAGAAAATGAAAAAAGTGAATATACCGGTTTTTTTTTTTTCAAATTTCCCGCCGATATTGCGACGTCCGCGAAAGAAATAGCAAAAAATGAATACAAATCAATTTGTCTATGATTTATTGTTTATGGTAACGTTTCTCCACTCCCTAAAACAAAAATAAAATATATTTGGCGGAAATACCTTACTCTCATGCGTCATGTCATGTCATATTGTCAGTCGTGAATATTCTTTATTTTGATTTCCAAAGTAATGAATTCTGGTTGAAAGAATTCTTTGTTTTCACTCAACTCCTCGAAGACTTCTAGTAAGAATTGCACTTCCTCCAGGTGGGGCTGGAACTCGTACATTCCTTTGCTTCTGATCCTTGGAAGGTAGGAGGTACGCTAGTCTGATTTTGGTGCTGGGGATTTATTTATTTATTCATTTTTTGCCCCCACCGACATTTCATTATCACCAGACTTGCAATCTATTAAAAAAAAAAAAAAAAAAATTGCCGTGGCCTTTCCCGCGTAAGAAAATCGACGTTGGTGGTCCCGTCACGTGTTTTCATTTCTTAAAATCATTATTTCCTCTACCTTTTTATATTAACTTTAAATAACCGACATAAGAAAATCGACGTTGACGTTTTTCGTATTTTTTTTATTACCTTTAGATTATCCTATTAAAAAAATGACGGCGTTTTTTTTTTTTTTTTTTACTTTACCTTCAGATTACTCGGGTAAGAAAATTGACGCTCTTGGTCTCATCACATGTTTTCATATTTTTTTCATTCATTTTATTTCTTTTATCTTGCTCGCATGAGAAAACTGACATCAGGGGTGCCATGTTTGACTTCCTCTTGGAGAACTGCCATCTCCATTGAATACAAGGCCATGGCACCTCGATCACCCTGTGTTGTCCTTTCAGTCGACGATCTTCGCCTCTCTCTTCGCATTTTCGACTTTACAGACAAAAAGATGTTTAGATTTTGCATGTATTGGTAGGAAATGGGGCTGAAGTGGAGCATTTCCTTATGCTCTTATGAAGCAATGTCTTGTGCTTGATTGAATTGGAAATATTATTTACGTTAACCAAGAAAATTATTACTGTTACTACTACTACTACTTCTACTACTGCTACTACTCCTACTACTACTTCTGTTACTACTGCTATCACTACTTCTACTACTGTTGTTACTACTACTACTACTTCTGATGTTCTCTACTACTGCTATCACCCCTGCTACTGTTGCTACTACTACTACTGCTACTGTTTACTTCTGCTGCTACTACTGCTACTGACTACTATCACCCTGCTACTGTTGCCACTACTGACTACTATTACTACTACTACGTCTACTACACAACTATTTCTACTACTATTACTACTACTACCACCACTACTTCATTCTATTGTTATTTTTACTACTACTGCTACTACAACTACTATTTTTCATGAAGAGAAAATAGCTTCAACTCCCCTTTGCTCGTGATGTTTATGACTTCTTCTAGTATTACTAATATCACTTTCTACGAAATGTTATGTCGACATTGATTACCAAACCTATGACATACGTGTTACTTAACATCAGTAGATTTTATTGTATTTACTTTTTCTTCTCTCTTCTCTCTCTCTTATATATATATTTTTAATGTTTCTTTCCGTCATCATTTCCATCTTTCCACCTATTTTCCATATCTTGTCTTTCTTCCTTTCTCTTTCTCTTCTTTGCAGCTCTCTGTCTCTCCTTTTGTTTATACACTCAACCTCCTCTTCTCTCTATCTTTCTTTCGTTCATCACCTTTAAACTACCTCTACTACTATCATCACTATCTACCGTCACCACCATCACCATCTTTATCACTGCCGTCACCATCATCACTATCTTTATCACTATCGTCACCATCATCCTATCGTCACTAATCACCCTATCACATCGTTACTATCATCATTATCGTTGTCATTATCATCACCATGGCTATCACAATCGTCATTATTTCTATCACTATCACTGTCTATATCATTACCGTCACTCTCACTGTCATCACTATCACTCCCACACATCTAAACGATAGACCTCAAGGAAGTCACTTCACCATCACTATCACCATCATCACCATCCCTGTCACCGCATGATAGCCGTGCACGGTACACTTCGGGAACACTTCCTTTCCCTTCTCCATTAATCTTGGCTTGAGAGAGCAAACATCCGCGAAGGAGAACCGGGTATACACACACACACGCACACACACACGCACACACACATACGCATACACACACATGCATACACAGACACACATACACACACGATGTACCTATATGTCTGTTTGTCAGTCTGTCTCTTTGTATGTATATGTGTGTACCAAATATCCTACGATAAAAAGATGCAAAACCTCGAGCTTATCGTGACGTCATACAATCATATATAAACAAAATTTTATGCTTTTAAGTTTGTTAAGAGCGAAGCGTTCCTTTTTGATCGCATTGTATATTGTTTTGATGGTTTGCATGGATTCTAATTCTATAAAAGGTCATTAAGGATTACAAAGAGATTCTGATCGCTTTAATTCAGATACGACAAGGCCAGCTTACCTTCTGTCGTTCCAATGCGTTCGAATAACTAAGCGGCACTGACTTCGGTAGCGTTGAAGTCCTACGTTATCGAATAGAGGACTTCATCATACACTGCATAATGTCATATTGATAAGGGTAGTGTCTATTCACTTCGTATTCATATGATTCACTATGTAACTGGCGTAGTGGAGTGGAAAAATTTTTTTTTTTTGACTCGGTGTTTCGGACGTATGGCAGTTTTGTTGTGATTAGTTAAATACGTGAGAGAGAGGAGGTGAAGTAGACAGATACACAGGAAAAAGGAAGTCATAAAGAGAGAGAGAGAGAGAGAGAGAGAGAGAGAGAGAGAGAGAGAGAGAGAGAGAGAGAGAGAGAGAGAGAGAGAGGAGAAGAGAGAGAGAAAGAGAGAGAGAGAGACAGAGAAGAAAGAGAGAGAGAGAGAGAGAGAGGGGGGGATAGATATATATATATATAAGTATAAATATATATATATATATATATATATATATATATATATATATAATATATATTATATTCCTCTTATCTTATAAGAAAGCATACAATAACTGTTATTATATTATATATATATAT
>NW_020868727.1:109600-122100 GCF_003789085.1 Penaeus vannamei
TATATATATTATTATTATATATATATATATATATATATATATATATATATATTATAGAGAGAGCAGAGAGAGAGAGAGAGCAGAGAGAGAGAGAGAGGAGAGAGAGAGAGAGAGAGACGAGAGATGAGAGAGAGAGGATAAGAGGAGAGAGAGAAGAGAGATGAGAGAGAAGAGAAAGAGAGAGAGAATCAGACAGACAGACAGACAGACAAACAAACACGCAGACATATAGATAGATAGAGAGATAGATTTTAGAACAGACACAGAGACAGATAGACAGAGCCAGACAAACACCGCAACAGGAAAACGACAGACAAAAAGACACGCAGACAGAAAACGACAGACAAACAGACACGCAGACAGAAACCGACAGACAAACAGACACACAGACAGCCAGTGATGTTTTGCCCTTTCCCCTCGGCACTGTGCAGTGGCCTCATATCCTCCGTCAGACTCGATTTCCTGTCATGCATATGGGACAGCTGTTCTACTCTCGGCCGCCTATAAAGAAGCCACAATCTAATTATCTATCATATATTCTGTGGCTATAAACCCCCACTTCGAAGCTATATAAAACTTTACATAGAGTCTCGGTGTTGTCGTAAACAGTCTTTCTTACGAAACTTTTATCTGAGTGTGTCGCTTGATGTCAGGTCCCCCAACAGCTGTTCTTTATATACAATTCTCCGTAATGTAGAGTTCACTTTGCGCTAGTGTTTTCAGCTTTATTTTTCTTCGTCGAGGGAACCATGTACGTAAACTGCAGTATTTTCTGGAAACACTAATATCCTCTGAACATTGTCTCCGCTTGCTGCCAAAAAAAAAAAAAAAAAAAAAAAAAAAAAAAAAAAAAAAAAGAAAAAAAAAAACAAAAGCGTGGTGAGAAGCGTATCTTCTGAGACAAATTGTATGACAAAGACAACAAAAAAGGGGATCCTTAACAGACCGTCTTTCTCGTATCCTTGTCTTTGATACATATATTTTTTTTTTCATTTCCTTTATCTGCAGAATTTCGTTACATTTCCTTTGTCTCAAGTTTCCAGAGAGCGCTCTTGATGATCCTTTGTGGGCCTTGCTCCGTCTGACTGTCCCCCTTTCTCTCTTTCTCTCTCCCCGTCTCTCTCTCTTCCTTTCTTCTCTCCCTTTCTGGTTCTTTACTCTTCGTCTATGTCTCAGTTTCTGTCTGTTCGTCTGTGTGCTTTTCTCTCCTTACCTATCTTACCTCTCCCCCTCTCTTTCTTTCCGTCTGTCTCTCTCCCTCCCTCTCTATCTCTCTCTCTCGTTTTTTAAAGATATAATGTTCATATTTTATTCTTTATCCGTAGCCTTTACAAGTAATTAAAAAGGATATTCTAAAAGTTTATTGAATATTTTCTCGCATAGAATTAATGGTTTGATTTCAATTCATTTAAAAGCTATGCCCTACAGCTTAACATTATCAGACGCAACTATTGTATAAAATAACCTAGATATACACACATAGATTTTTAAAACAGAAAATGCATATGGAACGAAAAAACAGGTAAAAGAAAGTCAGTAAACGTTTATTAATCAGGTACGTATTAATTATATAACATATAACGGACTAAAATTGACATAAAAATGTAATAGAAAATTGCCTGTTGTACACACATAGGATTTTAAGACGGAAAATGCAGAGTGATAGAAAAAGAAAAAAGAAGGAGAAAGAACACAAGCTAAACAGAGTCAAAAGACATGTATTAATCAGATATATATGAATCATTCGCTGAAAGGCCAATTGCGATCTGCGTCTCGCTGGATTCGAGGACTTGCACATCACAGGGTAATTGTAAGGCGGGGGGAATGGGGGGGGGGTAGTGGAGGAGTGTCCTCCTTCAAGTCTGTTGGTGTCTGCCTTCCTGGTGACCCCCGTTCCCTGGCAGCGATGGTTCGATTCGGAGAGGGAACAGCCGTGGGAATTTTCCCGCTTTCTCTCCCTCCTTTTCGTGTTCTCCCTGTCTCTTTCTTTCTCTCTATCTCTTCTCTGTCTTTCTCTTTCTCTTTGTTTGTTTTTTTCTCTCTCTCTCTCTCTCAATCTTTCTCTTTCTTTCTCTTTTGCTTCTTCTTCCCTCTCTCCTCTCTGTTTCTCTCTTTGGTAACTCTAGCGACAGTTACCCCCGGCGCCGGTCACCACGGGAGCTCAAAAAGAACATAACATTTCGGCTTAACTACAGCTCTTCTGTGGCGGGAGGATATAGCTAGAGATCAGGGGCCGGGTTCTCAAAAGAGCCTTAACCGTCCTGCTGTATTTCCCTTGTATAGGGGCGAAGAGTGTCGATTTCCCGCCCGTCGCAACTCGCCAAGGCTGCTCTCCCCCTGCCTTGACCAATATGGCGGGTCCCTTGCTCCGTGCATGGGCCGTAAGATCGCTCGGCCGTGAGTTACGGTGCCTTGAGGAGATACGGCGCCTTAACGCGTTTGAGAATCCTGCCCCAAGACGCTGACTAGTGAAGCGGGTTTCGAATTCCGTCTCGAACACCCAGATGGCGCGAATCTTGTTCAGGGAAGGATTTTTTTTCGAAGCTTCATGCACGGCTTTACATGGTTTATTAACGTTCACACTAGAGTTTATCAAGGTACGTGCTAGTTGGTCCGAGGCATAAAGGTTTTTAGATAGGCAGGTGGGTTTGGTAATCTTATGAATGCGGCAACCTTCCTCTTTCTCACTCTCGCTCTCTTCTCTTTCTACTTCTATCTATTTGTCTATCTCCTTTCTCTTTCTCTTTATCTCGGTCTTTTCGGTCTTTTTATCTCTTCATCTGCATTTTTTCTGTCAGTCTGACTCCCTCTTTCTCCACTTCTCGATAGTTTAACTATTCATCATTCTCTCACTTCTCTTACTCTCTCTCTCTCACTTTCTCTCTCTCTTCCTCTGTCTTTTTTTCTCTGTCATTGTATATCTGTCTATCTAGCTATCTATTTATCGATCTTCATATCTGTCTATTCATCTTTCAATACATCTATCTATACCCATCTATTTGTATCTGTTCATCTATGTCTATCTAGCTCTACCTATCTTTTCCTACCTTTGTTTCTTTCTCCTTTACTCAACTTCTCCCCCTCTCTCCTCGCTCCCCCTCACCTCCCCCCTCCCTCTCATCTCCGTTCGCACTTCTTTCATGTCGACTGTTTATCCTCTTTGAAAAATTACTGTACAATGGTTAAGCGAAAAATGTTTTTTTAAAGGGGGTTTCAAAATCATAATATATTTTAGAGACGATTTTTTAGGATTCAAAATCACGCTGAGATTTTTTTTTCTTTCCCAGATCAAAAGGTATTTTGAAGTTTTTAGATCAAAGAGTAATCCTTAAGATTTTAAGATTAAAAGTGACTTCCAAAATTTAATGATAACAAGGTCTGGGATATGCATAAGCTCCCTCAAAGGCTTAAGAGAGAGTGTATAGACATATCTCCAGAGAAAAGAATATGATATGCTAATGAGTTGAAGTTATTTAGTTATTCTTTATCAAGACGAGACTTTAGGGGAAAGTTATTTTCCGTCTTTCTGCATTATACATCTAATTTTCAATCTTGCTGGTCAAATAGCAATAATAAATAGTGAAGATAATGACAAAAAAATTGTGTCTTATAAATGGAAATATGGTTTTGTTTATCGGTCTGTCAGAGAAGTAAATCTAGATTTTTTTACATTGCTTGAGGGTGACTGATTGAAATTTAAAAAATATATTTATGGATGGAATTGCCAACCGCTGTTTTTCATATGAATTTTGTTATTTCAGCTTAATTTTGATAATTTTATATTTTCCTTTTATATTACCGTTATTACTCACCATTATTTCCCCTTATATCTCCAATTTGATAACATACATTAATTTAACAATGATACACCATTTGTTCGTATATCATATTGATTTTCAACTTCATGTAAATAATATAATTGACTTAATTCATTATTTTGAATATTTTTTTTTTATTTGTTGTAAGGATTTTGGCGCATGTGGAAAAGACGCAGGAAGTCGCTTTGGGTCGCAGTCTCCGCGGGTCTTTGTGCCATCTTCGCTCTCTCTCTTTCTCTTATTGTCTCTCGCTCTTCCTTTTGCTTGCTCGCTTTCTCTTTCTCTTTTAGTATCTCGTTTTTTTCTCCTTTTCGGGTTCTTTCTCTCTCTCTCTTTTCACTTTCTTTCTCTCCAGCTTTATCTTTCCTTTTTCACTCACTTCCTTTCTTCCTTTCCCTTTCTCTCTATTTCTCGTTCACGTTCCATCTCTGCTCTCCCTTCCTAAATATTTCTTCCTCCTGTCCTCTCCCTTATTCCTTCTCTCCTCTCTTCTCTTCCCTTCCTCCTTCCTTTACCCCTAAATCTCTCTTTCGCACTCTCTCTCTCATTATCTCCCTCACGCTCTCTCTTTCTCTCTCCCTCTCTCTTGAACTTTCCCTCCTCCCTTCAATTGAAATTTCTCTCCCTCTCTTCCCTTCCACGCTCCTTCCTTCTCTCCTCCTCTCCCATCCACATTCCTTCCTTCTTTCCCCTTCTCTCTTCCATTCCTCCTTCTCTCTCCTTCTTTCCCCTCCCCCTCTTCCTCTCATCAGCTGACTAATCCATCTGAACTTTGCCTCCCGTAACAGAGCAGGCAAAGGGACCATTCCAAAGTTCGGATCTCGCTTGAGTATTATTACAGTAGTTTATTTACTGATGTGCTTCTGTCTTGCTTTTCTGCTTGTTGTTCTTGTCGTTTTTGTTGTTGTTTTTTATGTATTTTAGGGTAGAATTGTATTTGTTTTTTATGTATTTTAGGGTAGAATTGTATTTGTTTTGTGTGTCTTTTTGTTTTGATTTGTAGTTATTTTTTGTGAAAGGAGAGGTAGAAAAAAAAGGTTCCTGGAGTTATGAAGACATACAAACAAACACACAAATCCCCCCCCCCCCCACACACACACACGACTCAAGCATTCATGGATATACATGCAGAATTAACATAAGCGTACAATAACATACTCGTACATATATACACATCCACCCACACACACACACACACACAAATACCCCTCCCTCTCCCTACACCCACAGGCACCGCTTCTCCCTACACACACTACCCACACACACACACACTACACACAGACACATTACACAGACACACACACCACAACACATCTACGCGCACAACACACACACCACTATCCACACACTGCACTGTTCACAATTCTACTCTTTTTAGAATATCACACACCACATATGGATTCTTCTTCTGTTTAGTTTTCGTCGAGTGAATTGGGGATATTATTATTTTGATTAGTGTAAACCGATGTTTTGTTGACATAAGTTATTAAATAGATTAGTATGAACACACACAGTCCACACACACTACGCTGCACACCGACGAACGGACCTACGAAGTTTATTATTTGGATATTGTTTTATTTTTCACTACTACCTCCATTTATTGTATGTTGGAATAGTTATTTATTTTGTTTAGTCTATTAACACCACACATTGGTTCAATATTTTATTTTTTGTGTTTTTGTTTTGTTCGGCACTGGTTATTGATGGTGTAGTGTAGTGTGTGTGGGGAGGTGGCACGATGTGTGGTGTGTTGTGGGTGTGTGTGTGTGTGTGTGGGGTAATGTGTTGTGTGTGGTGTGGGTTAGTGTGTGTGGTGTGTGTGTGGGTAGTGTTGGGTGTGTGTGGTGTGGGTATGTGTGGTGTTGTGTGTGGGTAGTAGTAGTGTAGGATGTTACTCAGTAGTGGTAGTGGTGTGGTGTGTGTGTGTGTGGTTATGTGTGGTGTGTCTGTGTGTGTGTGTGTGTGTGTGTGCGATCTAGTGTGGGATTCATGTGCAGTGGTGCATCTGTTGCTCGGACGCTCAGCTCCGTAGTGTGCTGTGTTTGTGGGTAAGGTGTGGTGTGTGTGTGTGTGGAGTAGTGTGGTGGTGGATGGTGTGTGTGTGTGTGTGTGTGTGGGTATGCTAAGGTGCTCAGTGTGTGTTGTGGTGTGGGAGGAATATTAAGGTGTTGGTGTGTGTGGTGTAGTGTTTAGACATCGGTAGAGTTGGTTCAGTGGAGTGAGTGTGTGTCTGTGGTAAAACACAGTAGGTAGTTTGTGTGTGATGTGGTAGTTGTGTGTAGGGAGAGAGCTGTGCTGTGGGTGTAGGGAGAGGGAGGGGTTAATTTGTGTGTGTCGCTATCAGTCAGTAGTGATCGACACACATCGTATCGCAGACAACATCTAGTACACGCAGACACGATATTGATTATCCTGTCGTTATGATTACTTATGGCATGTATAATCCAATACGAATCAGACTACATGCACGACTTACAGTGTGGTGTGTGTGGGGGGGAGGTTGGGGATTTTTGTGTGTTTGTCACTATAGCTCAACTACGCCACATCTATCATACTAATCACGCGCACACGAACAACACTATTATATCTTCACTACACCAACTCTACTTTCAGCAAAACTCAACATACAAAACTCAAAACACACACACCGACAGCACACACTACCACTCACACACAAACACACAATAGCCTAACACACACACTATTCACAGATTTACTCATTACCCGGCACGAACACCGCGGAAGCAGGCCACGACACGACACACACTACACCATATACTGTATACTCGTCAATAACTCATCACACAAGACGCCATGGACAATCAACATCACTCTACGTAGCACACAAAATTGAAACGTCCACATGTCAAGTACTCAATTAGAATTGTCGATGTTATCAGGTGCAACGTAATTCCCAATATGGTCCAGTTAAGTATGTATACGTCACTATTGAGTGAGAATCTAATACACTTATAAGTAAACGGAATTGCGTAGCACTATTAGTGCACGTTAAAAAGGACTTAATAATAATTAGGGAATAACATATAAGATTAAGTAATGAATGGTTTCAACTAGAGTATTAATTGTTAACATTTGCGTTAATAGCTTAACATCAGTTTAAACTGAATCGATTAAATATCTTTATCTTTACATGTATGAGTGCTGAGGATATATATAAGTTTTAAAAGCTACATGGGGTTAATAATGTTATCATATGAATGTGAGACTAAGGATTTAAAAATGTGATATAGTCTAAGAGTGGAGGAATAGATGTAGGAATAATGAGAAATTTTGGTTTATATGATTAATGTATCAAGTAATTTGAATATCAATTCATAGAGATAATGTTTTAATAATGATTATTGACTAAAGTAATTATTTTGAATATGATTAAAACTAATGGTTACTATGGAAGAATTAGAGTAAAAGGGGATTATAGTCTAATAAAGTGGAATGGTGATTGCATGGTATCATGTTGGGTAGAGACTAAATGGTAGAAGAAGTGAAGAGATATGAAGCGTGGGTATTCAACGAGGATTAGGATAAATAAGTAAGGGATCTTGTTATGCCCAAATTTCAATTTGAAAGGGGAGGGAAAAGTTCAAGAGAGAGGGAAGAGAGAAAGAGAGAAGCAGTGAGGGAGATTAATGAGAGAGAGAGTGCGAGAGAGATTTAGGTAAAATGGAAGGAGAAGGAAGATTGAAGAGGAGAGAGGAAAAGGGAGAGGACAGAAGAAGATATATTTAGGAAGGGAGGAGCAGAGGATGAGAGAACGAGAAATAGAGAGAGGGTAAAGGAAAGAAAGGCAATGAGTTTGATAAGGAAAGATAAGCCTGGAGGAAAGAGTGAAAAGAGAGAGAGAGAAAGAACCCGAAAAGGAGAAAAAACGAGATAACTTAAGAGAAAGAGAAGCGAGCAAGCAAAAGGAAGAGCCGGAGGAGACAATAAGAGGAAAGAGAGAGAGCGAAGATTGGACAAAGCCCGCGAGACTGCGACCAAAAGCGACTTCCTGCGTCTTTTTCTCACATGCGCAAATCCTTAACAAATGAAAAAAAAAATAATTCAAATAATGAATTAATCAATTATATTATTTACATGAAGTGAAAACACATATGATATGACTTGAAAAATGGTGTATCATTGTTGGAAATATAATGTATGTTATCAAATTGGAGATTTATAGGGGATTAATAAATGTGGTAAACGGTAATATAAAGGAATATCAAATTACAAATTAGAGCTGAAATTAACAAAATTCATAATGAAAAACAGCGTGTTTGGCAAGTTCCCACTGTGCATAATATCTTTTTTAAATTCAACTCATCACCCTCAGCAATGTAAAAAATCTATGACTTTTACTTCTCTGACAAAGCTCAGGATAAACAAACCATATTTTTCATTTCATAAGACCAATTTGTTTTGTCATTATTTCACTATTTAATTATTGCTATTTGACCAGCAAGATTGAAAATAGATGTATAGATAGCAGAAGACGGAAAAATAACTTCTAAAGTCTCGTCTTGATCAAAGAATAACTAAATAATTCAACTCATTAGCATATCATATCTTTTGCTTCGGTGGAGATCATTCTATAACTCTCGTCTTAAAGCCTTTGAGGGAGCTTTATGCATATCCAGAGCCTTGTTATTATTAAATTTTGGAAAGTTACTTTTAATCTTAAAATCTTAAGGATTTCTTTGATCTAAAAACTTCTTTAGCTTAAGTTTGATGAACTCGTGAGCAGCAATGAATAGTATAATAAATAATGAGATAGAGTGCGATTATCTGATGAGATTAACTCTAGATAAATAGTCTTAAAAAATACTTATGAATATTAGAATACAGAACAGGAATATGATTTTAATGATAGATAGATTAGCACCGATTTTCACATTAATAGACTAAATATACAACTAGCATTATGTGTTTTTTTACTAAGAGATTAAACAGCGCATACATGGAGCAGTGAATAAAGTTGATGGATAGAGAGGGATAAGTCTGTGAGCTGAGACGGTATAGGGTGAGACGTAGGAGAGAGGGGAGAAGTTGAGTAATCGGTACGCATAGCAATTATCATCTAGTACGTGAACAGACGATAGCGGTACGCTCACTGTGATGAGTACTCTCTATGTATCTTACACAGACTACACTTAGCATGCATGCGTTATACTTGATTAGATGTAATTGAATACGATGGAATATGGTCAGAATATGAACGCTACCTTCGATAAATACCGCTTAGCCTTAGTTAATAGGGCCCATCTTGCATTTTCGGTGCATGCCTCCTTTCTTTCTCTGCTCCTTCCATCCGTCGTCATCGGCTCCTCCTCTGTTCTCCTTCGCATCGACGTAGATTCGCTCGGGCATACGATACTATCACTCACTATACGCATCGGTCGTCCACTAGAGCGTACTCTCACGTTGCAGCATGTAATAGTGCCACTCGCATCGGCACTCCTCGTGTAGATTGTATCGTTAGCATGTCTGTAAGAGACTGTATTAGTTAAAAACTTATCGAGAACGCTCGTGACGGAAATCAGACGAGCAGCTCCATATAGCACTAGGAGTATCCTCAGTATAAGCACAAGTGACAGATTGAAGAGTTTACAACGATCAGTGGTGGGATTTATGATTCTGTCCTGCTCTCGAATAGACGTGTTCGGATTAATAGGACGAAAGTAGCAAGTGCATCATATGTCATCAATCTTACGTCATCTACGCAAGAGACTTCACTGATTCTCAGTACGCAAGCGAAGAGTGCAGAAGAGAGCGACAGGCAATCATGCCTTGGCTCATCTTCTCACTCAGTACTTACAACCAGGAACCCCTCTGCCTATTCTAAAAACCTTTATGCCTCGGACACTAGCACGTACGTTGATAAACTCCTATGTGAAACGTTTAATAACCAATCACTGACTATCATTGCTCGTGCTTTGTACTACGTCTCTTCTCTGCACGTAACACACACACTATAGCTCTCTTCCTCCTGATACACTCAGATTCACTCGAACTAAGTTGTCTATATGCTTGGTGTCTCTGCTTTGATCGATCATCTTGGAGTCTCTGGATAATCTCTCGCTTCACTGTCCAGCGTACTCTCGGTGGACTACTGCTGTTACTATAACCGTTCACAGGATGCCGTATTTGATGCGCATCTCGAGAGAACTCGCACACGCTCGACGCGATAGGCCTGGACGGACGTGTCTGGCGCACAGGATATCGTCTTGTGAATGCATCGGATGGCGCAAAAGTTTTTCTGAGTATTTTCCGTATGGTCAGTTTGTTGTGTTGTGCCGTGTGTTGTCATGTTGTATGTGGTGTAATAGTATGGGTAGTTGAGTTATGTTGACCTATCTTGTTTGACCTTTATGTCCTGACCTCACTATCTTGTTTGACCTCCGTGTTTTGACCTCACTACCATGCTTGACAGTCTTTTTGAACCCATTTTCCTGGCTTCACTGTCTTGTTTGACCTCGTTCTGACCTCACTACATTGCCTGACCTCAGCGTTTTGACCTCACTGCACAGAATCTTGACGTTACTACATCCATAGTAACATGACCTTATTTTCCATGCCTTCAGCCTCTTGAACTCATTTTATTGACTTCACTATCTTGGCCTCATCCATTTCTTACTTCAGCAGTGACCTAGTTACTATACCATAACCATTTTACCTTGACCTCACGGCTTGACCTCGTTCCCGAAAAGCTGCATCCGAGAGCAATTCCGAGGCTGTCGCTGTTGTCCCTGGCTATTGACGAGCGACGGAACTGCGGCCGCGAGAGAGCGCTCCGGAGGCGGTAATATCTGCGCGCTGGTGTTCAGGGGCGCGTGCCTGGCATCTCGGCCTCGGCTCTTTATTGTGGTCGTTCTCGCCGAGTGTTCTCTCTCTCTCTCTCTCTCTCTTCTCTCTCTCTTCTCTCTTCTCTCTCTCTCTCTCTCTCTCTCTCTCTCTCTCTCTCTCTCTCTCCCTCTGTAACTCGCTTTTTAACTCTCCCTCTCTTGCTCGCTCGATCTCCAACTCTCTCTTTCTCTCCCTCTCCCCCTCTCTGTTCCTCTCACTCTCTAACTCTCGCTCTCTTTTTTCTCTCACCCCCCCTCTCTCTCTCACACACACACTCTAATTCTCGCTCTCTTTCTTTCTCTCATTCTTTAACTCTCTCTCCAACTGTCGCTCTCTTTCTCTCACTCTCGCTCTCTTCATTTCTCTCATTCTTTAACTCTCTCTCTAACTGTCGCTCTATTTCTCTCACTCTCTAACTCTCTATCTCTCCTCTCTTTCTTTCTCTGTCTGTCTATCTGTGTCTCTATCCATCTCGCTCTCTCCAACTCACGCTCTTTTTCTTTCACTTATATTCTCTCTCTCTCTATCCCTCCTTCCCCTCTCTCTCTCCCTCTCTTTTTCTCATTTTATAACTCCCTCCCTCCCTCTCATTCTCTCTCTCAATCTTTATGTCACTCATTCCCCAACTCTCTCTCTCTCTAAATATCTTTCTCTCTCACTCTCTAACTCTCTCAGTCTGTCTTTTACTCTCTCTCTCTCTTTCGTTCTCTTTTTTTCTTTTTCCCGTTCTCCCTTTCACTCATTTTCTTTCTCCCTCTCTCTCTCTATACACACACATACACATGTGTGTGAGTGTGTGTGTGTGTGCTATGGGTGTTTGTGTGTGTATAGATAGATAGAAAGATAGACAGGCAAACATGCAGGTAATTGGAGGAATACATATGATAGGGAAGCAGTTAAATAAATAGACAGGCAGTTAAAGGAACAGATAAATTGGCAGTTAGTTATATAGATAGAAAAATAAACAAATAATTAGATGAGAGCGCACAAACATCTCCATACATACATGTTCACTGCTTTCCCTCCCTGTAGATATATCCACGACTGTTATTACATCCACACACAGACATACCCACACCCCCATCGGCACTTTTTACGCGTGCAGATTGCTTCGCTTGGCCGAGGAGGAGGTTTAGGGTTAATGTGGTACAAACTTCAGTTATTACCGTTATTGGCACGGCGAGGCATAAGGAAAAAAGGGATTGTGCAAAAAAATCTTTGTAAAGTTTGATTGCTTATTAGTTTAGCCTTTTTTTAGTTGCGGTTTCCATAATCAAACTCTGGGAAAACTGCTGTATAAAAAGGTCATGGGAAGGTGGTTTAATATTCAGTGATATTAGACTGATACTTTGTATATTTTTCTGTTCTCCCTCTCTTATTATTTTTTTTCTCTCTCGATCTCACTCTCTCTCTCTCTCTTTGGCTGTTTATCTGTCTGTTTATGTTTTTGCTGATTATCTAACTGTCTGTCTTTCTTTCCACCTCCCCCTCTCACTTATCCTTCCACACCTGAATACACATCCAAACATCAACACAACACCCAAGCCCCAAACACAAACAAACCACCGAGACCATAACCCCCCAAATCCCCAGCGAAGGGACACCACCCACCTTCACTCTCCGTCCGACGGGGTTAATGGCGTCAGGAACCGCCGCCAGACACCTCCTACGCAGATGAACCCAGTCTACCTTGTTATTAGGTGAGCACGGTGTCAGGTCGTCTTAAAGGGGATGCGTTTTATCTTCAGCGGGGTCGGGGTGAAGTCTCTGGTGGGTGTGCAGTGGCGGACAGAAGTCTTGTAATGAACTGAAGCTTCGAATCTGTTTTCCCCTATA
>NW_020868727.1:134600-144600 GCF_003789085.1 Penaeus vannamei
TTGGGCAAAATGAAACAGACAGTATGTCACAGCAGAGAATATCCATTGTAACAAATGGAATTAAGACTAAATCTTAAAATCTTAATGTGTCTATATCTATCACTTTGTATATCTCTCTGTGTATCTGTCTATATCTCTCTCTGTGTCTACCTGTCCATATCTATCTCTCCGTGTATCTATCTGTACATATCTATCTCTCTGTGTATCTGTCTATGTCTATTTCTATCTCTCTGTGTATCTGCCATTATCTGTCTCTCTGTGTATCTGTCTATGTCTATTTCTCTGTCTCTGTGTATCTGTCTATGTCTATGTCTCTCTTTTTGTATCTGTCTATGTCTATCTCTCTGTGTATCTGTCTATGTCTATCTCTGTGCATCTGTATATGTCTATCTCTCTCTGTATCTTTATGTCTGTGTATGTCAGTCTCTCTGCGAATCTATCTGTCTGTCTACATTTATGGTTGTGTACACCCGTTCAATTGCATTTGTTATTTCTGTGGTAACATTTTCAATTTAACCCCTCTGAGAATCTTTTTTTTTTTCAAATGTTTACAGAAACATTTCAAAAGGATCGAAATATAGATTGGATGTTATTTCATTTGTAAGAATTTGATATGAAAGAATTTCTTTGTAAATATTTTTTTCCCCTCCAAGGAACGGTGACACAGAAGAGATTTTTATTTATTTTTTTATACCTTTTTTCTGTGACAATATATGCTTTTAGTGATCTTTATAAGATTTTCTTTTGGCATTTTCATTGTAAATCTCAACACTCTCTCTCTCCCCCACTTGCTCTCTCTCTTTCTTTCATTCTCTCTTACTCTCTCTCTTACTCACTTTCACTCTCTCTCTCTCTCTTACTCGCTTTCACACACTCTCTGTCTCTCGCTTACTCTCTTTGACTCTCTCTCTCTAAGCCCTTTCTTTCTAATTTTTTGTTTGTTCCTCTTCTACTTTCTTGTACTGTTTGTCTCTCGCGTACTATCTTTGACTCTCTCTCTCTAAGCCCTTTCTTTCTAATTTTTTGTTTGTTCCTCTTCTACTTTCTTGTACTGTTCTTTCAACCATTCTCTCGCTCCCTGAATTTTCTCTGTCTCTCTTCTATTCCCTCTATCTTACCCATTTTGTCTATTTTTCCTCCATTATTTACTCTCTCACTCTCTTTTCTTTCGCGCGTTTTCTCTTCTCTTCTCTTTCTCTGTAATCTTCTTCCTCTATTTCGCATCCTTCCTCCTTCCCTTTCCCCATCTCCATTCCTCCGTCCCCCCTTCTCTCTTCCCTTCTCTTTCTTTCTATCTCTCTCACTCCTTTCGTTCTTCCGAGTCCTCATTTCTTTCTTCCTTTCCTTACCATTCTCTTCTTCTTTCTTCATCCTCTTCCTCTTTCTCTATCTGCCCTTTCTCCCTCTCTTCCCCCTTCCTCCTCCCTCACCCTCTCTCCATTCTTCTTCCTCTTCTTCTATTTACATCTCTTCACATTCTCCTCCCTTTCACGTCGCCTCCCCCTGTCTCACTCCTTTCCTTCTTTTTCTTTCTGCCCTCTTTCCCCCTCTCTCTTCCTTCTTTGACTCTTTCCCATTTTCCCCTCTCCCTAGTTTCCCTTACCTTCTCTTTCCCCATACCTTCTTTCGCCCTCCCCTCTCCCTCTTCCTTCACCTTCCCTCTCTCCTCCGACTACTGTACCCGTCCTTCCCTCTCTCTCTCTGTTCCTCTCCCCTCCCCTCTCTCCTTTCCTAAACCAACTTGGCCCTTTTACCCCTCCCCCTTCCGACCTCTGTCTCCCATCCTTCCCTTCACCCCCCTCTCCCTCTATCAGGGTCCTCCCCTCTTTCCTCCCGCCCATCCCTCTACCATTTTGCCCCTCCTTTCCCTCCCCGTCTCCCATCTATCACACTCCTCCCTCCCCTCCCTTTACCAACCTGCTCCTCCCTTCCCTCCATCCCCCTCATCTTTCCTCCTGGTTCTTTCACTATCTCCCTTCCCTCTGCCTCTTCCATCCCTCTTTATCCATCTGAAGGGAATCCCAAGTTGTTATCCAGCTCATACAAGGATAACTTAACTATTTCGGGAGCCGCCATCACGGGTCTGGTTGCCCTGAACCTCGCAAAAATATTTATATGGCAATTTGGCCGTTTTTTCCCTTTTAGGAGGCTTCCGTTTACCCATTTTTCTGGTTTCATTTTCCTTATTATTAAAATAAACCGGTTTTCAATTTTCAATTTATATTTCGGAATTTGCGCGAACTGCTGTGGCATTTTGAGAGGGGATTGAAAAGAAATACAATTAACTAAATTCATTTCAGATACACGTACCTAAAAAGGAATGAAAATATATCGTACAACGCCAAAAATACAGGCTAAACGAAGGAAAATACAAAAAAACAAAAACACATCAGTATCCGAACATATTACTGTTCACAATCACACCAAGTTGGAAAACACGCAAATATTTGCAGTGACACCGACCTTCAATTGTTTTGCTCGCACCCAATTTTCTTGCTCGCATTTATATGAATTCCAACGTAACTAATATAGCAAAACAAAACAAAGGTCATCTATATTAAAACACACACACACACAAAAACAAAAACAAAACATGAATAACAATATCTTAATTATTGTTACTTCAGAACATCATTGTTAAGAGTCTCCTACAGTAAATACTGATATTTTACAACTGCATTCTTCAATCTCTGGACAACTTTTGATTTCTCGTATCGTTTCCTTTATATTACTACCGATTCGTCTTGTGATTATCACGAAATTATTTAGTCAATGTTCCGTTCTGAACACGCGAATAGATGAACCGGAATGGCCACGACAGAAAATTAAACAAAACTTCTAGTCGCTCGCCATTCACAGGTCTAATACTCTAATGAAAATCTACCGCTGTTGCTCACACCATAAATGCCCTTTGCTCGCATGTCGCAGCCCATACATTGCCGTCGCTCTCCACAAAGCGCCCGCGAAAAACGACCTATTTTCCAACCGGGCGATCACCAATATGTCACACGTAAAGCTATCACTTTGTTATCGCGAATTCATTGCCGAATTTTCTGTAAGGCTAGCACTGGCGAGTTACGTTACGGGCACGCGGACGAGGATACACGACCTGGCCGAACGGAGTCTCTGGTGGTCAGCAGTCAGCGTGCAGCCTCTTCCTCAGTCTCAGCGTCTGTCGTCACCTCGCCCGACCTCCTAGCGTCCTGGCGGGAAGCATACTCAGAAAGCGTTGTCTACCTGGTTCTCATCAGGTACCTCGGTCGTTCGGGCGTGTGAGTGGATGGCAGGTCGGCAGTTCGTCGGTGCTCTTGGGCGTCTTCCGAAGCGGTCGCACGAGGCCGTCTTGAAGGCTGCGTGCGTGTCCGAAGACGACGGGAAGAAGACGGGAATCTGGGCGAATCAAGCGACGGGCGGGGCAAGTGGCGATCGAAGGGCGCGTTCACTCACCTCCCTACCATGCCTCCTTCCCCATCCCCTCCTTCCTTCGCCAATCCCCCCTTTCCCTTCCCCTCCTTTTCCTCCCTCTCCATCCCTCTCTCCCTTCCCTCCTCCATCCCTCCCTCTCCCTCCCCACTCCTATTTGTACTTCTCTAAGGATTCCACACTCAACAGGTTGGTAATTTAGCGTGAGTAGGTCATTACGGGTAACTAGGCTGGTAATGGCTGTCTCCGAGAGGGAGAACGAGAAAAGAAAGAAAATTAAAGAAAAAAGAGAGAAAGGAAAAGAGCGAGAAAATTAGAGGAAGAAAAAAGGATAGATAGCTAGATAGCTAGATAGATAGATAGATAGATAGATAGATAGATAGATAGATAGATAGATAGAGATAGATAGATAGATAGATAGATAGATAGATAGATAGATAGATAGATAGATAGATAGATAGATAGATAGATAGAGAGAGAGAGAGAGGTGGGGGGGGGCAGAGGAAACCTTTAAAAGTGGAAAGAAGAAGAAACGGAGAATGGAAAGGGTAATGAGAAAGAAAGATTAAGAGAGAGGGAAAGGGATAGCCTATAAAGAAATCCAGAGAGAACAATGAAAACAAAATGGCAAAGAAAGAAAAATAGGAGAGAAAGGAAAAATAAAGAAAAACTGACAAATCAAAGACAAATAGAAAATGAAAAAAGAAAAAACTAACGTGAAAAGAAAGATAGAAATAAAAGATGTAGATACGAAAAAAATATAATGAAAAACAAATAAACAATGGCTAATCTTTCGTAACTGAACGAAAACATCTGGCTTTTATTCAAAATCTTTTCTCGTTGACTCCGATAAACTCCATGGAAAAATACCAAGTAATGTGTGCGTTTGTGTGAATGTATGTGTATTTGTTCTGTGCATGTGTATGTGCTTATATGTATATGCGTGTTTACAACTGTGCAGATTAGTTTTATGTATGTATGTATATGTGTGTGTGTTTGTATGTATGTGTATTATATGTGTTTATCATTTATCAAATACAATTTAATTCTGCAAATACTCCCTTGATAAAGAAAAGAAAAAACAACATTTATTCAAGTCTCCCCTAAAAATACAGCGAACCACGTTTTCTTTCTTTTTTTCGGCGTGGCAGTTTTAGGTCAACAAATGTGAGCATCTTAAGGCCCAATTCCTCTCGACTTTCACCTCATTATCTCTTGCCTTGGAGATGGAGTTTGAGAATAATGGTTAGGTTATTGATGTTTTGTGTGGATGCTGTGATTTTCGTCTTCAGTTCTTTGGGTTTTGGTAGTGGAAAATGTCTATGTGTGTTTGTTTGTGTGTGTGTGTGTGTGTGTGTGTGTTTGTTTGTGTGTGTTTGTGTGTGTGTGTTTGTTTGTGTGTGTTTGTTTGTTTGTGTGTGTGTATATATGTGTGTGTGCGTGTGCGTGTGCGTGTGTGTGTATGTGTAAGTGTTCGTGTTTGTATTTAGATTGCGTGATGTAGGTTGAACTTAATATTTACTCTTGTGTCATTACGTGCTCTCTCCCCTCTCTTTCTTTTTTTCTTGCTCTCCCTCACTCTCTTTTTCTTGCTCTCTCTCTTTTCTTGCTCTTACTCTCTCCTCTCTTTTTCTTGTTCTCTCTCTCTCTCTCCTTCTTCTCTTTACTTTTCTTGCTCTCTCTCACTGTTCTTTCCCTTGCTCTCTCTCTCTCCTCTCTTTCTTTTTCTCGCTCTCTCTCTCTCTCTCCCCTCTTTCTTTTTCTTGCTCTCTCTCCCCTCTTTTTTTTCTTGCTCTCTCTCTTCTCTTTCCTTTTCTTGCTCTCTCCTCTCTTTATTTCTTCTTCCTCGCCTTCCCTCCTCTATCTCTCTCTATCCTCCTTCTCTTTCCTTTTCTTGCTCTCTCTCCTCTCTTTCTTCTCCTCTCTCTCTCTCTTTCTTTTTCTTGCTCTCTCTCCTCTCTTTTTTTTCTTGCTCTCTCTCTCTTCTCTTTCCTTTTCTTGCTCTCTCCTCTCTTTATTTCTTCTTCCTCGCCTTCCCTCCTCTCTCTCTCTCTATCCTTCTTCTCTTTCCTTTTCTTGCTCTCTCTCCTCTCTTTCTTTTCCTTGCTCTCTCTCTCTCTCTTTCTTTTTCTTGCTCTCTCTCTCTCTCTCCTCTCTTTCTTTTTCTTGCTCTCTCTCTTCTATTTCTTTTTCTTGCTCTCTCCTCTCGTTATTTTTTCTTCCAAGCCTTCCCTCCTCTCTGTCTCTCTTTCCTTTCTTTCTTTTTCTCCCCCCTTCTCTCTCTCTCGTTTTCTCCTTCACCTCCTCCTTCCCCCCACTCTCTCTCTTCTCTCTTTCCCTTTTCTTTGTTCTCTCCCCCCTCTCTCTATGGACCTATCCATCGGTCTATCTATATTTAATTATCAGTGTCTATATATATTACTATATTTAAATATATGTATCCATCTATCTATTTATCTACCAGTTTTTCTATTTCGTTAGCGATGTCAAGGCAAATCACGTGACTATTCGTAGCCTATACACAAATATGAAATCTCAAACCAATTAATTCCACTAATTCCGAAATTATAATCTCGACAGCGGATTCGAACACGGCCAACAACCCAAAAGGTAAACAAAGTGTTCGTAGAAACTGCATCGACGGACCATCTCGACTTGACATTCAGACACCGTAGAGGAAACGGTGTCTCCCAGATTTACAGAAATTAATAAGATTTGAAATGGAAAATATTCAGATTGACCCAGAGGAAGACCCTGATATAAATTCTGAAATAGAAATGGAAACACTAAACAAAAGCAAAAGAAAAAAGAACTCTGAAAATGAAGACCCACTTTCAAAACTCCCGCGAAACGAAACAAAACATTCAAACTTCCCGCAAAATCAAGAAGCCAACATCTACTACTCAGAACAAACACCGACAACAGCTGAGATCAGCGAAAAGCAAGTAACCAACCAAAATGTACTTCTGAGACAATTGACTGATGAATCATACACTTAAAACTTTAATAATCCAGTAAAACTAACAGAAGCAATAAACAAATCTGAATTTCAGAAGTACATAACTGAAAACTCACTGAGAGTCCTGGGTACAAGAAAAGCAATATGTTTTGAAGTGTATGATTTACAAAAAATAAAACCACTGCACGAAATACACTTTCTTGGTAATTGGAAAGTTAAGTCTTGAGTGCCTGATATGTAAATATTTACTTGGTTCTCCCCTGAAAATTTCAAGGCCCGACCGTTTTTTTTTAGGTGGTAGCAGCGATTTTCGATGTCGACTGAAATATTTTTTGATGTTACCTTAGAAAATCGGCAATTGTGACGCATTAATTAGAGATAATAAGAAACTGAGGTTATTTTTCTGAAAGCTTATCAAATTTCACATAAGATAAGACCAACCTTTTTTCGGAATAATTAAAAAATCCGGCAAGCGTCCAAAAAACGATAATGAAGAAATTTTCCATACAATAACTAAACATGTGTCATTCATATGGTGTATTTTTTCTTTATGTTTCATCATACATAGTTTGATCTATGAGCAAAACATTTCGAAAATGCAAACCTCCCCCCCCCCTGAGGAATAGTTTTGCCAAATGTTCCGGATCACCACCAAAAATATTATGGAATATTAATTAGGCCAAGCCAAACCTAGGTAAAAATCTTATTCAAATCTGTTCATAATTTTTCGAGTTAGAAAAAAAATATCCTGACCAAACCATGGTCCGCATCACCACCAAACTGCAATAAGCGTCCAAGTTAGGTTAAAACTCACCTTTGGTTAAAATCTCGTTAAAACGTGTTCATAACTTTTAGAAATATTAGAAAAAAAAACAAAGAAAAACAAACGGAAGTAACAATATAAATAAACAAAAGGTCATGGGGTACACGAAAATGATCTATATGTGCTCATATACCTTTTAAACATACTTTCACATCGCCATTAAATTATTTTTCGTCTTTCCACAGGGGCTGAGAGTGATATTTGGCTACGTGACCCCGTAGAGTTATTCCGCAGATTTAAAAAGACGATTTTCATGGTCCAGGACGGCCCGCCGCGCGGGGAAAAGTATGTGTTTTACTCCGACTGGAGAAGTTATTCTTTCGACAAATATTATACGTTGTAAAACCCCATTAGTGCAACAATAATAGGTAAATGATAGATAATTATAACAAATACAAGTATTCTGTACATGATTTGTCATGTAAAATGTAAACATTATTAGGTCCTTCACATTTTTACGCATAGCACACGTATTTTCGGTCCTATTTTAAAGTATTATGGCTTATTTTGTATTTTGTAGTGAATAATAGTTCTATTACATACTGCCATAAGGATTTGCAATATTTTCATGTGGTTCTTGTAAAAGTGACATATGTTTTCAAAATCTCCTATTAGGTGTTAAAATAGTCACCTTCGGAAAATATTCCCCAAGAAAAAAGTAAGGTCAACTTTTCAAAAATGGCTTCTGCATTTAATAGTAAAAAGATAGTTCTATTCAAACATGAAATGGCTGTATGATTTTTTGGGGATTTTTGAGAATTTTTAAAAAAATGGTCAATGTAGGCCTATAGACCCCCAGATCACTGCCACCACTCCGCACTATACGTAAGATTTTGAGAAACCGTTACGTACTGGCAATGTCCGCAAGACTTCGGAATGCAGGTGGATGATAGAGGATTATGGTGTAGGAAGACTAATCTTATACCTTTGTTTTGTTGATACAAAGATAGCCTTGGAAAGATGAAGAAATGCCGATATCTCGGAACTCCACCTTTAGGGGTGGGTAAAGTATTCCGGGCAGAACATATGTCCAAAATTAACATATATAGCTCATTTTGTAGAAAAATAAAATATTTACTTGTTCGAGAGCGTTTTCGCAATTTTTGCATGTACTTGTAAAAGTGGTCAATGTAAGAAAATTTTTACTTTTTTTTTCTTGAAGTCCCCTACTTCAAAAATTCACAAAAAAATGAAATCGAAATCCGAAATCGAACAAGTTGTAGCTATAAAGTACTGTGCAAAAATCAAATAAAATTGAATGTCTTGCCGTTTCTGAAGTCGGAATCCTTTTACCCAGGTGCTGCATTTTCAACATGGCGACTTTCGCATTTTTTCGTTTTTTGACAATAATTCAAAAACTGTTCGGGCGATTACGAAAAAAATGGGAAGGAGCCCAAATAAAAGGGTGTGAGTTTCATCAAAATCGGCAAGAAAAAATCGAAAAATCGAAAAAAAAGCAACGGTCCCTTAAAACAATGGACTGATAAAGGGATCTCAAAATAAATATATCAAAAAGTAATCTCATGTGCTTCACAAACAGAAGAATTAGAAATATACCAGAAATAGACATAGACAACGAAAAATTAATATTTACAAATAATCACATAACATATTGTGATTAGGCTGCACCAAAATTGACATGGAAGTCTCACTTAGACAAGAATAAAATTTCAACTAAAAAATAGACTAGACATTGAAAACCTCATTATCATGGGAGCTAATAGGGAGACATTAATAAAATTTTACAGTATCTATATAAGACCAAATATAATGTATGGTAGTTCTATATATGGTACTATAATAAATTCAGAACTTCAAAGATTAGAAACCATACAGAATGAGGCATTAAGAATAGCTACAGGTTGCTTCAAATCAACAACTCTAATACTGCTCCAAACACGAACAAATACAATGACACTGAGACAAATCATAAAACAACAAGAATGCATCCAAATGGCAAAAATATTAACAAAACAAGAAACTATACCTTTCAAGCAAATAATTACAGATTTGATAAAAAAGAATAATGTAAATACAACCAAAAGAACTATAGTACACAGAGTTACAGAGACATGTAAAGTACTAAAAATCATAATAAAAGCAAATACTATTGATAATGTAACTCAAATACCATTATGGTATGATGCAAAATCTCTCAAATGAAACTCCAGATGAAATAATAGGGAAACAATTTTAAATGATGGCAGAAACAATATACAAAAATCATAAAATATTTACAGACGGAACCAAAATAAAGAAACCAAATCAGCCCCAGCAACAATTTACATAAAAGGTAAAAATATCACAACAGTATGGAAACTACCTAAAGAAACTCAAATTGAAGCAGAACTATTTGCCATAAAAAGCACTAAAATACATTCAAAACAACAAAAAACACAGTAATTTACACTGATTCCAAATCAGTAATTTTCTCATTACAAAACCTTAACCCAAAAAATTACAAACATACTATATTTGAGATACAACAAATACTTTTGAAATATCAGAACAAGAACACAAAACAATTATACAATGGATACCAGCACACAGAAACATAAAGGGTAATGAAATTGCAGACCTAGCAGCAAAAACAACACACAACAAACATAAATAAACCAGTTAGTACAAGTAAAGATATCTTAAATATAGTAAAGGAAATAAAAAACAAAACTCAAAAGAATTGGGAAGAATACTTGAATAATGTCCTGAATGCAAAGAATTACCTCGTAAAAAACACATGCCCACAACCTTGGACAAGAGTAAAAAACAGAAAATTAGACATATGCATAACGAGA
>NW_020868728.1:0-2500 GCF_003789085.1 Penaeus vannamei
AGAGTGATAGATGAGGAGAGACAGAGAGTATACCGGGGACCAGATGGGACGAGGGAGGGGAGAAGGAAGAGGACGAGAGAGATGAGGACGAGGAGAGAGGCACGAGTGGCCAAGAAGAGGGAGGTAGGAGGTGATGATATGATTAGACGACGAGGAAGCGAGAGACTGATGCCTTTGGAACGGGGAGGATAGAGAGAAGATGAGACAAGTGGAGAAGCTCGTAAATAAACCCAGATAGAAATAGATAGCTTTACGCTGTCAAGGATTGGATGGGGTCGCTGGGCGAGTCATGAGGGAGAGGGAGTGGCAGAGAGAGACCGAGAGGAGAATCGGCGTGCGGAGGGACCTCGGATGTCGACGGGATGAGACTTGGGAACGATGAGAGAGAAGAGATTGAGAGTTAATCCGATCATGCGTGAAGAGAGTGACGGAGAGGAGAGATGACGAAGGATATGAGAGACATGTGACGAGAGAGACCGAAGATCGAGATGCCAGCTGGAGAAGGGATGAGCCAGATGAAGAAGCTGAGAGAAGGGAAGATCTGGAGGGAGAGGAGAGAGACGATAGAGAGGAAGACGGCCGACGAGATCGAGAGAGAGGGTGGGAGATTGAGAGAGTAGAGAGAAGAGAGACACGGAGAGAGAGACGGAGAGAGAGGAGAGGAGAGGAGAGAGTAATCAAACCTAAATTTCAACTTCAAAAATCCGGCTCCAAAAATAGCCACAGCTTCCCCTTTCGATCGACGATTCCCAATAAATTTCGTTCTTTCGTTCTCCCTTCTCCAACGTTCCCCTCTGCAATATTCTCTCTCCAACATTCCCCTCTCTAAAAATCGTCTCCAACATTCCTCTCTGCAATATTCTCTCTCCAACATTCCCCTTTGCAATATTCTCTCTCTCTAATATCTCTTTCTCTAAAATTAATCTCCAACATTCCCCCTCTGCAATATTTCTCCCTCCAAAACATTCCCCTCTCTCAAAATTCAACATTACCCTCTCTAACATATTCCCTATGCAATATTCTCTTTCCAACAATCTGCAATATTCTCTCTCCAACATTCCCTCTTCAATATTCTCTCTCCAACATTCCTCCATCTGCAATATTCTCTCTCCAACATTCCTCCATCTGCAATATTCTCTCTCCAACATTCCTTTCTCCAACATTCCTCTTCCAATATTCCCTCTCCAACAATCCCCTTCATTATTTTTCCTCTCCAACATTCCTTTCTCCAACATTCCCTCTTCAATATTCTCCTCTCCAACAATCCCCTTCTAATATTCTCTCTCCAACATTCCCCTTCCCGATATTTCTCTTCCTCCTTCCCTCCCCCTTCCCTCCCTGCGTTCTTTCCTCCTAACCCTTTCCCTTTCCCTTCTTTGTACTCCTTCCCTTCCATATTTCCCCCTTCCTCGCCATCTCCCTATCCCTCCCACCTCCTTCGTTCTTTCCCATACTCGCAACTTACCTCTCCTCCATCCCTCCCTCCCATTCCCCTTCCCTCCCTCCCCATCCCTTCCCTTGCTCCCACCTCCCTCTTCCCTTTTCCCTTCCCCCCCCACCCCTCCCTCCCCTTCCCTTCCCATTACCACCCCACCTACTCTCCCCACCCCTCCTTCCATTCCCACTTACCCCAACACTAGCCTCTCCCCATCCCCTCCATCCCCATAACCGAAAGAACTACCCACCCTACCGATCTCCTCTAATCATCCTCTTCTTACATCTTACCCCACACCACCTTACTTCCCCACCCCCCCGCCTCCCCAACATTTGCATGACCCCACCCTAAGCCCTGCCATACTCCTCCCCTTCCCTACCCTAGATTCCCCACACTACCTCTCTCCACCCATGCGCCTTCTCTTCCCCAGTTGCATGCCCCCCACCCTACATCTCCCCAACCTCCCTCCCCTCCCCTTCCCTAACCCCACCCTACCGCTCATCACCGCTAGCCACCCTATTTCACCATCCCTCCCTCCCTATTCTCTTCCCTCTCACCCATCCCTCTCACCCTTGCATCCACCCCACCGTCCCTCGCCCATCCCTCCCTCCTCCCCATTCCCATACATTATTTTTTAGCAATCAGGCACCCCACCCTATCTTTCACTCATCCCACCCTGCTCCTCTTCCCAATTTGGCATGACCACCGCTAATCCCACTCTAGACCCTTCTCCCCACCCGTCCTGCCCCACCCTTCCCCAACTTGCATGACCTCTCATCATTTCGCATGACCCCGAGGCCTGCATGACTCCTGCAGCTCCTCTCCCGAATAGAACAGGATCCCTGGCGAGTAGTTTTTTTTTTTTTTTTTTTTTGCAGGCAGCCTCGATGGAGATGCTTGCGGGAAAGAGGGGATAGGTGGGAATGAGAAGGGAGGGAGGGAAAGGGGAGGGGGGAGGGATAGGAGAGGAAGGGATAGGGAAGGAGGGGGATAGGGAGAGGGAGGAAAGGGGGAGGGAGGAGAGGGAGGGAGGGAAGAGGGAGGAGGGAGGGATAGGGAGAGGAG
>NW_020868728.1:15000-22500 GCF_003789085.1 Penaeus vannamei
ACACATCGCCTTAAAAACAAGAGAAATGGTTGAAATGAGAACGATTCTGTTGATGCTTTATTGTGGTGGAATTAATCGTCGAATACACCAACGTTGATTTCTGGTAAAATGCAACTTCTTTTGAATTTACTTGATTCTTTTCTTCTTCTTCGTTGTCTTCTTTACGTGTTTTTTTCTACGTCTTTTCCTCTTCTTTTTTCCAGAACGAAAATTGTCTCCTTTCTCTTTCTTCTTTTCCTTATGACGCATCTCATCATCTTCATCTCTCTTTCTTGATAATGAAACTCATTACCTTCTTCGTCTTCCATTATCCTTCGTTTTCCTTCGTCATCTTCATTTTAGCGCATTTCACTATCCCATTCCCTCACCCTCGCCGTGGCGTTCACCTCCCAAAATCATGACCCATTTGAACAGGCGAACATCCCCGCTACGTTCATCTTCTCCCTCTCGCTCCTCATCAACACCCGTTCACTAAGAGCAACATCACTAAATCTCGTCATCACACCCTTATGGTTCGCGTCGCTGCCCCCCCCTCCTTCCATACCCAGCTCTCTTGTCTTGTCTCATCTCGTCTTGTGTACCACTGTCTTATCTCTCGCGCTGTTCTCTCTCTCTCTCTCTCTCTCTCTCTCTCTCTCTCTCTCTCTCTCTCTCTCTCTCTCTCTCTCTCTCTCTCTCTCTCTCTCTCTCTCTCTCTCTCTCTCTCTCTTTCTCTCTCTCTCTTCTCTCTCTCTCTTCTTCTCTCTCTCTCTCTTCGAACGAGAGTCATACAAGAATCTCTACAGTACTCAAGTCTCAAGAATCACAATCTCACGTCTCTCTCTCTCTAATTACACCAGTCCATGTATCGTCATGAATGCTGTTTATGACAGCAACACGCCAGAGGGACAGACATATCATTTGGAAAAGAGGTTAAAGATAAGATGTGCAGAACAAATTTCACTGTCCCATTACTAAGGGGGTGTGCTAGAGCCGATGTCAGTAGAGATCCTCAACGTGGGACGACAAGGCGATGGGCACACTCTACAGACTGCGACTGCGTACCATAACATCCCGTACTTTTGATCCGTCCGTTTTGAAAAGGGGGAATTCCCGGGATGCCCTTGCAATCGGGGGCCGTATTGGCGAGAGCGAAAAGGCCAATGTTAATGATAAATGGTACATGATTGCCAACTTACTTCATTAACATCGCAGGTTGTCTGTGGGTTGAGGATCAGTGGGGGTGGGATGTGGGGGAGGGGGGGGGAGATGAGAAGCCACTGCTAAAGAGGGTAAATGGAGGCAATAATAAAGGTTATAATCTTTCTTGTTCACTCCTCAAGGATTGAAGATGACAGGGATGACATATACAGCTTGGCGTATTGGCGTCGTGGCGTTGCGTTGTGTTCCGTCTGTCGTCGCGCGTTCATATCGCTGTGGTTTAGCAGTTACTCTTTTTATATCTCTTCTTCATCTGATCTCAACTACTTCTCACTGCTATCATCACATCACCATCACAGACACACAGTTTTTTGTGTGATTATAAATATATAGATCTGATAGATAGATATTGAATATCTGTGACTATCTCTATCATCTGTACTATCATCTCCAAGTCATTATTCTCTCATTCATCTTGATAGATAGATTGGATATTCCATGATACCCTCATTCAATGTTCTCGCTGTTTTCTCTTTCGCTTTTGGTTTTTCTCGTTTTTTCCTCTCGTTTTGCTTAAATATTATTCCGTACTTAGTGATCACTGCTTAATTCCTTGTAATCTCTTCCGCCCCCTCAAGAATATCAGACAGGTATCGCATATATTTTGTATTCTTAGATTTATTATTATCTTCCAAATCAGAAAAGTATAGAATATAAATACACCGAGTGTGCTAACGAATGAATGTGAAAATGATAGTATTAAGGATCACATGAAAATATACCCAACCAAAGATAGAGAGAAGATAAGACGATAAGAGAGAGAAGAAGAGATCGCAGACGAGAAGAGAGAGAGGAAGATGATGAGGCAGGAGCAATGAAGAGAGAGAGTAGGAGAGAGAAAGAGAAAATAGAAGAGAGAAGAGAGATAAGAAAGAGAGAGAGACAGAACAGACACAACACTAACACAAGACACAACAACAAACAAACAAATCCCTCTTACTCGCAGAACGAGAAGAGAGAAGAGAGAGCGAGAGAGAAGAGAAGAGAGGGAAAGAGAGAAAGATAGCAAGAGAGAGAGAGAGATCTGAAAACACTTCAACACGATTACCAAGGGGCAAGTCTACACGTAGAGACATACACACACCACACATGTTATAGACAGAAACAAAAGATTTTTTTTCCCATTTCCGTTCGTATGCTATCTTCGTCCCTACCAGTCTAGTCTCGTTGTTTCCGCTAGATTAGAATTTTGTCTCTTAAATCACACTCTACAGGAATTTCTTTATACATCTACTCTTAATTATTGCGATTTTCTCTAAAAAGCTTTAGCGGGAAAATATCTTGATGAATTTCACTCATACTTCGTAAGCAGGGTTTTTATTCTGACGCTCACGATGCTCGTCGCGCCCGTCCTTATAGCGCGCAAGTACAAAACAGAATAAGGCGGAAGTCACTCCGTCCTGTTCTTGTTCAGGAAGATAATATAAAAGAAAAACATAAATAAGCCGCAATATGACTCCTGTGTCGAAATTCTTATGCTCTACTCTAATGTCGTATAATAAAAAGATATAATAATAAAAAAAATAAATGATAAAGAAAACAAAATAGGCAAAGAACAATAAATAAAACACATAACATGTAATTTTGATGAGCAGCACTAAGAAGCGGAAGGCCTGACTGTTATGATCTGTGCAGCTCGCGCATTATAGCACGTGTCATCCAGTGCCATTTCACAACGGCGGGCTACCAGTAAACTAGGCCGACAGTGCGATATATATGATAATGTGCTCTCTGATTGTTTTTGGATTTAATGAAGTGTATACAATGTGTAGAAGAGCATGGTGTGTCTAACTCGTCGTGTACGTTAATCGGGAGGAGTATAAGATACTAGGAAAAGATGTGAATGTTCGGTCGTAAAAATGGTTGAATTTAGGAAATGAGACTGTAACAGATGATTAATGATATCAAAGATATAAGGTAGGAATTGTAAGTGTCATTCTTATACTGATCATTCGGTAATATTTTCTTTCCTCCAGACGTGATGTCATGTTGAGTATTTCTGTGATCCATGTTAGTACTAATCGTTCATCAATATTGTCTATTAGCTCTTTCCACTCCTCACTTATTCATTTCTAAATGCATCTCATCATTATTACTGATGTTAATGGTGCTTGTTGTTCTCATTTCATTTATCATCTTTCTGTATCTCGTCTTTATTGTTATGAATTATGAATAATGAGTATAATCCTTTTCTTCTTTCCATCTCCATCTATATCAATTCACCATGTCATTATATTATTATTATTATTCTTTTCAATATCATTATTGATTAATTTTCTTTCATTCATTATTACTTCATTATTTTGTTTATTAAATTTTGTTATTATTATTCTATCATAATCATTATCTATTATCATCATTTTATTATTTATTATTCATTATTATTATCATTATCATCATATTATCATCATCATTATTATCATTATGACTTTTTTTTTTTATGTTATTATTGTCGACATTGTTTTGTTTTTTGTTTGTTTGTTTGTTTTTGCTGTTGTTATTCCTGTAAATAATATCACTCGAAGAAAACCTTTAATGCTACTACAAATCTATAACCTTTACTTACAAACTCGCTAATGATTTCTGCTGGAGCGTCTACAACACTCAGCCCAGGTTATAAAAGAACAGTTAAGTGGAAATAAAATCGTGAATGGTAAAGTCAGAGGAACAGTTAAGATAAGAAAGAAGAAGAAGAAGAAGAAGAAGAAGAAGAAGAAGAAGAAGAAGAAGAAGAAGAAGAAGAAGAAGAAGAAAAGAAAAAAAAAAACAGAAGAGAACAGAATATTATTTTATCAAAAATTAGATCGGTTTTATTTCCATGCGATGGATGAATTGGAATGGACAGATAGATAGAGAGATAGGGAGAGATTGATAGATTGGTGATAGATAGATAGACAGATAGATAAATAGATAGGTAGATAGACAGATAATTAAATAGATAGGTAGATAAATAGATAGGTAGGTAGATAGATAAAAAGATAGGTAGATAGATAGATAGACAGATAGATAAACAGATAGGTAGATAGACAGATAGGTACATAGGTAGGTAGGTAAGCAGGTAATAGGGAAGGAAAAATAAGTAGATATACATAGATATATGTAGATACAGACAGACAGATACAGCGCCAGATACGCAGACATTCATCCACACACAAAAGACGTGATCCAAAGAATAATAAAGTGCAAAGAAACATCAAAATAGATGACAAAAGTGCCGTCATTAGTCTGCCATAATTAGCAAAGCGTTTTTAATGCTGCTAATTAGGAAACTGTTGCATATGCTTGTGCAAAACAACATAATCCTTCAGACGCATAAAAGAGGAAGCCAAAGTAAAAATCAACAGGTTGTGAAAACACGTGAAATTATAAGATAAATGGTATTATAATATGGGCTGGCGGGATGCGGGTGTGGGATGTTAAAATATATGGTAATGGAAATAAGAATGATGACGATAACGATGATATTCATGGTAACAGTAATAATAATGATAGTGATGACGATTAGAAAATTATCATAGAATAAATAATAACTGTAATGATGATAAGGATAACATTGAAAATATTGATGATTATAACATTAATAACAATTATATTGATAATGATTATATTCAAAATAGTATCAATACTGTCATCATCATGATTAGTAATTCTGTCATCATAATCATATTCATCATCATCACAATCCCTATTATTATTATCATAATTTTTATACTTATTATCATAATTTTTATACTTATTATTATCATTATTTTTTGCTTTTATTATTATAATTTGTTTTGTTACTACTACTATAAAAACAACTATTATCATTGTAATTTTCTTTTTCTTTTTTTATCATAACCAAGGTCAATATAATTTTTATTAACACTATCATCATTGTCATTTTTGTTGTTTTTATCATTATGACGTTCTTTTTATCATCACTGTCTTTAACATCATTATGATTATTACTATGATTATCATCATTATTATCATTGTCATTATCATTCATTATCATTTGTCATGTCATTGTCATTGTCATTGTCATTGTCATTATTATTCATTCATTAATTATTATCATCATCATCATCATCATCATCATCATCATCATCATCATCATCAACATTATTATCATTATTATTATTATTATATGATAGATGATAGATGAATATAAGGATTCCTCAATTCTAGGCACGCGGAGTAATGTTCTCATAACAAATTCCAAAATGTAAATAGACAAATGAACTTAAAATGAATAAAATACATGGGAAGAAATCACAAGAGAATTAAGATAAATAAATAGATAACCAGATAGACAATGAAATGAACTGATAAATAAATCCCTATTATTGGTAATATAATACTAACGAATTATCCTCAAATTATCACTATATCAAGGAGTTATCAGCATGAGGAATATAACTTGCTGTAGCTTTTCATAACTAGTGTATGTTGAATTTTAAAAATAATTTTATTTTACTCATCCAAGGGTTTTATTTTACTTATCCAAGGGGCGTTTTCATTTTTCTGTTAGTGCATGACGTTTGCTGTGTGGGCGTTTTACTGCATGGCTGGGTGTGATTCACAAGTGTTATTATTTACCTTTTTATGACGTGGGTTGTTGCGGTTTAGGGGAAGTGAATAGATTAATGAAAATGTCTATATCGATATTTATCTTTCGATCTATATATCTATCATTTATTTACATATCAGTTCACACCACCCACCCACACTATATACATACAATAAATGCATACACAACATACAATATACATATATAATATATATATATATATATATATATATACATACATATATATACATATATATATATATTATATATATATATATATATATATATATATATATATATATATATATATAATATATATATATATATATATATATATATATATATATATATATATATATATAGTATATATTATTAATATATATAATATATATATATATATATATATATATATATATAATATGTATATATAATATATAATTATATATATATATATATAATATATATATATATATATATATATATATATATATATATATATATATATATATATATATATTATGGTATGTATGTATATAGTATATATATATTATATATATATATATATATATATATTATATATTATATATATATATATATATATATATATATATATATATACATATATCCATATATATACTATTATATATATAATATATAATATATCTATATAAATATAACAGATAGACGCGAAAATTACACATAAACAACAACAACCGTTATACTTAAAGCGATAGATTCCCAGGTGAGCAATTTCCTTTAAAAGCGACATTCGATTCTGCCTAATAAGGCAATCATCGGAAGTGCGTTTCGATAAAGTATGTCCTCATTTAAGGCCCAACATTTTCTATGAGCGAGAGACTTAGCTTCGTACGCCTCGTGTTTAGCTCACGTTGTGCACTTACTGTTATTATGATCGTTTGTTTTGTTCATTGTCTGTGTCATCATCACTAGCGTTTCCTTATTTTCATTATGTTTTTCCTTTTCATTTTCGTCAATTCTCTAAAATTATTTGTCCTTGTTTTTTCATTATTGCTGTTATAATTTATGATAATGTACTAATAGTTATTATTATTATTATTCCTCCTCCTCATTATTATATTATTATTATTATTATTTTATTATTATTATTATTATTATTATTATTATTATTATTATTATTATAATTATTATTATTATCATTATTATCATATATTAATTATTTTATTATTATTATTATCATTATTATTATTATTATTATTATTATTATTATTATTATTATTATTACAGTTATTTTCATTTTCATAATTAACATTGTTATCATTATTTGCATCATTATCTCTATTATTATCAGTTGTATTATTACTACTATTATTATCACTATTTAGTCATTATTATTATTATCGTCACCATCGTCATCATCATCATCATCAGTGTCATTACTATTACTCTTATCATTATTATCATTATTATCCTTATCCTTATTATTATTTTTAGTAGTAGTAGTAGTATCATTATTATTGTTATTATCATTATCATTATTATAATTGTTGTTATTATTATTAATTATTATATTATTATAGTTAGTAGTTAGTAGTAGTAGTAGTAGTAGTATTTATTATTATTATTATTATTATTATTATTATTATTATTATTATTATTATTATTATTATTATTATTATTATTATTATTATTATTTATTTATCTTTATTATTTATTATTATTATTTTATGTCGTTGGTTTTACCATCAATTATTAGCATTATCATCATT